>OU452222.1:27693429-28033429 GCA_911728455.2 Marthasterias glacialis | reverse complement strand
TTTAATACCAACAATAGGTCACGTGACGCGGGTCGCGCAATCGGTCTTTTACAGACTTGATTTCAAGTCTATTTGTACCCCTTCTAGGCCATCGGGACACATTGCTTTTGATTGGGTGCTTTGGCTATGAAAATGAAATATACATGTTGGAAAGATTTTTGAAAGTAGAATATAAAGTTTCACTTAATATACCTTCAAATTAAAGCGGTCCGCCATTTTGTAGGACCAAGGTTTTGACTCAAAATGTTGGACCGTGTGGTCGTCTTTCGAGTCGCTGCTGGTTGAACTATGGCTTAGCAATTATTATTACGATCACTATCTATTTTTGATATTCAAAGGAGTAAATTATAGTTCATTAATACATAAATAAATGGTAATGCACCTTTTAATTCAACTTTGGCCAAGCCGCAAGCCTTGTAATGAGTTTGTGGAGCCAGGCCGGCTGGGGCGAAGCCTGCTCCACTTTTTGGGCCGGCCAGCTTAGCTCCCGGCCCGGGCACCCGGACGGACACACCATGGACACGGTCGTTGTAGATCACCGGCCTCCTGGCTGTGGATGGCCGAGGGGCCAACCTAGCCGCAACGGATTGTGGCGCGCCAGAAGGTCTGGTTCCTAGTGCTGTTTTAGTATTGTGAAAGATTTTTGTTGGCGTGCCTCACTTGGTAGTCAGGCCTCACAATTTGTTGGCAAAGAGACGAGGAGTTAGGGGCCTGCGCCTAAGTGGAGCTGAACCATGGACACATCAGGTAACCCTTCATCATCCATGTCATCTCCAACTCTAACTAGGGGACGTCCACTGAAACAAATCTGCTAAAAAGCGTAAGTTGGTGGCGGAGAAATTGCGCAAAAAACGAAACGAAAAAAAAAATGTTTTCGTCAAGAGCAGCAAAAAAGGCTCTTTGGGAGTAATTTGTTGTCAACACCAACTGTAAAAAAAAAAGAAAAAAGGATTTCGCTCAGGGATATGTCGGGACATGGTGAAGATGAGTCATTCGCAGGGTTGATATTGGACAGGTGAGACAGAATTGAGAGCATTACTGTCACTAAACATATTGTATAGGGACCTACAATGTAATTACTGGCTAAGTGATATGCTGCGGGTGTTTTTAAAATTACGTGTCGCGCTAAAGACAAATGGTACCCGGCGTTCATCTGGTAGGTTTTACCGGGCCACTGGCTGGGCGCCAGCCTGACGACTGCTTACAGGGCATTTTGCGCATTATTTACGTCTATGTTTCGCGGGTCAGATGTCGGGGGTCAGAGGCCATTCTTTTTTTTTTTTTAAATTACTACTCACCAATTACAACACATTATAGATGTTTTATTGCATGAACAACTCTTAAAAAGGATAAAGAACATTTCCAAACAACAAAATTTCATGACATTTGAAGGCAATGTGTCCCTTTAAGCCGCAAGTATGCAGCAATCCGAGCAGAGCTCGTTCATGGTGTTTTACACCACCGGCCTACGCAAGCGCGCGTGACACGACACACGCGTCAGCGCGCAATATGTACCAATCAGCATGGATGGTTCAAAATGCGTGTGCCTCGACGCGCGCGTGCAGCGGCCATACTTGCGGTGGTGTAAACGCCTATGAACGAGCTGCTCGTTACTATAGACCTTACCATTGTTGATAAACAAACTGCGCTGGTTGGCATGGACGGCCAAATGTAGCAAAACACTAAAATCTTGTTGACAGACGTTGTGACCAAATTTAAGATTTTTGCAACTTTCTATTTTAAAGAAAATACATCCCATTATTTATTGGTTTGTTTCCAACAACTTTTGATTTAAAAAAAAAAATATTTGTGTAACATTTTTGCAAACTGTGATTATCTGTTCGTGCTTTGCATTCATGGCTCCCCGTAGTTTTTCCATCTTGGTTGGCAAAATCTCGGGCTGTGACGTTGCAAAAGAAAGGTCTATAGTATACACATATGGACTGGCAACGAGGGAAATAGTGCACGTCTATGCAACCCGAGGGCCTGTGAGTGACCAGGATAGAGTCCTATTTCCCGAGGCCGAAGGCCGAGGGAAATAGGACCCTCTCCTGGTCACTCACAGGCCTGAGGGGTGCATAGACGTGCACTATTGCCCGAATAATGCCAGTCCATATGTGTTTTATAACACACCTCAATCCAAAATGTCGGTTAGAAGAGTAAATCCCGGTTTCTTGGCCGGAAATTCTTCTCCATCCGCAGACGCCGTCGTTTTCTCGAGGGCGCTCTTTACCAGTCAATAGTTTTTGGGTTTTTGAAACTATTTCCCGCTTTGTGAACTATTTCCCCCAAATGAAGCGCGTGCGGTGCGTTTGGTGCAGATTTCATGCACTAGGCTATATTAGTTCACCCCACGTGACCGTGTTTCAGCCAATCAGGATAAAGAACCAGGGAGAGGTGTGTTATAATTTAGATTATAACACACCTCTCCCTGGTTCTTTATCCTGATTGGCTGAAACACAGTCGCGTGGGGTGAACTAATATACACATATGGACTGGCAACGAGGGAAATAGTGCACGTCTATGCAACCCGAGGGCCTGTGAGTGACCAGGATAGAGTCCTATTTCCCGAGGCCGAAGGCCGAGGGAAATAGGACCCTCTCCTGGTCACTCACAGGCCCGAGGGGTGCATAGACGTGCACTATTGCCCGAATAATGCCAGTCCATATGTGTTTTATAACACACCTCAATCCAAAATGTCGGTTAGAAGAGTAAATCACAGTTTTTTGGCCGGAGATTCTTCTCCATCCGCAGACGCCGTCGTTTTCTCGAGGGCGCTCTTTACCAGTCAATAGTTTTTGGGTTTTTGAAACTATTTCCCGAATTGTGAACTATTTCCCCCAAATGAAGCGCGTGCGGTGCATATGGTGCAGATTTCATGCAATAGGCTATATTAGTTCACCCCACGCGACCGTGTTTCAGCCAATCAGGATAAAGAACCAGGGAGAGGTGTGTTATAATACAGGGGTCATCCACTGTACAATAGACCTTTCCCATGAGATATGTAAATTGGACATCGCGCGTGCGCACTTACATTTTGGTTGGCAAAATTTTGGGAACAGTGTGCCCTTTTGCATGGGACTGATGGGCGCGTGACGCGTACGCGCTTTGTGCGTCTGCTTTGTGCACATTTCAATGGCGTTTGCCAACCAACAGGGTCTGTACGCATGCGTGAATGCAATTAGCATATTTCGTGGGAAAGGTCCATTGTTGTCCATTGTTGTCTGCTGTGATGTGGTCCATGCTGTTTTGGACACCCAAGGGGGCAGATGGCACCCGAGGCGAAGCCGAGGGGGCCATCCGGCCCCCCAGGGTGTCCAACAATTGTTTTGTTATACCATGGTATTATATTGCAGGATTGTTAAAAAGGCCCTTACCGACATAGTTTGCAGACGACAATATTCAAGTCAACAAAAGTGCATCGATTACAATTTTTTTATCAACCAAAATGTATCAACTGGTCCCTATCGCGAGCATCATATCGAGTGTACATTGGCATGCATAGTTCCAGTGGTTGCATAGTAATCTCTTTTTCAGGTAGTACCGCTAATGTGGTTGCACAGATCAATGGGGACGATGAAATAATGTTCTGAGAACGATCTAGCGGGGGGGGGGCGGAAGGGGTCCCCCCCTTAACGTTGAAATTGATCTCATTTCCCTCTCACGACGCGTGCAGTTCAAAGCTCCGGGGAGCTCCGTCCATAGATATAGAATAAAATACCTATTATATTCTATATCTATGGCTCCGTCGTACGCGCTTTGTTGTTGTTTAGCTCCGTACGCGCACAAACCAATACGTTGTGTGCAAACGGCCGATGGTGTGGTGTGATGGCACGTACATGTACTATGCACGTACTGAGTAAACGGCAGAAACCATTTTCTCAACAAACCTTTGAAAAAAACTGTCCAATATCTAGATGATGTACGGAGCGATTTTTTTCAAACTTGCAGGAACAAAAGATCTAGCCTTGAACATTACGGTCAAGGAAAAAAATCACAGGATGAACGATACAAATTTTCAAATTATGTCGATATTTATTCCCGTTTTAGGGTTGACGTTTTGTAAAATTGTAATGAATTTCCCATCTGGACACATTCAAAGCGCGTTAAGGCCGTCCATAATTCAACGACAAATGTTCGCCAATATTTTTACGCATTTATATATAAAACTAACTATTCTTAATAATTGGAGTTACTCATGAAACCTAGACTGTTATGTTTTCAGTACTGATAGAGAAATAATTTTTACGGTAAAATTGTTTTCCTTTTTTTAAATAACGGTGTCACCTCTTTTTAAATGGATTGTACCCAAAGAGAATAGTCGGCATGTTTTTGGTCTGGAAACCAGACCCCCTTCCGCCCCCCCCCCCCCCGCGATCTAGGTAATGCATTGTATTGCCAAGTTCAATATACATATCAATGGCGACGATGAAATGAACTTTCTGAGGACGATCTAGGTAATGGACCCCGACAACATCACTTTTTTGGAAAGACATGAAATTTTGTATTATGTCACGTGATTGGTTCTCGACCAATTAAAATTCACAATCTAATACCATGGTATAACAAGTTGTTTTGAAGGTGTTTTGAGAGTGTCGGACGGACGAGGAACTGTGTTTATGGGGCTACGATGACATACTACATCAAAGGGATCTCCATGACTCGGTTCAAATTATGTGATCCCGATACTATGAGGGGCCGTATGTGACAAAGTTACCACTTACAAATACATATCCCTAAATTAAATATTTGAGAGCAAAACAATAAGTTGAAAATCAAATAATGAGGACGAAATCAAATATATAATGGACCAGACAAATTATAATTATAAACGGGTCAAAATATATGTAAAACTATAGTAGGGTTGATGGAAGTGAAGTTTAATTAGTTTTGTGACATTGCTGCCTTGCATTGGCAGTAATTGTCTTCGCCCTGTATGCTTTAAAGGTAGCATCACAACACGACAATTTCTCAGTGCATGCCTCTCTCCTTCCACTTTGAATAACATGAATATTTATGATGTTCAACAAAAACAGTCAGAGTTGGGTGGAGCCTTCAATGCGGAATTTGCAATTGGGCAATGACAAGGTCTTTACCGTGCTACGGTCCTATGAAAGTTCAAAACGAAGGAACACTATTAAGACTGTATTGAACCTGCACCAAAATGAGGAGTCATGCGTGAAATTGTATTGTCTGATGTACAAGAATGCATTCTTAGTAGAAACAAAGCAATTGGCGCGCATGTCAAGGTCACCTTGCCACCCAACCGTCAGTGTTTATCATAGTATTAAATGATATTGACGTTATACACTAGCTTCACCTAAAACAGGGTCGGGTGACGAAAGTATCAAACGTATGAGCCAGAAGAGGGAAGGATAGACACGTGACACCTCATTTCGGTAAAGCTTCGATAGAATCTTAATTAAACTTAGGGCATATGAAGAGCAAATTTTGTGAAATACATTTGTTTATCATATATCCATGATTAAGGACAGTTTAAAGAAAATGGAAAAAAAATTGTACTAAAATTAAGGTTTAATGTACTAGTTGAATTTTCAAAAATGACCTTTCTTGAACTGGACACACGAGGGCGCTGTGGAGTTGCCATTTGAAAAACAGGGGAAAATCTGTAATTTTTTGTGCACAAACCAGCCATGATAATGCAGCTTTGCCTTCGATGACATCACATAATTGCTCGTGAATATGCAAAATTCAATTTACATAAAACAAAAGTCAGAAAAAGGGTCAAAACACCCCAAATTTGGCATAAAAAGGTTGTATTATTTTTTCAGAATAATTACAGAGTTGTTTCAATCAATACAATATTCTATTTCATAGGCCCTTTAACTTCTCTCGTTTAATAATTGTTGGATTCTACCTCACCATTACCGTGATATTTCAAAGCTGAAGACAGTGTAATGAGTTAGTCTTAACTGAATGGAATAAATGAGGTACAACACACAATGCTCAATTCTCATGTCACTTTATGAATATTATATTTGTAACAAGTATGATTAGAACATCCCCGCTCTAAACTTTTACTGTATTCGTTCCTGTAACCATACGTCACTATTTTCTGTTAAATATGCATTACATGTAAATTATACTCTTTTCAAACTCAAATCACCGTAGGCGGCGGGCTACCTAGTCCCCCCGTCATTCATTATTCCGGTTCGAAGACGAGCAGTCACATATGTTCTCTGTCTTAACATTACAGGTAACGATTTTATTTCTCTCATTTGTATTATGTCACGTGATTGGTTCTCGACCAATTAAAATTCACAATCTAATACCATGGTATAACAAGTTGTTTTGAAGGTGTTTTGAGAGTGTCGGACGGACGAGGAACTGTGTTTATGGGGCTACGATGACATACTACATCAAAGGGATCTCCATGACTCGGTTCAAATTATGTGATCCCGATACTATGAGGGGCCGTATGTGACAAAGTTACCACTTACAAATACATATCCCTAAATTAAATATTTGAGAGCAAAACAATAAGTTGAAAATCAAATAATGAGGACGAAATCAAATATATAATGGACCAGACAAATTATAATTATAAACGGGTCAAAATATATGTAAAACTATAGTAGGGTTGATGGAAGTGAAGTTTAATTAGTTTTGTGACATTGCTGCCTTGCATTGGCAGTAATTGTCTTCGCCCTGTATGCTTTAAAGGTAGCATCACAACACGACAATTTCTCAGTGCATGCCTCTCTCCTTCCACTTTGAATAACATGAATATTTATGATGTTCAACAAAAACAGTCAGAGTTGGGTGGAGCCTTCAATGCGGAATTTGCAATTGGGCAATGACAAGGTCTTTACCGTGCTACGGTCCTATGAAAGTTCAAAACGAAGGAACACTATTAAGACTGTATTGAACCTGCACCAAAATGAGGAGTCATGCGTGAAATTGTATTGTCTGATGTACAAGAATGCATTCTTAGTAGAAACAAAGCAATTGGCGCGCATGTCAAGGTCACCTTGCCACCCAACCGTCAGTGTTTATCATAGTATTAAATGATATTGACGTTATACACTAGCTTCACCTAAAACAGGGTCGGGTGACGAAAGTATCAAACGTATGAGCCAGAAGAGGGAAGGATAGACACGTGACACCTCATTTCGGTAAAGCTTCGATAGAATCTTAATTAAACTTAGGGCATATGAAGAGCAAATTTTGTGAAATACATTTGTTTATCATATATCCATGATTAAGGACAGTTTAAAGAAAATGGAAAAAAAATTGTACTAAAATTAAGGTTTAATGTACTAGTTGAATTTTCAAAAATGACCTTTCTTGAACTGGACACACGAGGGCGCTGTGGAGTTGCCATTTGAAAAACAGGGGAAAATCTGTAATTTTTTGTGCACAAACCAGCCATGATAATGCAGCTTTGCCTTCGATGACATCACATAATTGCTCGTGAATATGCAAAATTCAATTTACATAAAACAAAAGTCAGAAAAAGGGTCAAAACACCCCAAATTTGGCATAAAAAGGTTGTATTATTTTTTCAGAATAATTACAGAGTTGTTTCAATCAATACAATATTCTATTTCATAGGCCCTTTAACTTCTCTCGTTTAATAATTGTTGGATTCTACCTCACCATTACCGTGATATTTCAAAGCTGAAGACAGTGTAATGAGTTAGTCTTAACTGAATGGAATAAATGAGGTACAACACACAATGCTCAATTCTCATGTCACTTTATGAATATTATATTTGTAACAAGTATGATTAGAACATCCCCGCTCTAAACTTTTACTGTATTCGTTCCTGTAACCATACGTCACTATTTTCTGTTAAATATGAATTACATGTAAATTATACTCTTTTCAAACTCAAATCACCGTAGGCGGCGGGCTACCTAGTCCCCCCGTCATTCATTATTCCGGTTCGAAGACGAGCAGTCACATAATGTTCTCTGTCTTAACATTACAGGTAACGATTTTATTTCTCTCATTTGTATTATGTCACGTGATTGGTTCTCGACCAATTAAAATTCACAATCTAATACCATGGTATAACAAGTTGTTTTGAAGGTGTTTTGAGAGTGTCGGACGGACGAGGAACTGTGTTTATGGGGCTACGATGACATACTACATCAAAGGGATCTCCATGACTCGGTTCAAATTATGTGATCCCGATACTATGAGGGGCCGTATGTGACAAAGTTACCACTTACAAATACATATCCCTAAATTAAATATTTGAGAGCAAAACAATAAGTTGAAAATCAAATAATGAGGACGAAATCAAATATATAATGGACCAGACAAATTATAATTATAAACGGGTCAAAATATATGTAAAACTATAGTAGGGTTGATGGAAGTGAAGTTTAATTAGTTTTGTGACATTGCTGCCTTGCATTGGCAGTAATTGTCTTCGCCCTGTATGCTTTAAAGGTAGCATCACAACACGACAATTTCTCAGTGCATGCCTCTCTCCTTCCACTTTCAATAACATGAATATTTATGATGTTCAACAAAAACAGTCAGAGTTGGGTGGAGCCTTCAATGCGGAATTTGCAATTGGGCAATGACAAGGTCTTTACCGTGCTACGGTCCTATGAAAGTTCAAAACGAAGGAACACTATTAAGACTGTATTGAACCTGCACCAAAATGAGGAGTCATGCGTGAAATTGTATTGTCTGATGTACAAGAATGCATTCTTAGTAGAAACAAAGCAATTGGCGCGCATGTCAAGGTCACCTTGCCACCCAACCGTCTTAAACGTATTAAACAACTAAATATCTGTATATAATTATTCCTACTATTATTTATGTCTATCAAGATGGACGATTTGTATCATTTACTTATGAAAAACGCTCCTTTGATTCCATTTTGTGTAAATTTCCAAGATGGCGACGCTATTCTAAGTTTTGGCGGGAACCCTAGCGCCATCTTGATTTCATTCTGCCTTAAGCAAACTAGTATTTTATTTAAGTTTAATCTTTTATTACATCTTTATGTGCGGTTTATTTATCTTTAAATATCATTTGTAATTCATTATCATTTGTCATTCATTATTCCGGTTCGAAGACGAGCAGTCACATATGTTCTATGTCTTAACATTACAGAATAAAACGAAGATCTGACAGTAAGATAAGCCGTGTCCTCTATCCATATTTTGACTCTATTACACCAAGGGTCACATATTTGTAATCAAACATTTTGACAACCAGCTTATATTATATTTCCCTTCAAGTACCGATATATAGCGAAAACTTTCTGTGGTGTTCCTGTTTTGACCTCTATCATAAAATTTTAGCAACTGTAGATGTATTAGTCTATCCTGCTGTTTCAAGAATACTAAGTTTGTTGTAACCCCTTATTTGTTGGTTGACGCAGCTCGAAAGCTATGTGCATTGAACAAATAATAATAATAATAATCGATGATATTGAACAGGCATCACGTGCTTGTGCATTACTGTGCATCGATTTGAACGGTAATATCACAACCCTTGATGTGTTATATGTAGATTTTCAACCCACCAATGTAATTCAGATATAGCATCAATAGTTATGAGCATTTTACACTGAAATTGTCCTCCATTTTGCCTGAGGGCCTTGTCCTTGCCTATTTCAAGATTTCTGTAGAACAGAGGTACAGCTGGAAAGCAAGGAACAAGTTTCCCTATATGACTTTTGAAACTAGTAATACAGTTGGGTTTGTCTGATTCGCTAACATGCGACACAAAATAACAATTGTGGGAATCTTATTGGCTGGTAAGCGTAGTCAATTATCAGTCCTATACAATTCTATATTCCGAGTTGGATTCATGTGTGATTTTTCTTGGTTCAAAATAAAACCAAGTTCATTCATAATGGTGCATCTATCAAAAACATTTCTTAAGGCAGGAATATTTCAAGGAAATCTTCTTAAGAGTCACCATTACTAAAGGTCCCATGATTTTTTATTTTTTTTATTGGTTAAAAAAATAAAGTATGCCTATTATAATATATCTTTGCTTTTTTCACATTTTTTACATGCGTATTAATCGTGGAAACAACGATTTCTAAAATTAGGGGGTTGCCGCGCTCCGCCCACCCTTCCTCATTAACATAAAATCTGTGACGTAGACAGTGGAACGGCTGACCAGGGCCATGTGTGTGACAATAACATACAATCCATTGTTGACCACTCGGCACCAGAGCCGTCTTCGAAATGTTTTACCACAGCCTACGTCATGGATCATTGCGCAATCAAATGGCACACTTTTTCGGGGCTCAATTAAAGTGTATTAACACATAACTTACGCATCGAAATAGTCAATACTATGTTTTGTTAATTTCAAACCATATATTAAGCCACAAAAATGTTCCGTGACAAAAAAAAAACTCTTCATGGGCCCTTTAAAGCCCCAGCTCAACATTGATAAGAAGACAAACACAATGTTCACAGATTTACATATACCTTACACATGAAATAAAATGTACTCTTACCTTACATTGTATAAAGATAATAATGGTAGAAAACTTTCCTTGAAATATTTCTGCCTGAAGTTTTATCGTTTTTATATAATAAATGAAATAATATCCAAAATTAGCTTTCGTCTCAGTGAGACGAAAACTCCGCCTATAGGAATGCGTACAAAAATGCCAAATACATATTTGCCGTTTTCTCCCAAAAGAAATAACGAAACGGGCTGACATTTTCACCAGTTGGTTTTATTACAAACATCTTGATTTGTGCATTTACAGCTTGTAGAGCTGGGGCTTTAAGACACATATTCTATTATTCATTGTTCTTCAGCTTTCTCTATTATTGACAAGCCCACATCACGAAGCACTGAGTTCATACAAGACCCGTATTTTGCAATTCGTGCTGTAGACGGTAATTTGGATACCTATTCTCATACTGAACGTAAGTTATGGAAAGGGTGATACTATAATATTAAAGATGATTGCTCTTATATAGCTAGTGATTTGGTTCGCTTTTGTGCAATACATAGCAATAGGCTTTCATTTGTTTTGATTGTCTTTTATCTGTCTTGTTCTTTTTCGAGGCCTGAATTAATATTAAAATAAATACAAATTAATAACATAAATACATTATTTATTAAAAACGTACAAGTGTGTGGCGTAAGTTAAAAACAAAGCGTATTATCAGAAGCATTGTTATTTGTTATGTATAATTTCACCATGAGTGCAATGAAGCACTTTTATTTTTTAATCTTATAGACCAAAGTTAATGCTTATTACAATTTGTTATTTTCAGCTGGTGACCAGCATCCTTGGTGGCAGATGGAAATGGGCAGTGTGTACAACCTGAGAAAAATCAACGTCCAAATCAGAAGAGGGTGTTGCGGTAAATATTCAGTTAAAATTTAATTACCAAAATTACTGATTAAAAAGCCAACGGGAAAGGTTAACCAGTAGAACGCCACTGCTAAATCAAAGGAGCACCTGTGCAAAAGGTTGCACGACGCGTGTGTCACAAAGGTTGGTGTCTACATGGAGTCGTCCACGTTCTTCAATAAGAAGGAGTGGATTTATTGAGTGGATTTAATTCGTGAAATGAGAGGAATATTATCGCTCGGTAAAATTTTGACTGTTTCATTTCACTCGGCATTTTACAAAACGATAATATTCCTCCCATTGCACTCTGAGACACTCAATTTGTACACTATCCCATGCCTGATATGAATGGACGACCTTTTGGGCGAAAACAAATTGAAATGATAGCCAAAAATAATGTAAAACAAAACCAAAGCGACAAAGCAAAAAAGAAAAAAAAAATCAAATTTAAGTTTTTTTCACAAAAAATTAAAATCCAAAAACAAAACAAAACAATAATAGAACAGAAAGACACAAAGTATTGGTTCCAAAAAAAACCCAAACAATTGTTGTAAAATTCGCAAATATACGTGGCGGTAGATCATAACTAAAAAAAAGAGAAACTCACAAATAAACATTCAGTATTTCACAACTAATAAAAGCTAATAATACTTACGAGAACCTATTTGAGAATTGTAACAAAAATGGTAATAAGAATAAATGATGACACTTATAATAATGTAGAGCAAAATACGAAAACGCAAGATGAGTGAGTTACCCACAAATACTGCGCCCGCCATACATTGCGAAATAAACAAACAACTCTGAAACAAACGAACAACTCAGAAATAAACAAACAACTCAGAAATAAACTAACAACTCAGAAATAAACGAACAACTCAGAAATAAACGAACAACTCAGAAATAAACGAACAACTCAGAAATAAACGAACAACTCAGAAATAAACGAACAACTCAGAAATAAACGAACAACTCAGAAATAAACGAACAACACAAAAATAAACAAACAACACAAAAATAAACAAACAACTCAGAAATAAACGAACAACTCAGAAATAAACGAACAACACAAAAATAAACAAACAACACAAAAATAAACAAACAACTCAGAATTAAACGAACAACTCAGAAATAAACGAACAACACAAAAATAAACAAACAACACAAAAATAAACAAACAACTCAGAAATAAACGAACAACTCAGAAATAAACGAACAACACAAAAATAAACAAACAACACAAAAATAAACAAACAACTCAGAATTAAACGAACAACTCAGAAATAAACGAACAACTCAGAAATAAATGAACAACTCAAAAATAAACGAACAACTCAGAAATAAACGAACAACTCAGAAATAAACAAACAACTCAGAAATAAACGAACAACTCAGAAATAAACGAACAACTCAGAAAAAAACAAACAACTCAGAAATAAACGAACAACTCAGAAATAAACGAACAACTCAGAAAAAAACGAACAACTCAGAAATAAACGAACAACTCAGAAATAAACGAACAACTCAGAAAGAAACGAACAACTCAGAAACGCTTGCTTATATACTCTCTTTTTTTTCCTTTTCTGGTGTTGGGGGCCGGGGGGGGGGGGGGGTGGCGGTAAACAGGAGTTCGCTTCACAGGTGCAGTAGTTCGAGCTGGTGTCAACTCAGACTACAACAAGAACCAGCAGTGTGGATCTCCGGCGACTCGAACGCAGTCCGTTCAAGGGGCGGTAGTTGGGTTCCTGTGTGATCCACCAGTGATGGCCAGGTATGTCAGCGTGGATATAGACCCATCAAGACCAGGTGTCACCGAGGCCGTTCTACATCTTGCTGAGGTAACGGTGGAGCTGGACGGTACCTCAATAAACAGTAAGGTCTATTTTATAATTATACAGTATAGTCCATTATCTTACTGAAGCTACATTGGTTTTACAAATTATTTGACATTTTATTTTGTAGTAAGTGTTATTATAAAAAAAAATACCTTTCAACACAAGGAAACGAAACAAATGATTACAAATAAATAACGAAAATGAGGTAACAATCGTACAAGAAAAGGTATTTCTGCGGAGGTGCATCTTCGTGCACTTTTCAACATGAACTTCCAAAGCATAATGTATACACGAATGGTATGAGAGTTTGATACACTGAATGTACGTGTCTTTTTTCTAAAGCTGTTGGGAACACTGCCTATCAGAGCTCTACATACGGCTTTAACCCTGCATCGGTAGCTGTGGATGGAAGCGTGGGCACCTACTTTCATTCAGGTGAAATAAACAATTTAGTGTTTTTTTTTTTTTTTTTTTTTTTTTTTTAATCTATTTATTTATTTATTTATTTTTTCGGGGGAGGGGGAATTTGGAAGAGCAAGTCCTTTCACAACCTCTAGTTTTTCAAAATCTCTAGTCTTTTTAAAAGCACACCATGGAAAACAATCAGTGAATTTGTTCTTCTTATTTGTTATTTTGTTAAGGCTGCGATGAAACATACCAAAACAAAACGGTCAGGAATGTGCATTAGCTTCAAGCAAACTTGAATCCTCAATTCTGATTGGTCGATCCATAGCAACAAGAGTGTGATATTATACACATATGGACTGGCAATGAGGGAAACAGTGCACGTCTATGCAACCCGAGGGCCTGTGAGTGAATCGGAGAGGGTCCTATTTCCCGAGACCGAAGGACGAGGGAAATAGGACCCTCTCCTGGTCACTCACAGGCCCGAGGGGTGCATAGACGTGCACTATTGCCCGAATAATGCCAGTCCATATGTGTTTTATAACACACCTCAATCCAAAATGTCGGTTAGAAGATTAAATCTCGGTTTTTGAGCCGGAGATTCTTTTCGATCCGCAGACGCCGCCGTTTTCTTGAGGGCGCTGTTTACCAGTCAATAGTTTTGGGGTTTTTGAAACTATTTCCCGCTTGCGAACTATTTCCCCCAAATGAAGCGCGTGCGGTGCGTGTGGTGCAGATTTCATGCACTAGGCTATAATTATTAGTTCACCCCACGCGACCGTGTTTCAGCCAATCAGGATAAAGAACCAGGGAGAGGTGTGTTATAATATACAACTATTGACTGCTGCGAGTGCTATGGTTAAACTAAGACACCCGAGGTGATCCCCAAGTGTTCTATTTTCCCGAGGCAAAGACTAAGAACTCGTAAGAAAACCTCACAATTAGAGTATGTATTATGTTTTATTAATATCAAACCATTAAGCCCCAAAACGTAATGTGAAAAATACCACTTCATAGAAATTATGAAGTATTTTTTCATATTTGTTTTGGCTGAAATGTATCAATGTTATCATGCAGTGGTGTGTGCTACGTGTATGACAAAATAGTAATAGGAATGTAGGCGTACCCGTGTGGGCATCGTACGTTGAACGCTCCTGTATTTTTTAATGATTATATCTGTCAAAATCTACAAGTTCTTCTTTGTGTTTTCTTGTTGGTCTCGTTGATAGATGGAAGTGACCCACAACCGTGGTGGCAAGTGGACTTTGGTGAAGAACACTGCATGGGAAGAGTCAGCGTTACCCTAAGACGTGATTTCGGTGGTGGTAATGATCTAATTAATATGCTTTATGCAAAGCTTCTCATTACCTTTTTTCTTCTTCAAAGCTCGTGGGTGTGTGGGGTGGGGGGGGGGGGCGGGAGTGGGGTGTAGGGTAAAACAAGAATCCCATTATAGAAAAATGTCCGCGATAAAATGGAATCGGAACACTAATAGATAAACTTTTAAAAACGTTTGCCTCTGATCAAGATCGCTTTACCGGTGCAGTTGTTCGAGCTGGACTGTTTAAAACAAAACATTGGTTAAAGTTTTCTTATTTTTTGCTTCCGATCAAGAACGCTTCATAGGTGCAGTAGTTCGAGCTGGTGTCAAACCAGGTTACACCGAGAATCAACAGTGTGGATCACCGGCGACTCCAGCGCAGTCCGTTCAAGGGGCGGTAGTTGGGTTCCTGTGTAATCCACCAGTGATGGCCAGGTATGTCAGCG
Organism: Marthasterias glacialis; assembly: GCA_911728455.2. Lineage (NCBI taxonomy): Eukaryota > Metazoa > Echinodermata > Asteroidea > Forcipulatida > Asteriidae > Marthasterias > Marthasterias glacialis. Next base: position 28,018,104 of record OU452222.1, on the reverse strand, counting down.
TGGATATAGACCCATCGAGACCAGGTGTCACCAAGGCCGTTCTGCAGCTTGCTGAGGTGAACGTGGAGGAGTATATCTCTCAGGAATGCACCGACATTTCTGGTAAGGTTGACTTAAAAGACACACTGTTTGACCATTCTATGCTATCCACATTCCTGGTTTGGAGTTGAGTTGCACTCTGCGGCCTAATAATGCAATGAATGCACGACCTCATTGTGTGCCGATAAATCTGTGCACATTGTTCACCTGACACACCCTGTGTCATTGAACGCTTCCATGTTGGGTGGTTAATAACGGGCAAATGTGATGTAGAGTACAGGTTATTTTATATAATAATTAATTTACATGTATCAATAATACAATAGACCTTATGCACATGACGTCAATTGATTAGGGCGCCCTCGGCAAGAGGTCAAAAGAAGGTAGCTCATTGGCCGATCATGTACACCGGGCGTACATACCTGCGCGTCTTCCATTGTTTCGTCATAGTTTTACCTCTAAGATGGCGGCTTGGTGACGTCAAAACATAAGGTTGTTTTCCTGTATGATTATTTGAAATCAATAAGTGTGTTTGTTTATGTACTCCCTTACAGCTCCAGCGACCCCAAAACGAGCCACACGTAAAGGTAAGATTTCACAACCCAAGTCTTTCACGCTGGCGGCCCACATTTTTTCTGAAAAACTAATATAACTGTAGTTGCGAGTTCAATAACATGAGCAGCTATGTGGAAAGACTGTCCAGGAAAAAAATGTTGAAACTATTTCCCAACTGTAAATCAGCCCAAATTTGCGATAAGTTTTTAATCTCTACTCCATCGACCTGCGAACTAAATGTTAAGTCCCCAAATTTAATATCCGAATCTGTTCATACTTGACCGACTAAAAATACAAACTTCCTGATTAGAAGCGTAAAGTTGATTCCTTTTACAAGATTTTATGTTATCATTTGTTTCAGAAGTGAATTGTTATATGATCTAAATCAAGATGAAGTTCACTGTACACTGGTTTCAGCTATGGTCTGTGTGGAGTCTCTTTCAACAAACCCATAGAATGGTACTGCGGGGTTCTGGAACAAAAAAAGTGTTGAAGTACACCCACACATACAAACAAACTCCTTTAATTATTTCCTTAGCCCTTTAATGTTGTACTATGACGTAACCGGTCAGCTTAACAGCACTCCGGTATGTTGTGTCCATTCGACAATATGTAGTTCTTATCTTATATGTCTTAAAAAAAAATGTTTGCGTGTAGAAAGCGGCAGCCATTGCAATGCTGCATAGTAATGTGTTCAGCGCTGACTGGGTGAAACATGCCGTCACAGAGTTCGCGTTGTCACTTGTTTCCAGTTCTGGCTTCATGGCTGGAATATAGTATATGTCTTGTTCTGGTGAGTAGTATTCCTTTGCTTGGAAGCCCTTTGCTTAGACAAACCCGTAAGCTTTTGTATAATTCACGGCCCCTTAAAATAACCACACTGCCCATAAACTATTAAATTTTTCTCTATGGTTGAATGCATAATGTAGGCTACTTGCATCAGAATCAGTTTAACACCTCCAGTTTTTGCAGTGCAATAGGCCTTATTTTTGACTGCAAGAGGGCGCCCTTTGGGGTAGATTGGGTGTCAAACCAAAGAAATAGTGTGGTTAACCCAGAGGCCATTAGACTTCTAATACAGCAGTTACAGACGCCCACTCGTCAACGCACGAAAAACAAATTCTTGCCACGAAAGATCACCTTTGACCTGTGCACGCGTTGTAGGTAAACTATGTACGCGGGTACATGATCGTTTTGTGCCACAGAAATAGTCGTCGGGTAATGGTGACGAGCGGGCGTCTTTAATCTACAACTTTTGAGGTGTTTTTTTATTGAAAGTTTTACAACGTAAGATATTTCCTTGGAAAATTTGTATTTCTAATGTTTTGGAATTAATTTTGTACTTATGAATTAGGATTGCGCCCTCTTGCGGCCTATTATGTTCACTGCAGCAGTTGAGGATGGTGTGTATTTTGTATGTGTCATTGAAACGTTTAATGTCGCTTACCCTTCGGGTGTTAGGTAAGTTGTTTTACATTATGTAGTTTTGACATGTTGTGGAAAAGCTTGTGAAACTTGTACATTTCATTATTTCAACTTAGATTGATCTTGATTCCCTTGAATAGACCAATTGCGCGACAATATTTACATGCGGTCACGTGACCCCCTATTGGGTATGACGTCATACAGCTGATGAAAAAATACGTATAAAAGCATAGGCCGTGACACAGAGTGAGTACGAAAACAGTCGATTTTACTTCGTTAAGCGATGAATTAGTTAATCAGCCCCTATATTTAAAGTAGTATGTTGTGGCATTAATTTAAATCACATCTCTGTTTCATAATTTAACAGAATTCTACTAAAAAGAGGGTTTTTTAGCCATGCACTACCGGCGTCGGACGACTATTATGTAGCCACCCGTGTGTTATTTTGTTTGTAATGTTGGCCTAAATCACTGTAAAAAAAAAAGGTTAAAGAACGTTGAAAAAGTGAGCATTAATACCTAGCCTTGCAGAATTTCAAAAAGCCAAGGAATCACACAGTTTTGGAAAGCAATTTCTTTGGAGGATTTCAGCTTCAAAACTTTGAAATTTTTGTGTTGAAAAGTGTGTGGTGATCGCGGTCGTCTGGCCTAACCTTCCGTCGGGCGCTGTGTACATCGTGCACATTTATACGGTACTTTTACAATCTTCAAGACTTGCTGGAACTGTCCTTACTGGCTTTATTCAGCCACATGAAGGTTTCTGGTACAAACTCTGGAATATCTTTCACAGATTTCAAGCAAAAAAAAAAAGCCTCGATCGAATAAACTAAATACATTAATCATCGTGTACCGTACCACCCTTTCCTATGGAGGATTACGTGTGTGTTTGTATTTTATACCCAACAGGGGTCACGTGTCCCGGGTCGCGCAATCGGTCTATTGAAGCTTGTAGCTTCATTTATAAATGTGAGTATTTTTTACTACTAAAGCATAATTGTTCTAAATTGTTGTTCTCCTACTTCGGCTTTATACTACAATACGAGACTTTACTGTACGGGTCAATTTACATTCCATGGTCGCATACTTTTTTGGCGGTCGGTTTTGGACGTCAGATATTGCTCATAAATCCGTCATTTTCGTGAAACAATTCAGCTTTCAAGGTTAAAAAGATTCCGTTTTGTTTATCTCTCAAACAAGCCTTTCGTGCGTACCCGGTCCCAGCGTGTTGGCGCCCTCAAGTGACACTAACTCTCAGATTGCGAAACAGAATCTGACACGTGTCCAACGTGAACGGTTACGGTTATCATTTCCGTGTCTGCATCCGTATCCGTAGACTTGCGAATCCTCTCTTTCAACGGGAGTGGCCACAAAATGTTCATCTGCGTATAAACGTGATTGAGTAAATTTGTATCTGGGAAGAACTCTTCAGTGCCCATAAAGTCACTGTGTTGTAAACTGCTGTTTATATGGCAATGTATTTATCATCCCATTTATTGAACCCTTTTGCCAGCCACAACATGATTAAATTCAGCAGGTCCTACAAATATGGCCATAACTTTTTTTTCAATGGGCCAAAAAAGCCAAGATTCCATGTAATCCTCACCCCTGGTATACCCCACAAGCCTGTAAACTTTCATTGGCCAGACCCTAACCACTGCAGAGTAAGGAGTGTTGAAAGACAGCAGCAACCTGTCTCCGTGCAGTAATTGATTGACCCTTGTGCTAAGGGTCATTGGCACAAGGCGGTATGCACTTTGCCAAAACAACTTGCGCAGCACACTGATCGTAAATAACAGTCTAAGTCTTGACTGGCACTCCAATTCACCCACATGGTCATTATTATAGCTTTGGCCTTTTAGAGGGGGGGGGGGGGGATTTGGGGCATTGACCTGAAAGACAGGGCGTTGATAAAAAATCAGCTTGTGGATACACAGCGTGAAGTTTTCATGGCGGATGACCCCAGGGTTTTAAATAGTTTCTACTAGGGTCTAAATGCGGAATTAAGAGGTCTTCAAACGCTTTGACGCAGTCTTTCTGACGGCAATATTTTTCAAGAGTATTGGTATCGGTATAAACTTTGCATTCATTGAGCTTTGAAATTAAAACTAATCAAATTTTATCAAAGTGCATAAACTTAAAAGTGTCTTAGCGATGAAAACAAATAATGGGTAGTTATTAAAGACTTCGTGCAATGGTGTACACTTTAGGCCTAATTTATTGCGTGTTTCGAATAAATACAGAATAAACTTACTCACCAACAAAAGTGCATGGGCCCAAATAACCAGATTTTCAAGTCTATATTATTTTGGTACATATTTTAAAACGGTGTTATACTAAAAAGCACAAGGAAAAATCAATCGAATTTAAATAACCGAGATGTAAGAATGTTGTCTGTAATGGTGCAAACTGGAGAATTGTACAATACTTTTATTAATGAAATTTAATGTTTAAAATAATATGTGCCCTTTCCTGGTCCCCAACTGAAGTTGGTGTCAATAAGAATTTGTCAAATAAGATTTAAAGGTTTTGCTTTTTTTTATTATCTTGAACAACATTGGTGATTGTCAAAGGCCAGTACCCGCACTTCATGTGATCCAAAAATGACAAGTTTCATTCATTTCATTTCAGTTTTAACTTTCATTTATTAATTCTGGTTGTGAAGCCAAGGTTTCTCAGAAAAACCAACTTAATCGCAATACTAGCCAACTTAGTCCCCAACTGGCCAAGAACCCCATGAGATAAGACAAGGAAGAAAGTTTCAGTCTTAAAGGTGGGAGGAAAAACCCTAGAGATTGATTCCAGGGAAAACCCAGACAATCAGGTAGGGGCTGAAAACCCAATCCACATAGTGCCCCTGGTGGGATTCAAACCGGGGTCCTAGAGGTGGAAGGCGAGGAAAGATACCACTACGCCAACCCGACCACCAAATAACAAACATGTGAAAGGCTCAATCGGTCATTGGAGTCGAAAGAAAACAGTGAAAAAAAAAACTGGTATTAATTTCAATTAATGTATTAGTATTGTTTTCAATCATTAGGTTTTGTGACTCTTAAGATCAAAACTAATTGTTTTTACGCATTTCACGCAAACATATTTGAAGGGAAGCTTTTCACTATGACCATCTTTATACCATGGCCGAAGTTTTTTGCAAATCTATGAGCATTTAGCTTAAATTCTCGTTGTGATGAATATGAATGATGCCAGAATTACCACAAAAAGTCAGCGTTATAATAAAATGAAATGTAGTTAAATGAAATCTATTGTCGTTAATTTATATCATTGTGTGAAAGAGTGATTGCCGGCTCGCCATTGGCATCGAATTGACACATGAGGGCGGGCGTTACGTGGCATGTCGTGGCGTCGCCCGAACATCTGACGTCAAAGTTTGTACGGACGAAATAACAGAGGAACAAGGCTAGTTGTGGCCAAGATTCAAGCTCTCTGATAGCCTGGTCATGGGAGTTTGGGTTCGAATCCCAGTCGTGACTTGCGTCCCTGAAAACCATCAGAAATTCCTTGTTCATGCTTACTTCGCTTTGCTCGCACGCATGAAAACTAGTTTCCATTGACAATAACGCAAGAATAACACAAAGAAACACATTCTTCGATTTCTCATGATTTTATTAAAGCATGGGACAGTACCGATTAGTGGCCGCTACGTAAATAGTATTACGGTACATTTTATTCGAAAATGTTGTTAATACTCCTCCACATTTGCCATCCGACTCTCAATGAGTCACATGTCTCCGTCATGTACATATATTTCACAGTCCCTCATTGGAACTATCACCTTTTAGGTGTTTACTGCAAAAACAAAAAACAAAAAAAGCAATAATCCTATGAAATCTTCAATTATAAAATAAGCCATTTGTCCTTGTGACATTAAATCATTCTTAATTAAATTAGAATATGTTCTTCTTTTCTCGACACACTTAGATTATGCATCCTCCACCTCATCTGACTCTTATCGAGTTACAAAGTTTCCTGCATGTTTCCCACAGTCACATCACCCTTTATGTGTTTACTGCCCATAAAGCTCAAAACAACAACAATCCTTTAATTAATACAAATGTAAAGAATTAATCACTCATCTCACAGATTTAGGTTAGTCTATTAGACAAACATGAATCTTAAGTTATTTAGACATGCCGAATAGCCATTTTTCTTTATGACATAAGATCAGTCTTATCAATGATATTACAAAATCATTAACATAAATTACTTTTCTTGACTTATATAATTAAATGTCTGCATATAATGATATACGGGAAGAAGTATCTCCTTAAAATATCATACAAATGTTCTACCGACTACTAATCTTGCATGAGAGTTCTCGATAGGTATTAAGTCGATGCTCTACATCGTTTTTAACATATCTGTAAAGGAGCATTTTGGATGTAGTTGCAAAGAATTACTCCTGAACCTGATGATGCACTAACTTTCCAGCAAACCATCGTTTCGTTTTCCCAACATTGAAAATGTGCCTTCTGTTTAGCTTGTTTACGTTAGTCTCCCAGAATTCAATTTCAGATAAACAACATTTTCATCTAACGTTGAAAAGCTATGTTGAAAACTAAACCAGACCTTAATATATCAGATTTAACGTGCTTGGGTACTCTCTTAAAGTTTTCGATTGAAATGTAAAGCTATTCGATTGAAACTAGGACAAACTACAAAAGATTTGTCCCTGGCCTCAATCGAAAATAGTGGTTTGCAATCTAACTATTTCAGATAGTACCTCTTGAGCGACATTCAGTTGCATTTCAGTATTTCTTGATGCACAGGGGATAACACAAAAACCATCGTCCAGGTACAGTACAGTCATAATGCCTGACGAACTCCAATGTGTCACTAAATGTTTCATAAATTTAGTGAAAAGGAAAGGCTGAGGGGAGGTCAAAATAAAGGACGTTAACATTCGAAATACCTAGAGACCTCGTCAAAATTCCATGAAAATCCCAACTATTGTTGATACTCGTTAGCTATGTCTATGATGATGTCCAGTTTTTAGGTGGAATGTGAACAACAATGCATTTTTTTCTAATCATCAAGTTAGAAACGAGTTTTCCGAATGTGCTTATTTAGTCTGCTAGGATCGAGGATTAATCTACTTTTCTTTCCGCATGCTTGGAAAGCCACGGAAAGAGGGCGAACAATACGACTGTGATACAAAGACATTCTCCAATAACGAAGATCTGTGGAAGATTTGTTGTGGCAATGAAAATGAGGAGGGGGTACCTACAGTATTGACATTCTGAAACCTTCAATAAGATCAGATAAAACCATTTCTGAAGCTCCCATGTCTTTCAAAAATACCTCATGATCACGCAATCTGCCTTTTACATTGATTTCATCTGATTTTAGATCGCTCCCTTGCACGCTTGGTATTCACATCGCACATCCAATACGTCTTTGAATTTCTCTTGGGGATGTTTGATATTGTTATTAGGCGATGTCTGGGGATGTTGAGACTGAATACATCGTAGGTCTTGCTGTGTTGACTGAGGAGGCACATGCCGGCATGAGGGACGGTAAGGGTCTATGGGCGACTGGGGCTTGCCTTGGGATGAACCTGGTGTGGATTTCACACAGCGCTGGGACTAGTCCTATCTCGAGGTTAGGACGAGTAACTAGTCCGGACTTGTATAGGACTAGTCCTAAGTTAGGACTAGTTTTGTGAAATTCCAGGTGGTAGTTGTTGCAACCAACGTAAGGTGCTGCTTGCCCCCTTGGTCTGACTCTAGAGGGTACGGATGGGGACCTGAATATAGGGGGCACTCTGTGGACCAATTCCCGTGGGCATCTTGCAGTTGAAGCAGATATCATTATTGACAAGCCTGGTTATATGAAAACAAGAATTGAAAACGACCAGCTAAAAGGAAGAAACAGAAACAAACATTGGAACTTATTTGCTTGTGTCATCCAAACAAACAAAACAAAATCTCGTAACCCAGGTGTATAGGGAACATGCAAGAGCCGAGACGGACGGGTATTCAGTTGGATTAACCCCTTAGCGATTGAAGCAGCTTGAGGTTGTATCCCCAGGGAGTTATGAAAGCTTGTAGATCGATCACATGGTCAAAGCATAGTGAAATGGCCTTTCTCCCATTGTCCAAGTTTGCCTGATAAACAAGGATGATAATGGATAATGTTAAAACGCATTGATCTAGCGACCGGGGCATGTGCGTTATAATATGAGAACCCAGCATAGTAGGAAAATCAATGTATTACATACATTACAGACCAAACACGGAACCCGACTTGGGCCAAGTCTAGGGGTTGGCTTGCCTTATAATTCAGCATGTTTCTGATTGTTATCAGCCTTGAGTTTGTAGCATGAGCAAGGTAGGCCTACTCCGCCTTCGCCTTATTTTATTGTCATACATAACAAGACGCTCTTGCTGATGTGTTTTGACCGCTGGGCCATCTTGCTCTTGAATTAGCCTGATTAAACCTGACTGTGACCGACCCCCTCCACTTATGTTCATGACAGACGTCAGACGGGAATGTCACTTAAAATTTGACAGATGCTGACGACTGATGAAAATGGTTGTCGTTTTTGGTTTTACAAAAAAACGTTATAAGAAAGTCGTGTCGCATTTCCTTCAATAAAAAAGCCAGACCATTATTATTATGTTGTAGATAACTATATGCCGGTGTAAAGGTGCATAAAACCGTTAAAAAAAACCTGTTAAAAAAAGTGTGTTTTTTGTTTTGTTTTTGTTTTTGTTTTTGTACTTGGCATGAAATACAACAAAAGAGAACACAATGTGGACTTTTTTTGTAGATTCTCAAATTGCTTATAATTGACATATTTATTAAACAGTTTCATCATATTCCTATCATTATAATTATTAGGAGATCAGTTGGTGATACTTCCATCAGCCAGAAAACATTCACAAATAGTACAAGAGTACTATTAGTATATTTTTGTGTTTATAGGTTCACAAATTCTAAGCTTATAATTAACACAGTTATTCAACAGTTTCATTAATATAATTTTATTTTTAGGAGATCAGTTGGTGATACTTTCATCAGCCAGAAAATGTTCACAAAAAATAGTACAAGAGTAAATAATATAGCAACTGCAGAACGAATGAATTACTTCTGTTACCAGAGTTTTTCCTGGTCAATTTTAGCACATTCAAATTAATTCAGTTTTATTAAAACGCATTCACATTCATGCATCAAACTGGGTTTCTTTTTTAGCTATCGTATTGCATCCAATTTCATTTTCGTACGCACATGATTTCGTTCTTCTCATTTCAGATACACTTTAGACGTTCTATCGTATTTATATTAGGCTTTCAAGATCACAATTTCACGATTCTTCAGTGGAATTTCTACAACCTATTTACCCAGCGCTGTAACTAGGGTAACATTTTCGGGGGCACTTTTGGCAAATTAAAAATCTAGTTTCCATTTGTATTTTTCCTAAAAAAAAACCTTTTAGCGCTCTTCTGACGTGCTGAGTTAAAACAAAATACATTCTGCGTGTAAATAGTAAAAAATAGTTTTAAAAACATTGAAATTATTATACGTAAAAGCCCATAAAATGTAACATCTGGTAATTTTTAATCTCAAAAGCACAGATTTCACATGGGGGGGGGGGGGGGGTGGCACCCGGCGGGGGCACGGACATCAGCCGGGGGGCACGTGCCACCCATGCCCCAGCCCCCCCCCCCCCCCCCCAAGTTACGCCACTGTATTTACCATTGATGACATTGAAGGGTTGACCAGCCTTATGCTGCTGGCTTTTACGAAATTAAATGACTGATAAATTTGAATGATCGTAGTGAATTCTAAACTGTTGATTTTCTCCTTTTGACTGTCGAATGCTAATGCTACGGAGCATTCATTTTCAAACGAAATTGGATGAACGGGGCCTCAAATTGAATAAGTTTTTGTTGAAATTGTTCGGGAAAACCTATAACATCAGTATAAAAAAAATGCATGTATGCTGGAATGAAGTGTAAAATAAAATCAGCTATCACAAAATTAACAAACACTAACATGAAATAAAGGCAATGTCCGTCCAACTCTCACCTCTATGGCACAACAAAGAATGATACAAGATTGGACTAAGGAAACACCGTGCGACAGAGGTACGCAATACAAAAAAAAATCTGTCGAATACACATGTCTTTCAAATATAAATAATGGCTACTCTAAGACCCATTTAAAGGTCCCATGAATTATTATTTTTTTATTGGTTAAAAAAAATAAAGTATGCCTATTATAGTATATCTTTACTTTTTCACATTTTTTACATGCGTATTAATCGTGGAAACAACGATTTCTAAAATTAGGGGGTTGCTGTGCTCCGCCCACCCTTCCTCATTGACATAAAATCTGTGACGTAGACTGTGGAATGGCTGACCAGGGCCATGTGTGTGACAATAATATACAATACATTGTTGACCACTCGGCACCAGAGCCGTCTTTGAAATGTTTTACCACAGTCTACCTCATGGATCATTGCGCAATCAAATGGCGCACATTTCCGGGGCTCAATTAAAGTGTATTAACGCATAACAGACACATCAAAAAAGTCAATACTATGTTTTGTTAATTTCAAACCATATATTAAGCCACGAAAATGTTCTGTGACAAAAAAACCTCTTCATGGGCCCTTTAATTAAACAAGGTTCGCACATCAAATCTAATTTTCACAAATGTTCCATATGAGAATGAGAAGAATGTGGAGACAGCGGTGTAGCCAGGATTTGTTCAATGGGAGGGGGGGGGGGCGGGTGGGCAGGGGGCAGGGACCATGTTTTTAATAATGACATGTATCTGTTTTTTTCATGGGGGGCACCAGGGGGGCACTGAGAATTTATGGGAGGCATGTGCCCCCTCCCCCTGCCCCATACCCACCCCCTCCGTGGCTACGCCGCTGTGTACATCCACAGCATATAAGACATGGGGTTTCCACATAATACCAACTTTACAAACAGAAGAAATCCATATACGTAATGCTAGCCTGGAAGGTATTGTACTTTGTCGCACACTGTGGTACCAGTGGTACTGGAGGGTCTGTACATTCCCGATGGCAATACGAACATCTTGTTATTCTTGAAAATTCATTCATGTCTATTTCACAGTCGATTACGCACCACTATGCTTACGGTAATTTAGAGATTTAGAATTACCGTACAATCACAGCAATTAAGACATTTTACAGTCTGAAATCTAATTAAAGTTTGTGTTGGAGTCAATCAACCAAAAAGCGGGCGCATTGTTACTGAAAAAAAACAAAAAACAAAAACGTTAGACAAATTAAGTGGTTTAGGGAAAGGGACAATACTCGGTAAATACGTCAAGCAAAAAGATGGACGCGTTTTTTTCAGAAAACGGTGAAAGGCTGATATTTTGTTTGTTCGTGTTTTCTCTCTTTTGAAGGAATGTAAGGCCAGTGTGGTAATCAATAATATCAGTATGGTATGGGGTGTTGAATGAGAACTGAGATGTATAGGTAGGATCATCTCTTCGACCCGGAATGAATTATTAATGATTTGAAGACAAAGAATTTGCTGATAAGAATATACTCGATTGTTCGATAGGTGTACCTAATCAATGAGTGTATGACGATTCTGGTGGTTTTAAGACGGGGACGTAGGTTGGTAATCAAATGTTGATAGTGGTGCAGGTGGTGTTATCGAAAGTTATAATGGAGGTGCTGTAGTAGGGTAGAAGTAATCAATAACCCAATAGGTGTGGCTAACCAATGATTTTAAGACGATTCCGATGGTTTGACGAAGGTGCTTGTGGATAATCGATTATTGACACTGGGGATGCTGGTGATATAACCGATAATTAGGATGGCGGTACTGGTAAGGTAGTATAACCAGTTAGGCTATATAGACTCTATATATTATGGCACCCGGTGATAGTAGGGATAATTTTGATCGTTTTTTTTTTTTTTTTTTTTTTTTTTTTTTTTTTGGTCATTCAAGTCATTATAGAAAGGTAAAAAAACTTGTCTTTGCGGGTAATTCTAGCAACAAAAATGTAAGAAGTAGTGCCATTAACTGTTTCTTCTAAGGAGCCAGCAGAATGCCTTTCGACCTTTTGTTGCTGGGACAAAAAATACTGTGCGTGTCTGGAAGAAGGTCGTAGAGCCTGACGCCCCTCAGCAGGGCACCCGACTAATCCTGTATTTATTGTTGATAAACAAACCGCGCTGGTTGGCATGGACGGCCAAATGTAGCAAAACATTCAAGTTTTGTTGGCAGACGTTGTGACCAAACTCAACATTTTTGCAAACTTTCTATTGAAAAACAAAATACATCCCATTATTGGTTGATTTCTTTCCAACAAATTCTAAACAATTTTTGAATATTTTGTGTAACATTTTTACACGCTGTGATTATCTGTTGTTACTTTGCACTGATGGCTTCCCGTAGTTTCTCCATCTTGGTTGGCAAAAACTCGGGCTGTGACGTTGCAATAGAAAAGTCTATAGTGAGATACCGGTTGTGTGTCGGGATGCAGTTGGGTAATCTACGGTTGGCCAATATAAAAGCTGGTGGTAATATGACGTGAATAAGACTTGCAAAGCGCCGGTATTTTGAAAACTATTCACTGCAGCAGCGAATAATATTCTATAGATACCAGCGCCAGTGTGCGCTCAAATCTAATTGGGATATGATAGTACGCTTGATTGAAAAGGAAAGTTTGAAATGTGATCTGAAGGAAGCAATGTAAGGTTGTGTGCTGAAGAGAGTTATCGGCAAACTGTCAACCAATAATCGATAATTGTGAATGATGGCACTGATGTGTTTATCGGTATGTGCAGGTTTTAAGCACTTTATACTGGTGGAAATTGTTTCAGTTAACATGACTAAAGAAAACTTACCTGCATCTAAAACTAGCTTCCGGTCGGTGCAGAAAGGGCTCCCCCTGGTGATGACCCCGGCCTTGACATGTTGTTTCATGCTCTATTTTTAACCGTGGGTGATACATGACTTAAGATTTCTTAACAAAAGTCGTCAGGGAATGCTTTGGACAGGGAACCAGACTTGGGGTCGATACACGACAGCAAATTAAGATGGGCTTCTAATAACGTACGTTTGTTGTCAACATCAGGAGCTCCTGCATGCTATTGCTTGCGTGGGCGGACTTTTCATGGAAATTTCTAAAATTGTTTACAACGTAATATCAAACTAAGTTGAGTACCTCTCATCGTCCAAAGAGCGAGAGAGGTAAGTCGAGGGGAAAGATGCAACAACGCCCTTGGGGATGTGCGACAAAAAGCATCATCAGACTCGAACAGAGACTAATATTGACAACAACGACCCTTTGCATTAATACATCCCGGACAGAGAGATGAGAGGCTTTGGAAAAGGGCGCCGTCAACTTTTAACGGATAATTGTTTCCTGAAATCCTTTGTCATTATGTCCGCATGCTTGAATTCTTGCGTTTATAGTTGTGTCCGTCGTAATCGTGACGATGCCTTTTTTTTATCTGTATCAAAGCGCAAGTATTAGATAAAAGAATGTTTTCACGAAGTATATTTAAGGCGATGTAAGCGCAGAGTTATGTGGTAGGCAGTGCCATGAATTTTGGCTAAGTAGCTTAGCACAAATTATGCTGATCAGAATGAGATTGCCCACCAAAATACCATGTTACAGGTAGGCCTACTGTATGGGACTGGTATCCTGCTCATTTTTGCTTAACAAAAAACGTTTCGGGAATAATTTCTACTTAAAGGGGCTGATTATGGCAGTAACTGGAATAACCCGGTTAATACGCGCGCGTGCGCGCCGGCAGTCACATCACAATTTGTTGACCGCAAGCGTGCGCTTGTGCAGTATCTGGGTGAGAGTTTTTCTTTCCATGCACAGCCACAGGCCTGCTATAATCCATGACGACACCACCCCTTTAGGCAACTCTACTAAACTGAGCCCAATGCCCAATTTCATTCAAAGCTGCTGAAATGGCAGATTTTGTGCTTACTGTGAGATTTCCATTTCATAGCGCTGCTAACCGTTGGCACACGAAAAGGCATGCTAAACCGTCTGGTACTTTAAGCAAATGAATGACGTCATAATGCTATTGTTAGAACCAACATTGGCTTACCGTTAAGCAGTGCTATACAATTGGTCCCGGTCTTAAACTGTTTCAAATGAAAATGGGAACTATTTCTTAGTATGGTCCGATCAGTGAAAAGTATAAAATGTCCATGGAGAGTAGGTCTGGGTAATTCCGTTTTGATTAATTTTTTCGTTTTGCCAATTGCTCAGTTGGCTTTCCTTTTAGACAGCGCAGTGAATAGGGTGCTTAGAGATGCGATCAAGAAAGTGCACGAAAAACTGTCATCAAAAGAAATAAACCTACCCCCCAAAAAAATAATAAATAAATAAATAAATAAATAAACAAACAAACGCATAAACAAACAAATAAATAAATAAGTAAATAAATAAATAAGCAAGCAAGCAAATAAATAAATAAATAAATAAATAAATAAATAAACAAATAAAAAAAACACAAAAACAACCCAATAAACAAACAAACAAACAACCCAACAAACAAACAAACAAACAAACAAACAAACGAACGAACGAACGAACGAACGAACGAGCGAGCGAGCGAGCAAGCAAGCAAGCAATCAAGCAAGCAAGCAAACAAACAAACAAACAAACAAACAAACAACCCAACAAACAAACAAACAAATAAACAAATAAACATAGAATAAAATAAAAAAACAAAAAACTAACTAAATAAATAAATAATCATTTTAATACCTATGAAAAGTTACGAACAAATTACACACGCAAGAACCCAAAACCCTCCGAACAATGTAACTTTAATTGAGTTTAAGTGAGAAATTTACGTCAGCTTATAGGATCAGTATTGTATAGGTTTTCCTGGCCAACTTCAACATCAATCCAATCAAATTAATACCCAGGTCAGTCAATTTCGCTTGAAAATAAATCCTCAGGTACATAAACATCCAACAGTTAAAAAGAGTCATTCAATTTCGACATTTTGAGCATTCATTCGACAAACAAAATCATTCAATTTAAAATGGTCACTTAGTTCATTCAATTTCGTCAAAGACAGCAGGAACGGGCTGGTTGACTATATTCATTTTCATCAACTGGCAAACATTTTAGAAATGTTTGCATTCAAATTCGTTTCTTCGGTATGCCCTTTCTGGTTCGTATTTGCCAATAAATTTAGGATATTATGAGGGGAGTTCATTTCTACACTGTGAAGCAAAAAACTATGGCTGCCCGTGGTCATTACGAAAATCGAACACCGTAGTAGAGGAATGCTGATTGAAGTATTCGAGAGTTAATTTGCAAGGTCTTAACATTAACGAATAAAGAAGATGACAAAAAGTGAATTTAAGACCAAAGCAAACATTTACATTGCAAACAAATGCAATCAAAATATTGTTTATTGTTTTTATACTCGATGCCATAAAACTTTATTTAACTGTTCTTAGAAACATTTTAAAGTTCAATCACAGAGTACTCTTTAAAAGTTTTTGTTTAAAACTTACTCCATTCGATTGAAACTTGGGACAAAATGCAAAATTTTTGACCCTGGCTTCAATCGAAAAAAGTGATCTTCAATCTAATTAGAGTGATTTTCAATCTAATTTTTAGTGTGTAACGGAAGTAAAAGCAAAACATTTGCAATTAAGATCAAATATAAGAATTCAATTAAAAACTCATAAGACAGATTATCCACGCAACTGCCGGAAAAGGAACATTATCGCTTATTTTAAACGCAAGCATAAGCCGTATTAAACTCATGTTGAATTTGAATGCTCAAAATGTTGAAATCCGTTACCCATAAACGAAACAGAAACGAACATTAGGTGAGAAATTGCAGAGCGCCTCGATGACTCTGAATTTGATTGCACCTATTGGGAAAAGGTGGTGGATATTCAACATAAGAATGGCGATCTTGTAATCTTGAATGCCTATAAACGAAATAAAATGAAAAGAAAAGGGATCCTGAGTGCACGAAAAAGAAATTGAATGCAATAATACTGAAGGAGAAACCCGAGTTTGACTGAATTAGAGAAATCGCGTGAATTTGAAAGCGCAATAATGAAATTGAATGATATTTTGCTGAATTTGGCTGGACAAACCTATAAATGCATCTGCAAATGTCAAACATACATGAAGAGTATAAATTTATGTTGAATATACTTAGGGCATATGGACATCTTATTTTCACACGACGGAGCTGAAGAACTTGGGGGAAAACGTCAAAACAAATTCACCAAAGAATCCTGGAAACGGGTGCTTAAATTCAAAAATACCAATGTATTTTTTATTAAGATGAATAATTATGTGCTGAAAATATTAAAATGTATAAATAGATTTCTTTAACCCACATTCTCATTCCCCACGAGAACGAGCCAACAAATTACAAATAGAAAAATACTGGCTTTTGCGAAACTTGGCTTATCAAATTTAATTTTGTCCACCTGATTTTGATTACTGTTCAGAAATAAGTAAAACGATTAATATTGCGCTTAGCGTTTTTAATCATTTTGTTTGTTTGTTTGTTACAAATATTTGAATGAAGAGCTGCATTCTGTTTACTTTTTATTTTTAAATTATGTGTTATGTCAGGAACGAACAGGTGTTGTTTAAAGGGTGTGTACAGCATTGGTAAGGTTGAAAATCGTTCACAGTTTTTCACATAACTTACATGATCATAATAATAATAATAATAATACGCAGTTTTTATATAGCGCTTTATCACACCCTATGGGCGTCTCAGAGCGCTCAGTATTTTTTTTCCTGCGAGGTATGATGAGTTACGTTTTTGAAGTTTGAGACCTGTTCCTTTACATAGCACCATGTAATGGTTCACAAGGTGCTGTGGCGCAATCTGCAAAGAGATGGTCATGGTAGAAAACTTCCCTCGAAATAGTTTTGCCTGAAATGCTCCACAGTTTTTAAAAAGATCTCGCGAGTTCAGAACCTGATGTTTGAAGACGGTAGATTATAAAAGGGTTTTCCCCCAACTATTGCCCCGTGATTCCGATGACCGATTGAGCTTAATCTTTCCTGGGTTTATCTCACGTACATGTCGGGTCACATAAAGTGCGTGGTCTTTGACAATTCCCAATGTTGTCCACGTGCTTTTTAAGTACAAGGAGAATATTTACATTTATTATTTGTTCCTTCTTTTTTTTCTGATGCACGTAATTTGTTCAAAAGGGTGGTCGTGAAAGTTACAGTCTAACTTTCTTATTTGATTGTCAACAAGGCTAATTATCAAGAGAATGGGGGGATAATGATGTTCAAAGATGCACGTCAGAACGGCGTGAAGAATCACAGGTTATTCCTTCCCTGACACAAGTAGCCTTCATGTAGCCTTCATGTGTTGATTAGGTCCTCATCTTGTTTCATAAAAGCCTAATTGGAAACCTTGTCACCTTTATAGCGAATTTTCACGGGTAACGTATAGTACAATATTAAACGAAATTTCTGTTAAGTCAAGTTAAGTAAAACGTTATGTGAGTTTTTTTATTTATTTATTTATTTATTTTTTTGAAAAAGTGAGGCAGTTTGAGTGGTTGTCGATTCGTGCGAGTTAATGATACACTTTCAATCTAAAAGACAAAAACATTTTAATGAGCCTTTTTTGAGATATGGTGGACACTTACTGTCGTACACTATTTGGTTTGGGTGTATACAGATAAATTTGCCCAAACCAAATACTGCCCCGTCCACCATATCTCACCATTTCGTGTCCAAGTCAAACGACTTTACCTCTCTCTTGGGAGATTGTGGGCTGGTCGTAATTTTCAAACAGTTTATGTTATGAACTAGCTCAGGGGTGCGCGTACTCCCTCTTCACGCACATAACTCCGCTGACACCCCCCCCCCTAGGCACAGATCCCTTTGGGTAACTTGGATACGAATGTCCACTTGGAAAATCTTTGCTTTGTTTAACTGATGATTGACCGTAGTCTAATAATGATCTATGATGGGTCAGCAACATTGTCTCAATGGGCAGAAATGTTTCTTGCCAGGCCGTGTCGCATGCTTTTGTATGCCCTATGGATATTATACGCCCTATATAATTCTATGAACTGAATCAAGAATCTTAGTATTCATTCAAGCCTGACATTCGACCCCCCTCCCCCACCCCCAGGATGTAGCAAAGCCTTGGTGGTTCGTATTTCACGTGACATTGGATTATGTATTTACACACGCACGTATGGGTGGTATTGTTGTAGAAGACATAAAGAAAAACGTCAGTTTGAAATAGGCCTATTTGCTATTTGCCCGGGAGGGTTATAACATTATTACCTCGTGGAATAAACAATCTAGAAATTAGACATTTCTATGACATATGTTAATCACATTCACGCATGCGTATATGCACTATTAGTTGGCAAACGCCATAGTTGTGTACTAGGCAGGCCCTATACAGACCATTTATCTCCTCTAATACTAGACGCACAAACACGTACGCGTCACGTCACCATTAGTGCGCACGAGCGATGTGCAATTTACAAATTTCATGGGAAGCGTCTTTAACAAAGTTTGCAGGAACACCATGTAACGATCTCTGGAATTCGCTGTGTATAGGTTTTAGTCGCTAGTCGCTACACCACATGTTCGGTCTGTTGGGTGTTGGGTTGTTTGTTTGTTTGTTTGTTTGTTTGTTTGCTTTTTCAGAACTACCACAACTCCTTCTGAGAGATATTTTACATAGTTTTACCATAAAAATTAAAGTTTCTAGATTTGCAATCTTAAAGGTCCCATGAATTATTATTTTGTTATTGGTTAAAAAAATAAAGTATGCCTATTATAGTATATCTTTAATTTTTTTCACATTTTTTACATGCGTATTAATCGTAGAAATAATGATTTCTAAAATTAGGTGGTTGCCGCGCTCCGCCCACCCTTCCTCATTAACATAAAATCTGTGACGTAGACAGTGGAACGGCTGACCAGGGCCATGCGTGTGACAATAACACACAATGCATCGTTAACCACTGGGCACCAGAGCTGTCTTTGAAATGTTTTACCACAGCCTACGTCACAGATCATTGCGCAATCAAATGGCGCACATTTTCGGGGCCCAATTAAAGTGTATTAACGCATAACAGACACATCAAAATAGTCAATACTATGTTTTGTTAATTTCAAACCACATATTAAGCCACAAAAATGTTCCGTGACAAAAAACTTCTTCATAGGCCCTTTAAAGTGTCTGTACGCGTTTGGTAATGACTCTGAAAATGTATGGCAACAATAACTTACTTGGTAAGAAGTACAACAGTTTTAGATAGTATAAATGCATTTTGAGAAACGTTTCACTTCGAAGTACTGCAGTTATGGAAAAATATATCACTTTTTATCCCCCAAAAATTTGAATCTGAGAAGCGTTATGGCCGTAACGCTTCTCAGAATGTGTATTCCAATGACGGATACTTCTTCTGCGTGAACACAACCGCTCCAGATTTTGGGCGATATCTCAAAAACGCTGCCACCTTTTGAACTGAAATTTATACAGGTTAATTTTACGGTGTATATCTACAATTATATAGCATTAAGGCAAATGTACGGTTCCAAAAACCAAAGGTATACTTTGCCTTTAAGTTTAATGAAAGACAAATTGTCACAAACAGTGCACTCGACCAACATCCTCACAAGGACAAATCACCCATTACTCACAGTCATTCAAACTCAAATAATCCTCGCAATCAATTCTGTGGGTAAATTGTTTGCGGAAAGAAGCCCGAAAGTAGTAACTATTATTACAGACACAATTTTAAAAAGCGGACGTAATTATCGCAAGGACTCTTTCATCGTACCTGTGGTGCTATTAAAAATCGAATATGAGTGGAAAATTGAATGAAAGTGGCATAGACAAGGATTTCTCCATACTACAAAGGTCGTCCACGAATAATGTTACTGAAGGTGCATGTGGTTTCAAATATTGTGTACATGAAATGTGTCCTTATACATTCATCAAAAGTTAACACTAATTACAGTGAATAATCCAAACTATAGTCCAAACTTAAATTTCATGTTACATCATACTCAGAAAACAAAAGGCTCTCTTAAAAAAACACAACTCTCCATTAAAAACCTCTGTTCACACTCGGACACGTTTTCAAACACACTGTGCCTTTTTTAAACGCTCTGGCGCTGTTTCCTCGGGCAAAGGCCACATGCACACAGACTAACATTAAGTCTTACCCCACGTAGCTATACATGGTGGGAGACGATACGTTTGCGATGACATTATGTAATAAAATCTCTTATGGTCTGTGATGGATCCGAAAAGAGAACTGCTTGATCAGTATGCTGTGATGGGGGGGGGGGGGGGGGGGTGTAGACACCGACCACAAACATGTTGTTGGAGCTTCGGTCATGATTAAGCATTTTCCATGAGTTCGGTTGTGCCGCGGTGACGCAGCTATAGAAATTATGCATATGACGTCATTTGAGTAGGGCGCCCTCGTCTAGAGGTCAAAATGAGGTTGTTCATTGGCCAATCCTGTGCGCCGCGCGTACAAATCTCTGCGTTTCCATTGTTACATCATCGATTTACCTCTAAGATGGCGGCGTGATGACGTCAATGCATAAGGTCTAATTATTGTTGGCTGAAAGTTACCACGCCAATCCAACATTGTCATTGAAACTGTAAAGACTAAGTTCCATTACGTACAAATGAAACGAAAGAGGTGTATTTCGAGAACATTAAACTTTCAATTAAACTTTGAACTGTTTCTGGTTTAATACCGACCCGTTCTCGCGTATAGCTCTGGAAACCTGTTTCGGTCAGTAAAGTTTAAATCTTAAATTTGTTTTTTTGATGTCCTTCCAGGGCCACCGTAGCCCTATATAGACTCTTCCTCTGTGCACAGATACAGTGTAGTATTTACACGAGAGTGAAGGCCTTCAGGCCACCGTGTGTGTTTCTGGTCATGGTAGTGCCGAATCATTACCCTAATCATCTTCAGCAGGTGGCACAACATCGTCTGTTCTTTTCGGAGCCACCACAGCTCATATTACGTATTCAGTCACATGGTGTCAACCAAAACATTTCAAACCCTGTCTGGCAATAAATCCTTTAATGACTATTCCCGTCAGCTAACTCTCACACACCAGCTTATAAACGCTAATGCACGTACAGATAATACACCAACTTATAAACGCTAGTGCACGTACAGATAATGAAGGACGGAGTCTGTAGGCCTCGGCCGGAAACACAAACATCATGTCGGCTCAGTGCTATAATAGAGTCTTTGCAATTTTATTTCCGTAGTGATCAAAAGGGCATTAAATGAAAAATGCGGATTAACGGGAGAAACAAAATATATATCCAAATCCGCAAATAATTGTTTTCCTCTCTTAGAAAATGAATGTTTCTTTTTGCAAAAAAAATTTAAAAATTTCGGAGACCACACAAACTTGATCAATAAACTCCATTTACCAGGATCTCCAAAATATGCAAAACAACATATTAAATGAAATTCATACTAACTGCACTAGAGACTTAGTCCTGAGCTGACAGTGTTTTCTGTATAATTACTTCATCGAATACAAAAATCTCCTAAAACACACTTATTCAAATATCCCGCTCTTTCTTTGTGCGCGTTCGGGTAAAGCTTTGCCGCGTCAGCTATTGGTCGACGCCCTTGTTGCCTGGTGGCTGACCTGGGTCAACCCCGCCTACCTTCCTCGTGAGGCGGCGATTTGGATTTATACAACAGATGGCGACACATCAGTGACGTTGCAATTTTAAAGTATAAATAAAAGAACTTATTAATAATAATACGCAATTCTTATCACACCCGATGGGCATCTCAAAGTGCTCAGTGTTTTTTTTTTCCTGCAAGGTTTGCATAGTTACGTTTTGAAGTATGGGACCTGTTCCTTTACACAGCACCACGTAATGGTTTACAAGGTGCTGTGGTGCAATCTGCAGCCGATCAAACCAGGAACACTAGGGCGAACCCCTTCTCTTAGCGATAAGTGTACTGGGTTCTTTTACGCGCATTACACAACGCACGAGTCCTATGGCTTTACATCCCATCCGAAGGACGCAGCAATTACGCCTTAGTGTCCGGCTTAAGGACACGACCGGGACGCGTACGCGTTACCATTGTTTTGCCTCAGCGGTGGCTGCGTAGGTCAAAGTTCAAAAGAAAGACAACACGGGTATAATGAATAAAGATTACCTTGGCGAGTAAATGATAGTCTGTTTACCTTTGGTAAAGTGAAATGACTTCTCTGACCATTGACGTTTCCACTGCCTCACCCGACTCACACAAGCAGGTGGAACCTTGTTGGATTAGCTCTTTGGGTATTAACCTAACCACTGATAGCTATTATGGAGATCAGTGAACTGCCTACGATGCTGCTCGATTGCATTCTTGCTAGGGTGTATAACACAGGTTAACGACCGAATGGTTATCATTATTTACCACGTAGCCCCAGGCTCGGTTCAAGACAATGTCTGGTTTTCATGTTGTTATTGCTTCATTCATCCGTGCTCGATACTCGAATTAAAAACATCTCAAGGGATCGATATATTTCAAGATTTCTTCAAGGGATCGATATTTTATTGTCTAAGTGTAGGAGGTTGTAAAAAACGTATAGTGCTTTAGTGTAAAGAGGTTGTAGGCTGGACCATACCCACGGTGCTACGTTCTGTACTATATACCCTGGCAGTTAGGACGAGTTTGACTAAAACACCCGACAATATTATATTAAAAGCCATAGAAACGAACTTTGCGTCTAGCTATTTGTGCGTCAAAAAATGATGTATTTTAAGGTTTAGTGTGTATAGTGCTAACAGAAACGGACTTAGATCCGATGTTAATTCCTAAGATTTGTTTGAAAGACTTAGCATTTGATAAAGGAACTGTGAGCTTAAGCAAATTGAGTACATATATATATAAATTTATAGTTGTAATGAATATTATCCTACAACTGGGGGTTCCTATCAATTTTATTGTCCTGTCTTACCTCCATGGTTGTGCTGTTTTTACTAGCTTTAATTTTGACTTGGACTGGGGTGGGGTGTCACCATTGCTTGCCTTTTCAATGCTTGTTCTTTGCCATTTTAAAACTTGTATGTTCGTCTTTTCGTCTTCTTTCTGATATCTGATTGTACTTTTTAAGGATGGCCCATTGAAAATCATCTTTTCAGGTGGCATGGTTACCATCATACAATATAGCTTTTATTATTATTATTATTATTATTATTAATGTAGGCAGCTGCAACTGCTGCATAGAACACAGACCTTGCACCCCCGTCTACAACCATTCAGTGTGGCGGGTTAAAACTTCAACATTACCCCACCCCCCGTTGCCGACACATCACTAAAGTGGTAGTGCACTCCGGGAGGTGCGTGATGGGAGCCCTCTCGCGACTTTTTCAGTAACGTGGCGCGGGCGAAATGACCAATCTGTTTGTCACAATGTCCGGTATGGGGTCTTCACTTAACCAATAAGTCTGCATCGCACCCTTCCCCTGAAAACAAACGTAAAAATATGTTAGAGTTTCCATTGTGTTTAGAACATAAGTTTCTATAGGTTTTAACTAAAAACTACGGCCATTTTATCCAGACAACGACATTATTCTTTCTCACCAAGTCGACATAACACAACGAACAAAACGACTTATCCTGATAATTTATATCTCCAAGACGAGGTGTATGATTTATCTTGATTTAGGAAGTCGTCTGTTACAACTGTTTCCTGTCGTATACAATTGGAATTACACCGGCCGGTATTCCTCAATAGCCATCAGGATAAGTTAACTTCTTAATTTCAGGAAGTCGTCTTGGTGAGATATATCATCGGGAGAAGTCGACTTCTTCATTTCAGGAAGTCGTATAGGCAAGATAGATTATCAGGATACGTCGATTTTTTTCATTTCAGGAAGTCGTCTTGATAAGATAAATTGTCAAGAGAGGTCGACTTTTTAGGTTCAGGAAGTCGTCTTGGTGAAATAAATTATCAGGAAAAGTCGACTACTTAGTTTCAGGCAGTCGTCCTGGCGAGATAAATTATCAGGAAAAGTCGACTACTTAGTTTCAGGAAGTCGTCTTGGCGAGATAAATTATCAGGAAAAGTCGACTACTTAGTTTCAGGCAGTCGTCTTGGCGAGATAAATTATCAGGATGAATCGACTTCTTAGTTTCAGGAGGTCGTCTTGGCGAGATAAATTATCAGAAAAAGTCGACTACTTAGTTTCAGGAAGTCGTCTTGGCAAGATAGATTATCATGATAAGTCGACCACTTAGTTTCAGGAAGTCGTTGTTGGCGAGATAAACTATCAGGATAAGTCGACATCTTAGTTTCAGGAAGTCGTTGTTGGTGAGATAAATTATCAGGAAAAGTCGACCACTTAGTTTCAGGAAGTCGTCTTGACAAGATAAATTATCAGGATAAGTCGACTTCTTAGTTTCAGGAGGTCGTCTTGGCGAGATAAATTATCAGAAAAAGTCGACTACTTAGTTTCAGGAAGTCGTCTTGGCAAGATAAATTATCAGGATAAGTCGACATCTTAGTTTCAGGAAGTGGTTGTTGGCGAGATAAATTATCAGGAAAAGTCGACTACTTAGTTTCAGGAAGTCGTCTTGGCGAGATAAATTATCAGGATAAGTCGACTTCTTAATTTCAGTTTCAGGAAGTTGTCTTGGCGAGATAAAATATCAGGATAAGTCGCCTTCTTCATTTAGTAAGTCGTGGTGGTGAGATAAATTATCAGGATAAAACGACTTCTTAATTTCAGGAAGTCATTAAGGCAAGATAAACTATCAGGATTAAGTCGACTTCTTAACTTCAGTAAGTCGTCTTTGTGAAGTAAACTATCAGCATAAGTCGACTTCTTGGTTTCAGGAAGTCATCTTGGGGATATAAAGTACAGAGTGTTTTTTTATTCGTTGTATTATGTCGACTTGTCGAGATAAAGTATGTCGTCCTCTGGATAAGTGGTATGACACTCACGAAGCTCCGTACAAATTTACCTATACTTACTGGTACCAATCATCTTCAGAAAATAACTATTTCAAAGCAAAATGTTACTAGCGCGAAGAAAATCGTGCTTGTCCTACCTCATTACTTTCCATGGGAAGCTTTTGAAGGCCATTACGCGTTAACGAGCAATACACATTATGAGAAAATCATCGATGTGTAAATGTGCAAAGTGATTCTTATTTAATTTATTAAGCTTTTAATCATTTTTTAAATCCTACCAACAGGGAGTCGGTTGAAACCATGATTAAACATTATTACCTACCTTGACCACTGTTGAACCTCTGGGTTCGATCACAAGCTTCCTTTTGTACATTGAAATATTCTGAATAAGCTCGTTTCGTGTAGCTTCGCTAATGTGTATCCTCAAAGCTGAAAAAAAATTATATTCGCAACAAAAGTTAGCGGTCTAATAAATAATGAATCACGTGATAGTCTGAAATGCTTTGGGGAATTCAAAAGGGCCGCCATATTTGGCTGCCATCTTGAATTTTGTGTTTTCATTCTGTAATCAGGGGTCAAATTATTTCAAGTTTTTTAACAAAAGAATATTTTCAACATGCTAATTTTTTACTTTTTTGTTTGTTTGTTTATTTGTTTGTTTGTTTGTTTTTTGTTTTTTTTTATTGACAACCAAGCCTTATCATTGCTCCCTAGGCCGTGGGCGTTGGCCATTTTGATTTTTAAGTGAGACAACGCAAACAACTTTTGTTTTTCAAAAAAGGGGATAAATTAATGGATTAAAGTGCCCAACTTCATGACTCCAGTTATCAAATTAGATTAGAATTATATTGATCATGTTAAAATGAAGAAAGATGCTAAGTTTCGAAACATTTGGACAAACAATTAATGGGGGAAAACACGGTTTTTGACAAAAAACGGCAAGGAACAAAGTCATAGTCAAGTCAAAAACGCCCTCTAGTGACGATTTTTTGTAAAAAAATCAACGTCACCATGTAGAACTCGGTGACATGAACATTTTTATCAAGTTTCATCAGAATCGGTCAAAAACTTTGGAAAATACGGAGGGGTGGCACCATGTGCCCCGTACATCCCCAGAAAGCCCGGTCCTGATAGGGTTAAGCGTCTTGCTTAAGGACACAAGTGTCAAAACCGGGGCTCGAACCCACACTCTGTTGATCAGAAACACCAGAGCTTGAGTCTGGTGTTCTTATCCGCTCGGCCACGACACGTTAAAAAAAGGGATAAAGCTAGTTTACACGCTGAAGAGTATACGAGGAGAAAAACACTTGCAAAGCACAAGCCTTTTTAGTGTCCTTTGAAACATTTTGTTCAAGTTGGAGCCCGGAAAGGATTTTTTTTAAGAAAAATGATATATATTAAAGGCAGCAATGATGTTGGAAGGATCCCACAAAACGCACCATTGAAGTTGTAAGTGTGTCCAATTTGACAACTTTAACACAAGGAATCTGGTTGGTTGGAAAGACCGAGGACGTTCAAAAGCGATGGGGAATCATGTACGAACACTGTAAAAAGACTGTTGCTGAAATGTTCAACGATTTAGCCAACTCGTTTAAAATATCGAGTTTCATTTCCGGGCCCTGTAATACCCCAAAGCAAATTTAAGTCTCGACTACGAAGATTATAAAATTAATGTCATGGTGACGTGTAATGCGTCCCTGTAGGAAATGGCAAAAAAAAACACGTTCAATCCAAACAGGATCAAAGAAGCATGTTATCTGTAAAACAAACCCCAGGCCTATGGATTTATCTGCGTGATCGATTCGCATGACTTTTTGAGTTGACAGTAACGGACACGAAGTCTCTACGTCAGAATGTGAGAATTTCAAGATTTTTTTTCTCCAGGGCAGTCCAAATACCCCGTTCTACCATCCACTGTAAAAGTCGTTGTTGAGTTGATGCAGGTGCCATTTTGATTTTGGAACTTATCTATGGAGGCCCCAACTTGCGGCTAAATGGCTTGAGATTGAGTGACAATAATTGTCACAACTTTCAACTGCTTTGTGCATACCGTGTTAGGATTATATTGCGGGGGCAATTTTTGTTTTCTTGCACGGTTGGCTGCAGATTGCGCCACATCCCCTTATAAAGTTCTCACACGGGAGTTATATAAAATAATGTTACTTATAGTTCACAAACTTAGCAAACCTGACTTAGAAACATGGTTTTTGTGATTGAATTGCCCATTGACCCCTGGCCTTTTCAAATAATTTACATAAGGACATCAATATGCACAGCGCCCTCTGGTGACATTATTTCAAAAGCTATGTTTTCATAAAATCCTAACTCGTGGAAGAAAAAAAATAAAGTTAGCTGTTACAAACTGCTTACTAACCACAAGGACATATTGTATAAATGCAAACATTTGCCTCACGTTTCGACCCTAGCAAGGTCTTGCCCAAAGGCTGAAATACAAAAACCCTTTAAGAAAGCCCTGCTATAGGGTCGAAACGTGAGGCCATTAACATTTTTTTTCTTCAAAATCATAACTCCTGAACAAAACAACAAATTACCATCTATGAGGTGACCTATACGTACTCATCAGAGGAAATGTAATACAAATTATTGAATTGATGACGTCACCATGGTAAGCAGGCATACAGCGCAATCTTGTGACATCAACCATCGATTCATGAGACATGAACCCATGCAGAATAAAACTCAATTCAAGGACCAACAACAAGAATACACAAACCGAATTTCTAGTTTTTTTTTTTTTTTTTTTTTTTTTTTTAATGTTATCACTTTTCTTTCTGGTTGGATTCAATCATGTAGGCATCAACATAACGCTGTGGAGGTACAATGATTTGCCCTCGTGCATGATTCGCATGACATTTTTTAGCAGATAATAATGGTGTGTGAAGAGTATAATGAGAAATTCAAAGACTTGGTTTATATCCCACACAAGCGATGACAAGGCAAAATATCCCATCCTTGTATATTGCGGTTGGTTTGTATCATGTCAATTTCCATCTGCTTCGGGGAAATTAATCTGTGACGGCCATAATTTACGGAGATGGCCTGGGGAAACAGTGGCAAATTTCAGAACTTCCAAGTTGGTGCTTTGGGCATTCCGTGTTGGAGTTATATTCAACACAATGATGTCGGAGGTAGACCTAATTGTCTTTTCCCCCCATAAACATAACAGACAAAATAACAAACCTCATCCATACGGGAATTAATCAGTGGCAAGCAACGCCAGAGTGCAGTAAGGATATCCCCCCCCTTTCTTTTCAATAACCGTATTTCATGATTATAATGCCTTCAATGACGACTGAAGATACAAACTAATTAATGTAAACCTCCAGGATGTAAAGATCAATCCCTTCCCCAGCTCTATATGATGGTCATGTAAAAGGTCCAATTCGATATACCGCACTTTCGTTTTAGGAATTTTTTTAAGGACGTAATGAAGTTTTATGCCCACGTACACGTGAGCTCTTTTTAAAGAACCTTGTGCGTTCCCGTTCTTACGTAACACATCATGACAGGTTGATCATAATGCCTCATAATGAGATACGATACATTACTCATTATAAGCAAAGGTACAAGAACGAACATTTCTTTGTAGGAGCTGCTCTTGATACTAGTACCAAAAGTTTCCTGAGAAAAATATTTTCAAGCAATACTTTCATGTGCAAAACCATTGTCACCCAGCCCTCGGGGTCGATTTGTCACAATGAAATAAGGACCAAAATGAACACACATGCCACACAATCAACTCTGACACGACTTGAGCCTTTTACGCCGGTTCTACCCTGATCCCCTCCCATAGTCTGTGTTAAATCTTCACCACCTATAAAATGTCATGACATTTTCACAGGTTTGATTTTAAGAGTACTGAAAAACTATGAGAATCAGACATAGAAGTGTAAATCTTACAGAGTTCAATTCTGTGAAGGTCAGCGCCATTGTGTACATACCGCGAAATGCACAAGTAATTTGTTCAATACGGTCGACATTGTTTTGACTGGTTTGATTTACGTGAGTTCCAGATGTTAAATTTGCTTGCCCCTTCAGTGTCAGTTAAGTTATTTTTTTCTATTAGGTAGTGTTGCCGTGGTTGGTTTATAAAGTTTCGTTCCGTTTAGGTTTACAAGAGATTATTCACAACTCGGTATGTAATGAATAGCTTTACTTAATTTAAATTGAATACTTTATGTCATCTAAAATAATATTTCTCACATGTTTTCTTGTTTTTTTTTCCTTTTTAATTCCGGCTTTCGTGATTTCAGCGAATGTAGCCTACTACTCATTCGCTGAAATCACCGAGGTTCAAATAAATTGTTATGACCATTAGCCCAATCCCCTCCCAAGAAGGCGTTCTCCAACCCTTGGTCAAAACATCCTGTGTGCCTTCATAGTAATTAGCGATCCAGAGTGTGAACTATGGAGGGCAGCCTCACTTTCGTGTCCACCGTGACTAAGGCAAATGAGATACCGAGAGAAATTTTACCGTGTCATGTGATACTCAAATCCCAAAAATAAGTATTTAATATACGAATCATAATATTGTAGCCCCATGTTTTTGTAAAACTTGTGTTCATATTTATTAGTTAATAAAACTATTTTGTACAATTGTACAACATAGGCCGACATTTTCTGTTCAGTAAACCAAAAGAAAGAAATACTTGTGGACCATTTAGTTTAGAAAACACTAAAACCCTTCAGGCAGAATAATTTCTATATGGTTCTATATTATCTAGGATTGCCTACAATTCTTTAATTCTATATTATCTTGAGTGATTTCCGGCACTGTTAAATTCAGCGAAAGCTGATTTATTCTTTCTATTCTATTACTTTAGGTTTCTCTGTGTATTATTAACTGCACGGTGACTTAACTCGGGAAATCTCGGTCCCTCGTGCTAGGAGTCCAAGGTTGAAAATACCGCCAAATCCTCTTTCCCAGAAAAGCCGTGCTAATGGGGAAGGACTGATTGACTATAGAATCTTAAGAAAATACATATGCCGCAATTTTCAGAGGAGAGACATTTTGTGTCAACCGATACAAACATACAATGTCCTTATTGCAATATACTTCCAATCCTCTTAAACTCATTGATGTCTAAATCAGATTATTTTGACGGCCAGAACTAGAAAGTGTACACCAGATACTGAAAATCACCGGACTATGTAGCGTCAGTTCAAAGAGTAAAATGAAATGTTTCATTTTTATTCCTGTCCATTTCCTTTTATATGATCATACTGTCACCATTTATGTCATGGTCCTGATGTGCGTAGTTGTGATAAAGCCTACAATTTCCAACTATACTACAAAGGGGACAGGCTTTCCTTCCAGCCTCGGTTTGGTTAAACTGGTTAAATGGTAGACGAACGAGACGGCTGCGCCATGATAATAGTGGTCTATAAACTACAGTGTCTGATTTTGCCTCATTATGGCACTGGAAGAAATCAGGTGGAAAAAAAACCAAAAAAAAAAAACAAAAAAAAATACGAATGTTTTCCTATACAGAAAAAAGGAAGACTTTTTGGGAACGCTAGGTGGCAGCAGACTTACCAGGTATATCCCTTGTTCTCGGGAAAAGGCCCATGCACATTACTACGTAAATGATAAACATTTACCGGGTGCGTCCGCTGCTGAATAGCGTTCCTAAGCCTCCCGTTGTAAGATAAGTACATGACCTAATTTGAGAGGCAAAGAATGTCGGTATTTGTGTAAGTTGACTATAGTTTGAAATAAAACCTACTAAGTGGTAACATGGAGGCTGGAACTCAATGTTTCGTCTATAAAGAAACGACAGAAATGAACCAAAAGCAACAAAAAGGTTGTTAATTGTTGTTGCAGAACTTAATAAGGTTGTCAATCTAAAAAAAACAAAAAAAAAAAAACAATATTAACGGCACTTAAATGTATTAAGAAGTCGCCATTCTGTCTGTGGATACAAGATACTGGTTTCTCCACACATGTTAGGTTCGTTATTAAAAAAAGGGATTCATTAAGTTTAACCCGTCCATTTAATTAAGCGCCTTTAACAGTGACGTCAGGCTGTGCATTGTTACAGACGCACCTCGATGTAAAACCATTCAGGCGACACCCGTACGGGAAAAACCCCTCACTTTAGGCGTAATTTTCTACCACACCCGGGAACCTCACACTTCGACTAATATTTCAAACCAAACCGAAGGACAAAGCAATTGTTACTAAGGTGTCTTGCTAAAGAGCAGGAGTGCCCGCTATCGGCACCCCGAAACCCACACTTGCGGCAACGGAGCGGAATGCGTGTGCGCTGAATTAGACTGCCCTGCCAAATTACACAGAATACTGCAAGTTTCAACATATTGATTCGTAAATGGCTACACTTTGCTGGTAGATGGCCTTCCTTCCTCCAAATTCTCTGAAGCTCGTTCTAATACATTGGCATAAATTTGTAGATGGCCTACTTAGTAGATGGTAGGTGGCCTTCCTCCAAATTCTTTGAAGCTCGCTCTGATACATTGGCATAAATTAGTAATGCCTTCAACGCTCCCTTGCTACGTACTAAAAATATATTCATCAGTGGCTGGTGGTGATGCTAAATCCACCGCGGGCGAAACCAGGGTTAAATGTTAGGGGGCAAAAGGGGGTGCATCAGTTTTTCGAGTGGGGCACTTCTGGCCAATTAAAAATGTTCACTTTTCCAAAACAAGCCATGTTCTACGTTCTTGTTATGCCGTTTACTATTTTTTTTATATAAGATAATTTCAAATGGAGGTAAAAACAAATACACTGCGTGTAAATATACAAATATTTTACAAAAAAACCCATATTGAATTACTATATAAAAGCTTACAAAATGTAACATTCCTCTGTTAATTTTTAATTTCAAAAGTCTAGATTTCAAATGAGGGGGGGGGGTCACCCCGGGGGCACGGGCATCAAATGGGGTGGACACGTGCCCCCCGTGTGCCCCACCCCTTAGTTACACCACTGGCTAAATCCTAAAGTAATTATTCTACATCAAGCAGATGGCTGTCCGAATCACAGTAGATTGGGTGGTTTACCATGGACCCTTTTAACTCAGGCCAACTAGTGCATATCGTTTTTACTGCTGGAATAAATGGGTTATAAAAGGTTGTGCTTTGCATGTGACTCCGCTGACAACCTCTTGCCTACACGTGCACATGTTTAGCTTGCCTGGAATAACGAGGGCACATTACCCGCGCAAATGCTATATTCAGGAGACTTTTGTGTCCTATTATTTCTAATGCAAGTGAGTATAATGTGGAGAGCATCACTTTACTTGGCTGGCTGCGCTGACTAATTCCCCGCTGAACGCTATGGCCACAATATGGGGAAAGCAATTTCGCGACTATATCAGTGTAAATAGAACTTAATCATTTTTAATATCTAAAATATACGCTGCAGTTATTGCAAACGCCGACAAAGCAGAAAAATCTATATTGGAACAACGATAAACATAAAGCCCTCTCAAATGCAACGTCCCTTTGGGCTCAAACCATGGCGTCAGAACATTTGGAATCGAATTTTAAAAAGATAATGAATGTTAGTAAACCAAAGTGAAGTTTACGGATGTTTCTGGAAGGTTCGGCTGGCGGCCATTTTGAATACATTCATGGCAGAAATTTGTAGAGTCCAAAAAAAAAAAAAAAAATAGAATAAAATGAAAATCGGCCATTTGCGATCTCAGATTTGAACAATGTCTGGCAGAATGCCTCGCTCTGTCACAACTGAAATCGCAATTGGAATTCCTTGGACTAAACTCTATTGTTGTTTTGTAACTTGTTCAGTGCCAGCTCTGCATGGCAACCTCCACATCAGCAAAGAATGATATCCTTGACCAGCAAATTCTATTTGAAATTGTGTATGAGTGTTTGACGTCTCATGTGCAAGTATATACAAAAGCTTGCCCCTAACTCGGGTTACAACACTGATGGGTTGAGTCTGAGGAATTCAAATTGAACATTCACTTGATGCAGGACGTAGTACAGTCAGCACCAGATATCAAACAAATTCTTATTTTCAAAACAATCAAATCCGTAAGAAGGTTGCCCAGTAGCTCTAAAAAAGTCGTGTTGACCTCCATTTTGTATTTGGACGCAATCTTGACATACGTGTCTTTCTTTTCGTAAGGAATAGGCTCTCCTTTTCAAGGAAATGACATAACATAATCTTAAAGGTGTAATACATCATTGGTTTTTTAGACAAGTGAAATCATTTCAAACCTTCATGTTTCCAATAATCACGGCGTCCAATCAACGTACGCATTTTTGATGAAATTCGGTGGTCACCATATGCAATCTTATGTTTATGTTTTAGGAAGCGTTTTGTGCACGTAAACCGTAAAAACAAATTTCGGTAGTTATCAATGAAGTACTTAGTCTTTTAACGTGGGCAATCCAACGTCTATTTTAAAACGAAGACACATTTTGTCACTTTGACTATTAGGATGCGCGACGTATTCACATTTCTGCAGGCACGTTCGGCGATTTAGGGACACTTTGGTCTGACTCGGGTCAGAAAGTGTGACACACGTTTTCACCCTAACAAACAACAACTTTGTGAGCATCAAGTACTTTTTTTCTATCAGAAGAAGTGTACTCTTTTTTCTTATTAACCTGAGCTTGTAAAATAATTTAACGCTGTAGTTTTATCATGACAATAATAAGTTTACGATCTGGGTTGTATTGTTTTCAGGTTTTTTGGTCATAACAGTACTATTTTCTACTTGTATCTCTGGTTGTTTTCATTCTTAGATCATTGTTTTGTGTTGTTGTGTATGCTTTCTTTTTTTAATGTTTTAATTGTCGTTTGTGATAATGTACACTTGAGCTGTATATATTGTGGCAATTTAGCCTCCGGGCCACAATCACAGTGTTTTAATAAACCATAATAAATATAATAATAATAATAATCTTATCGTAATCTCACGAACAGTTTCGGTCGTAATGCATTCAATCAAACTAGTTCCGGTCAGCCGTCAAATTGTTGCACAGGTATGAAAGCTATGGGGAAATTGACGTTTACTATTTAACAGCCCGTCCGGTTCAACCCGTGCAAGCAAAAACGAACGCGCCCAATGTAGGTTGATGACGTCATCGCATGTCAGAGCGCCCCTCCCCCGTAACAGGTTTAAAAAGGGAAATTTTTCTAAATTGTGTACTGTTTATCACATTGAGATAAACGATACATTTTATTGTAGCTGAAAAGTAGATTTTAGTCAACAAATCAAGTTACGACAGCATGACGTCATCAGGGATTGAATAACAATGGTTATTTTGAAAGTTATTGTCAGATGTATAATTTTCTTTGAGAAAACCACACATGATACTGTTTTTAAAAGCAATCCAATATTTAGTATTTGATCAAAAAGAGACAAATTTGTTGTTTTAATGACCTCTCATGAAAAAGGTAATGTGTATTGTTTAGCCAAGTATATTTGTGTGTCTGCTAAGTTGAAGGAATTTAATTCTACAATTTATACTTAGTTTAAAATGAATACTCTTTGTTAACTCTTCCTCCATGATGGAAACGTTATTTGCATGTCTTAATGTAATGTTGCAGCACTTTCCCACAGGGTGGTGGGGTTTGTTCCTTTCGGAATGAAACAAGAAATCAAATTTAAGTATTATAATGTTGCAACAGTTCTTATCTCCAAAATTATACAAAGACAAAAATTCATTACTTTCGTGTCATCCTGAGGTAACAAACCAAAGTCTCGTATTTGATTTATACATGATCCCAAACGACCCTTCAAATTGACCAGTTCAAACAGGAAGTTCAAATAAGAAATATTAATAAAAAATTATGTTAGGGTTCGCGACACAATTTTACAAGAAATTTGGATATTACATGTACATGTATTCCTCAGTATGAACTAATGAAATTTAATCTCTTATTCCTCCGACCACACCCCCACCTGTGTTAATTTTTTACGAACTCTTGATTTCTGGTACTGTCTGCCTTTTGTGTGTAGACCACACAAGGGAATTCCACGAGGACAGCCAGAACTATACATGATCAAAACCATTCATCGTAATTCACGATTTGGCTTCTGTACAATCGCTGAAATAGTTGGCTTCTGTACAATCGCTGAAATCATATGGTTTGGATGAATCTTTTAAAGCTGCAGTCTCGGCATGATCTCGGAAAATATTTCCATAAAGTTGATTTCAGACATTGTGTATAGTCATTAAATAAAAATTTGAACAAAAATTAATGTCCTTTCAAAAGTGAGGATATAATATCGATATACCATATCAAATGGACAATCGTTGAAAAAGATGTTGAAGACTACATCATATAGCATTAAAACGCATTTACGAAATATTTTTCCAGGGTTTGGTTCTGTTCTACACTTTTCGATTTCTTTTTACCACTTCACAAAAAGCTGCATCTGGTTATAGTGGTTATTCACATTTTTTTGTTTACAAACTAATAAAAACAACTGAGAAAAGAAAAGAAAAGAAACAAAATCACTAGGTGGTGAAAATAACCATTTCGACAAGTGAATGCTTGGTTTCCCATTGATAGCAATGGTCATTGTCTGCACTGACCTATTATCGTATCGATAGAGTTACTTGCCGAAATGGCGTCCAGTGGGATTTCACATTTCAGCCAGAGTTCCCCATCTTGCGCCTTCGGCGCTCTATAATCTTTGAAAATAACACATCAGCTAGGTCTCTTTAATGACCAAAACAAATCACGTGGATGTACAGTCCGCGTAAAGGCCGTGCTACTAATGATGCATTGTCCACAGGGAACATTATTATAATCAGTCTAATGGATGTACAAATTGTCAACCAGAATTAATCGGAAAATTATACATTTTGAGATATGCCGTCCCAATTCATATCAAAAACGAAATCAAAGCAATGTTCCGTAAATCCGGAAAAAAATGAAAGCCTACAGATAACCTTTGTATTACTTGAAACAGCGGTTTGCGCATTATCATTTCCGTTCGCATGTGTGAGGTCATCCAACTTTTCGGAACCAAGCCGTACAAAATACAACGTATAACCCAGATTGAACGGGTGCATTAGAATAGCGTGCTATGACATTGAGTCGATTCATGGCTGATTTGACATTTCAGTTACACAGTGGTTCCGTATTGAGATAAAATAAAAAAGAACAAAATCAATGAATGCAATCATGATCTCTTAAAAATGTGTAGGCCTCATAACGTCTTCAAGATTTAATATTGACGCATATGAGCCAGACATGAAAGCAACATAGATACTCGCTCTTTGCCAAGTGTTTTTCATTTTAAATTTCTGTTGCGACGTTCAGCCAGAACTTCTGTTTGTGAAAGGAAGCTTTGTCATGGCCAGCAGGAACCTCATGGGTGGGTGAAGAAGCTACGTTTCGAAGAATTTATGGACGGAGAGTCGCTTTCACCTATTTTTAATCACCAAAAGAAAAACAATGACAAATTCTCTGAACTGTGCAAAACCATTCAGCCATAAAAACGGACGGGGGAAACCTGAAGGAAAGAACAAAGCTTTCTAACCAATTCAAGAGAAATATGATTTATAATTGATCTTGCGTGTTTTCAAACGAAATAACACACAAATATTGATTGTCATAATAATTAAAATTGCGTTGAAGAGCATGAACGGATTATGTATTTAATCAACTCCATATTTATAAGTGGGTTCGCCAAAATCATTAAAAAAAAGAAAACAAAAATAAAAGGGTTGTTTTATTGTGCATCGCTTTCAAGTTTGTCCGATTGTTTTAGGATACAATGTTCCGTGCGCATTTTGGCGACCCTGGCCAGAGAAACAAGTCTTTGACGTAACGTTCAGTGGAAAAAACAATTATTTCCAAAAATTAGGGCCAAATCGTGTCTGCAAGAACTACTGACGTAGGTATTTCTCATTATAAAATGAATATTCTAAAAATATTTATACGGTGTTTGTTTAGTTTTATGGAACTTACGCTAAAGAATTTATGTTAGCAATTTGGGATTGTTGATGAAAGTTTATTGCTTTTTTCTCACATATTTCGTAATTTTTGGGGGCTACATACAACGTCATCGCATCACTGATTTATAGACGTGCGATGTGCCCTTAGGCGTCCTACCTCGTTACCAGGGGTGTCGATCTCTCCGCGCCGAGGTTGGCTCAATCATAATCCCTGGAATTATGACACATAACTCTCCAAAGAATAAAGGAGATTTTCATTAGACCTGTGGCCAATCCACTCTACACGCCGCTCAAGTTTGGTATCTCGCAAAAGAAGCATCAAATTATAGAGCAACTGGTCCCCAACCTCGATCCCAGGGGGTGTTGATCTCGCCGCGCCATCTTTTTTGGTACCAATGTTGGCTCGATCAAAACCCCTGAAATTGTGACAAAAAAATCTCCCATAATATGGGAGATTTTAATTACGCCTGTGGCCTATCCACTCAAGGCGCCGCTCAAATATGGTATCCCGCAAAAGTGCCACCATTAATCTTCAAGCAACTGCTGGGGTCGATTTCACAAAGAGCTAAGATTGATCTGAACTGCGAATCACTCTTAGTTGCTAAGCAAAGTGTGATGTCACAATACAAATTACTATGGTATTACTGACAACTCATCTTAAGATGAATCTTAGTGCTTTGTGGAATCGACCCTGGCAGGTCCCCTCTCTTGCTTCTTTGATTAGTGACCTGTCTATTTACAGTATGCTGTTTATGGTGACCGCGTAAAAACGAATCATTTGAATTATGATCACGTCAAAATACTTGCATTTTGCAACGCGCGAACTCATTTTAACACGGGCGTATTAAGCGTCCTAAAGGGCGCTCGAAAGTTTTTAACAAGCGTGCGCGCATAGCAGCCAGTTTTGAGAGCCAATCACCATTGTTTTTTGGTGCTTCCCTTCGATCCAGGGGTTAGAGCCGAGAGCAACCCCGCCACCCGCCGATGGGCAGCGTGCCGTATCGATACCTCTCGTCTCTAACCCCTGGAAGTGAAGCGCTGAAAAACAACGCTGATTGGCTACCAAAAATGACTGCATTGTGCGCACGCTTGCTTAAAACGTTCGAGCGCCCTAGGGCGCCCTTCGGCGCTCCATAATCTCTGAAAATAACGCACTATCTAGGGCCCAATTTCATAGCGCTGCTTAACGGTAAGCAGATTTTCGTGCTAACTATAGCAGAAAATTTGCTTAAGCCTAAGCGTATTTCACAGGTTAGCACGAAAATTAGGCGGCCAACTTGCGCGTTCACCAAGGGTTTGCATTGTTACGTCATTCATTTTCCTTCAGTAAGCACCAGGGCCCAATTTCATAGGGTTGCTTAACGGTAAGCAAATTTTTCTGCTTACTATAGCAAAAAATATTGCTTAAGCGTAAACATATCACCAGCGTTTGCTAACTTAAGCACGTAAACAAACTGCGCACGCAACAAAAAAGTACCGTCTGCTTAAGCAAAAATACTTCGGATCAAAAAATTAACAAAATGGCGGACGAAGTCAACGGAGTAGCGGTGGCTAAAAAAATCAACAACAGAGGAAATTATCGATGGAAATATTAAAATTTTCTGGTGGAATTGGGTCACGTCAGAAAGCGCCCCCTTTGGTTCATATAATAAAGAGATATACAGCCAAAATGAAACTTTGTGTTACATTATTATACAGTGTTTGATGAATGTTTGGTAAAACTAAGTTTTCACTATGTGTTTGTACACATTTTACGTGCAGTATACGCGTACCTTACACACAAAATAACTAGCTGCCGATGATGTTTCATAACCATTACTGTAGTATAAAGTTAACTTACATTAACGACTCCGTGATTCTAAATGGATCATAAAGGACATTTCTTTTGTCATATTTCTTATTTATCTTAAAGATCAAGGTGAGTCATAACAAACAAAATGCGTCAGTCATGATGTCCGTTCCCTGTCTATTCTACAGTATTGCAAAGTTAACGACGTTATTTTTCCCAAGTTTGATTTGCTTTAGCAAAACATTCACACCGTATGAAATATGACTGTTGTTAAATTCATGTCTTTACTGTAATTCAGGGCAATTTTCCAGCCATGCCTTTCGGAAAAACTAGTCTGTTAACAGGATAATTACATTGATTATCATGACAATATTGTGACTCTCCTCCGAATTATAGCAGCCATTTTGGCACAACATGACTTGCTTAAGCACAAAAACGAGTGTTTAAGGCTGCTTTTTTGTTGCTTACCGTGTTAAGCAAAAAATCGTGCTTAACAGAGGCTATGAAATAGACAATCTGTTTAATTGGACCCATAAGGTTAGCATGCCTTTTCCTGTGCTTACGGTTAGCAGCGCTATGAAATGGACATTGCATAGTAAGCACAAAATCAGCCGTTAAGCAGCTCGATGATATTGGGCCTAGGTCTCTTAAGAAACCATAACAAAAATAATGAGCCAATCAAGTGAACGTAATAGTCCGCGTATCGACCGTGCTACTAATGGTGCATTGTTCACAGGGAAAATTATTATAATCAGTCCAATGGATGTACAATTGTCAATCAGAATTAATCAGAATATTTTACGCTTTGAGATTTGCCGTCCCAATTCATATCAAAAATAAGTCAAAGCAATGTTCCATAAATCCAAAAAAAATGAAAGCCTACAGATAACCTTTGTATTACTTGAAACAGCGGATTGCGCATTATCATTTCCGTTCGCGTGTGTGAGGTCCTCCCACTTTTCGGAACCAAGCTGTACAAAATACAACGTATAACCCAGATTGAACGGGTGCATTGGAATAGCGTGCTATGACAT
This sequence comes from Marthasterias glacialis, assembly GCA_911728455.2. Classification (NCBI taxonomy): domain Eukaryota; kingdom Metazoa; phylum Echinodermata; class Asteroidea; order Forcipulatida; family Asteriidae; genus Marthasterias; species Marthasterias glacialis. Next base: position 27,978,409 of record OU452222.1, on the reverse strand, counting down.
TGAGTCGATTCATGGCTGATTTGACATTTCAGTTACACAGTGGTTCCGTATTGAGATAAAATAAAAAAGAACAAAATCAATGAATGCAATCATGATCTCTTAAAAATGTGTAGGCCTCATAACGTCTTCAAGATTTAATATTGACGCATATGAGCCAGACATGAAAGCAACATACTCGCTCTTTGCCAAGTATTTTTCATTTTAAATTTCTGTTGCGACGTTCAGCCAGAACTTCTGTTTGTGAAAGGAAGCTTTGTCATGGCCAGCAGGAACCTCATGGGTGGGTGAAGAAGCTACGTTTCGAAGAATTTATGGACGGAGAGTCGCTTTCACCTATGTTTAATCACCAAAAAGGAAAAAAAAGCAAATTCTCTGAACTGTGCGAAACCATTCAGCCATAAAAAACAAAAACGGACGGGGGAAACCTGGAGAAAAGAACAAAGCTTTCTAACCAATTCAAGAGAAATATGATTTATAATTGATCTTGCGTGTTTTCAAACGAAATAATACACAAATACATTGATTGTCAAAATAATAAAAATTGCGTTTAATAGCATGAACGGATTACGTATTTAATCAACTCCATATTTATAAGTCGGTTCGCCAAAATCATTAAAAAAAATAATAATAATAAATAAATAAAAAGGGTTGTTTTATTGTGCATCGTTTTCAAGTTTGTCCGATTGTTTTCGGATACAATGATCCGTGCGCATTTTGGCGACCCTGGCCAGAGAAACAAGACTTTGACGTAACGTTCCGTGGAAAATACAATTATTTCCAAAAATTAGGGCCAAATCGTGTCTGCAAGAACTACTGACGTAGGTATTTCTCATTATAAAATGAATATTCTAAAAATATTTATACGGTGTTTGTCTAGTTTTAGGGAACTTACGCTAAAGAACTTGTGTTAACAATTTAGGATTGTTGATGAAAGGTTATTGCTTTTTTTCTCAAAAATTTCGTAATTTTTGGGGGCTACAACGTCATCGCATCACTGATTTATAGACGTGCGATGTGCCCTTAGACGTCCAACCCCGTTCCCGGGGGTAATGATCTCTCCGTGCCGAGGTTGGCTCAATCATAATCCCTGGAATTGTGACACAAAACTAAAAATTCCAAGGGTTAGAGACGAGAGATATCGATACGGCGTGCTGCCCATGTGGCGAGGTTGAGAGCAACTGGTCCCCTCTCATCAGCCTCGCTACCATGGGCGCGCGCCGTGTCGTACCTCTCGTCACTAACCCCTGGATTTGATAGTGCATGATGGATTTGCCTTGATTTTCTTCCGACGTTTGCTTATCGCGAAATACTTGTATTTGTGTCTTAAGACGGACACTCACGGTACGCACCTTAGGTCAAAGACGTGCGAGAAAAAAAATCTCTTCGAATTAGTGATCAAATTTGAATTAATCAGCGACGACACCTCATACTCCATTAACTCATTAATTCAAAATATGCGCGCGTAGTATGGATCGGCTACAGGCCTAATTAAAATGTGCAAGATTTTAGCACATTTTAATGAGCCAATTCCAGGGGTTATGATCGAGCAAGGCTTGCTGGGAAAAAAAATGGCGCGGCGAGATCGATCACCCCTGGGAACGGGGTTGCCTCTCATTCTTCTTTGATTTGTGACCTGTCTAACTGTATGCAGTTTATGGTGACCGCGTAAAAATAATTTTGACACGCGCATACCAAGCGCCCTAGGAACGCTCGAAAGTTTTTGACAAGAGTGCGCGCATGGCAGTCAGTTTTGAGAGCCAATCCCCACTGTTTTTCGGTGCTTCCCTTCCTGGGGTTAAAGACGGGAGGTATCGATACGGCGGCGCGCTGCCCATGGTAGCGAGGTTGACCTATTGACTTCCAAAATGGTAAGCGCGTGAAGTGCGTGCAAAGGGTCAATACCATAGAGCTACACTATATTGACTAGAGCGCTAGCATTGTTTGTACGTTGAAGCCGGCTGTGGGCGCATCCATGTTTGTGTACAAACCTATGGAAAACTTGAAATATTGTACGGCTGAGTTACAGCTATTTGCATACCACTGCTTTATTCGTTTTCCGTGCGTTATGGAATCACTTATATACCAGAAATAAGACGCGCAATCAGTTAAATGCGCGTGATTTAAACTCAGCGCACGCGTATCTTGTACTGCATGCGCGCGTGCGTCACATACGTGCCGTGACGATTTTTTTTTTTTTAATTTCTTGCATCGATTATTTTTCTGCAGTGAAGGGAAACACTTTGCACCATTTACTCAAAGATTGAACATTTAGCCTACTGGCTAAGATTCACGATATACATTTATTTAATAATAATTTAGTTCAACTTAAAAAAAGCAATTTGCCCTATCACATTCTGAAAAAGTTTATCGCTATACTTTTTTTAGGTGTTAAAACAATACACAATCGTTATACTATTTTTTCAGAAAATCATACCATAACCGTATATCTGTCAAAGATTAATGCCAGTTGAATAAAAATACAAAATAATAAAAGGCTAACCAGCCTTTTATTTTCGGGGCCTACGTAACCTTATAAGTTAGTAAATCTGAATAATTATTGGGACGTGCATGCACACGGAGTGTTTGAAAAAAAGGTTAATCATGTTAATCATGATCGAGCTGCTGAGCAACCCAGCCAAAAGGATTTTGTATACAGTGTTTAAAAGCGTTATAGTTATAACAATTCAGCCCTGCGAAGCAGGCTGATTTATTTTGATGCAAATTTTGTTTCTTTCTTTCTTTATATCAGACCTGCGAAGCAGGCTGATATATTTTGATGCAAAAAAATTCTTCCTTTCTTTCTTTCTTTGGTCAAAAGGTCACGTGATCAAAATAAAAACGGTAATAACTCCTAAACTGTTTGACCGATTTTACCCAAACTTGGTCAAATTAAGCCATAACACCTGCCCTATCTATGGATGGTGAAATGATTTGACCAGTGGTCATCTGGTGGTCAGTAGTGGTCATTTTATGAATATTTACAAAATGCTTCTTCTCCCACATTCTTTAACCGATTGCAGCTTAACTTGGTGGAATGCTTCATTGCCTTGTGATACATTTGGGGTGTACACAGATTTTGGCCAGTGGTCACCTATCGGTCAGCAAGGGTCTATTTATAAAAAAAATTACCTAGTCTCTGCTAAAGAGTTCTGTGACACATGCCTATCTATGGATGGTGAAACAATTTGGCCAGTGGTCATCTGGTGGTCAGTAGTGGTCACCTATCGGTCAGCAGGGGTCATTTAAAAAATTACCTAGTCTCTGCTCAAAAGCTTTGTGACACCTGCCTATCTATAGATGGTGAAACAATTTGACCAGTGGTCATCTGGTGGTCAGTAGTGGTCACCTATTGGTCAGCAGTGGTCATTTAAAAAATTACCTAGCCTCTGCTCAAAAGCTTTGTGACACCTGCATATCTATAGATGGTGAAACAATTTGGCCAGTGGTCATCTGGTGGTCAGCAGTGGTCATTTTATGAATATTTACGAAATGGTTCTTCTCCCACATTCTTTAGCCGATTGCAGCTAATTCTCATGGCCATCATTTAGTTCATAGGGCTGGAATTCGTGCTTCGTGAAGCATTTAAGCTCTAGGTCATGGTTCTTGCCATCAAAATTGAAAATGAAAACATTTTTCGTTGAAACTGCTAATGAACATTCAAAATTCGTTCGCTCGTATTTGTCAAAATGTATTTGGTATGAACATTATACAGTCAAAAATATTATTTCTTGTCAGTACCGGCCATATAGCTATCTCTATGGTGCCGGCCCGTCTCACCCCTCGATCGTCGCGTCCACTTTGAAGCCGCAGAGTGTGACGCGTGCTTGAGCTGCGTTATGCAGCCGTAGACGCGCGCACGCAAAAGACATGCATAATAGACCTTATGCATTGACGTCATCATGCCGCCATCTTAGAGGTAAATCGATGATGTAACAATGGAAACGCAGAGATTTGTACGCGCGGCGCACAGGATTGGCCAATGAACAACCTCATTTTGACCTCTAGACGTGGACGCCCTACTCAAATGACGTCATGTGCATAATATAAGGTCTATACTCGCGGGCAAAATGTTCTTTGAAAATTAACATCTTTCTTCAATGACACACACTGACTAAACATGACTGAGTGCAGCGTGACTTCAAAACGGTTGTACATATACAATGTAGAGTTAGCGTGCTAGTCAATATATCACACAAATATTGACTGCTTCGAGTGGCGTGATAAACTGGTCACTCGAGGTGATCCCCGGAGCAGCCTATCTTACCGAGGCGGAGCCGAGGGAAGATAGGCGGCTCCGGGGATCACTGAGAGTAACTAGTTTTACTACGTCACGAGATAATGCAGTCAATATTTGTTTTATAACACCTCAATGTCATCCATTTTGTGGTAATATTCGTTAAAATTGTGCGTATATGTATATTAATCAATCTTCAAACAACTGTATAAAATCTGACAGTAAATCTTGACAAAAAGAAAGAGGGGTACCAGACTAATATTATTGCCTTCGTTCTCATATCGTATTTCAAATGCACGTATTATTTGATCGTTGCACCGGGTTCGAGGTTGTCACACAGCTCATTTAAATCAACGCTTGAAGTCAATGCAGTCAGGGTACTAGGGTATCCAATCGATTATACATCGGTTGCTAAGCTATCGTTGGATAGTACCATTTAATAGTTCTTTCTGTGCATTGCAAGAGTAAAAATACACAACACCACGTGACACACTTTCGGCCAATCAACGTATAGAATCAAAGGAAGAGGTGTTATAAATAGCTCTATGGTCAATACACACAATTATAATGAGCCGGTTGCGCTCTCTCTCTCTCCAAGTCAGGTGACCTGTAGTGGATTTTAAACGTCAACAAACACGGTACTTGATGATTGTTGTATTTGTTTATTCGATCGAGGCTTTTCTTTCTCGAAATCTCAGAGTTTGTATCAGAGACCTTCGAGTGGCTGAATAAAGCCAGTCAGGACATTTCCAGCATGTCTTGGAAATTCGTTTTGTCACGATGTGGCAGTACTATTTGCACGACGGAACGTTTGAGCCAGACGACCGCGATCACACACTTTTCAACACAAGAACATCACAGTTTTCAAGCTTAAATCATTCAAAGAAAAGGCTTTCCAAAACTGTGTGATTCCTTTGTCTATTTGAAATTCCGCAAGGCTAGGTATAAATGCTCACTTTTCCATTGTTCTTTACTTTTTTTTGTTTACAGTGATTTACATAGCCAACAAAATCACAGGCGGGTTGCTACATCGTCGTCCATCGCCAGTAGTGCGTAACTCAAAATAAACCTCTTTTTGTAATAATAATAATAATAATAATAATATCATATTTATAAAGCGCAAACCCTATTCTTATATATTCTCATGCGCTGCAAGAGCTCCTGATTTGCTTGTTTAATAGCACTACAATAAAAATTTACACGAACAAGTGTCCCTTCAATCTTGATTTAAAAGTGTTCAAAGACTCAGATTTCCTTATCACTAAAGGTAAATTGTTCCATACTTTTGGGGCTGCACAAACAAATGCACGATCACCCAGTGTTATTTTTGTTTTATGTGATGGGATTTGCAATAACAGATTGTCATGTGCGCTACGAAGGTTATGAGAATGAGTATAAGACCTGGCTTTCAGTAGTTCAGTAATATAACTTGGGGCTTGACCATTTAAAGCTTTATACACAATTAGTAATATTTTGAACAAAATTCTCTGGCGCACAGGTAGCCAGTGTAGATCTCTCAGGACAGGAGTAATTCGTGAAAATTTAGAGGTCCCACATATCAGTCTAGCACATGTGTTCTGGACTCTTTGGAGCCGTCCTATTTGTGATTCAGGAAGTCCATACAACAAACTGTTACAATAATCTAGCTTACTAGTGATGCAGGCATGAACTATTTTTTTGGCACTTTCCTGATCCAAATATTTTCGAATACGGCGGAGGTTATATATCATGTAATATGTTGATTTACATACACTTGTGATGTGCCCTTCCATATTTAAATGTGTATCAAAGTACACTCCAAGATTTTTAGAATTCTTAGAAGGCTTGATGACAGAGTCTCCCACTGTGACTCCATCAAGGTTAAGTTTTGATACTTGTTTTGGTGTGCCAATAATCAACAGTTCAGTCTTGCCATCGTTTAGCTTCAGCTTTTTTTGCAACATCCATCCACGTACGTACTTGACACACGCTTCAAGAATTGAGATGCTTTGTACTTGAGCAATTGCATCAGGCTTAAATGAGATGTAAAGCTGAGTGTCGTCTGCATAACAGTGACACAATATACTTGGGAATAGAATACTTTGTAGTAGAATACTGGTAGTTTATGCAACAGTAATATTATTAAAATCAATTTCACAACAAACTACTTTAATAAAATGGCTTAGTAACTGACTGTTATGATTACCAAAAGCCGACTGTTGATGTGACTTTGTCCGTCAGAGCATGTATTTTGCATATCTTTTGTATCAGCTGAGACGACGTAGTACCGGCATTACAAGTCTTATGATGGTCACGCAATCGGTCTACTATAGCACCCTGCTGCCGTGCCCTGGATGGATGCCAACTGGACCATGACTAAATTTGCTATTGTCATAAATAAAGAATAATGGCTGCCGGCGAACAAGTGTCTGATCTAATTACTATCCTTCAGAGCCATTAAAATTTATATTTACTCGGTGTCAACCTCCTCCCCCCAATGAAAATATGCAATTACCTTTTCCAGTAGATTCCATTCTGGAGGCGGTATTTACGGTGTCCCCGAAGAGACAATATCGAGGCATCTTGATACCAACTACCCCTGCTACGCATGGACCTGTGTGGGTTTACAAGCAAAATGAAAACAAAAGTCTCAAAAGGGTTGAATTCTTATATAAACGATTATACTTTGTATAAATGTCCTAGACGAGTGGTAAGCATTGGACTCAAGTTCTGGTGGCTAAGTCATCAGGGTGTAGGTTCGAATCCTGGTCACGACACTTGTGTACTTCAGCAATATAAAAAAATAATAATAATACGCAGTTTTTATATAGCGCTTTATCACACCCGATGGGCGTCTCAAAAGCGCTCAGTGTTTTTCCTGCAAGGTATCCGGAGTTACATTTTTAAGTATGAGACCTGTTCCTTTACATAGCACCATGTAACGGTTTACAAGGTGCTGTGGTGCAATCTGCATCCGATCAAACCAGGAACACCGGGGCGAACCCCTTCTCTTTGCGATAAGTGCACTGGGTTCTTTTACGTGCATTACACAACACACACGGGACCTACAGCTTTACGTCCCATCCGAAGCAAGATGCTTCTTCTTCTATACAAATTAAAGCTTGGGCCTAGCTCCTCCCCCGTCGAGCTTCGCGGATCACCGGTTCGTTTGCGCTGGGTAAACAGCGGCATGGGACGAGGTTGGAGCAGGTTCGGCGCCATCTTGGCTTCCATGTTTCTTCGTTGGTGTTCTGACGGCCTAGGGGGGACGCGTGTTGTCGCGCCGGGTGCCGGCCATGGGCTCAACCCGATTGGCTGACCCTTTCCCCGGTCTTTGCTGTCCATCGCGATTTCTTCATCATGATGTTTTCTTAATTGTTATCGTGATATATATATATATATAGGAATAGGAATTGATTGGAATGGATTTAAAAATTGTTTATCAATATTATTTTTCACTGTTGGAACATTTCATGCCTATTAAAATTAGGATTTTCCTGTGTCCCGCAGGAAGTAAGGTATAATGAATGAGGTGACTTTATTTGCATGTTTGTGTATATTTTTTTTGTTTCTTTGTTTCGTTGTTTCGTTATTTGTCTTTACCACCCCCTGTTTCTTTGTTTCTACGTCTTCTTCTTTTTTTAGGGGGTGGGGGGGGGGGGCAATTTGGGGACACTGGAAATTTGGGCGGGGGGCACAGCCACCAACCAGCCAACCACCCCTCCTCCCCCCCCCCCCCCGCTACGCCGCTTGCGGGGGGGGGGGGTGCAGGTGAGCCGGCCATCTCCCTTGACGTAGTTCCCCTACGGTGGGTAGCGACAAAATGTGACAATTAGTCCTTCGAAGTGGTACCAATATGCGAAATTTCTGCAGCTCATGGACTAACTCGTTTAAAATTTCACTAACACATAACAACATTGCGTACCGTTTTAAACTACCGTTAACAGACCCATTTTATAAAATGGTGACCCTTGAGTGCCCGCAGTAAATTGCACCCTCAACCCCACATCCCGCTAGTTACTATAATTGCTTCTCTTCACCCAGGGGTATGGGTACCTGCAAGGATAGAGGTTGATATTGTGTTTGAAAAAGCCTTCGGAGCGCCATGGCAGCTCAGGGCTGTTTACTCCCCAGGGAGCTGAGAAAGATTGCAGGTATATGAATGACATGGGCATGCACGGATAATAACAACTAGTTATTACTGTACTGCTTTCTTTCATGTAGCAAATAAATGCCTCCATTATGCTTACAACCATAATAAAAAACTTGTTCTGTGAAGCTTACCATACCAACGGTGATTACGGATTATCCTTTTTATACCATTACCATTATATATGTATTGGTTCAGTAACACAGATTTCACTGGAAAAAAATAAGGCGTTTACCGCCTGACTATAGTATACGGTATGAATAAATACAAGTAATAACGCACATCTGTTATATCAGGCGCTTTTAAAGGGGACATTGCCTTCAAAGGTACACAAATGTGGCCGTTTGGAATTACTCCTTGGTCCTTTTTAAGAGTTGTTGCAATAAAAAACCTGGAGTGTGTTGTAATTATAGTGAGTAGTGATTCAACCTCTGCAAATACAACCATCGGAACCACACTCTACATACAAACATACGGTCCGCCATTTTGTGGAGTCAAAATTTGGTTCTACAAAATGGCGTCCCGTTTTCTGTCACAAAGTTAAACAAAAACCACAAAATTTCACGGGATACTTATGTGAATCATATATTCTACTTTTACAATATATATCAAACCCCATTCATTTCTTAACAAACTATTTTTTTATCGCCCAAAGCGCCCAATCCAAAGGCAATGTGCCACTTTAAATGTTGTATTAGCCTTTTGGGCTGTAAGCATTCCTGAAACCCATTCAACTCCTTTGGAGTATGCGTCACCGGCAGCCAATGGGCACAGAGGTTGCTAAATCATTCGCATCAACATGTTCTACCCTTGCAGGTACCTATGTTATTCCTGGGTGATGAGAAGCAGTTAAATTTAAGTGTTTGTTTGCCCATGAAGAACACAATCGTCACGACCAGGATTGGAACCCACACTCCGATGACTCGGCCATCAGAGTGTGAGTTCGAAGTTCTAGACCACACCCGGCCACAACACGCTTCCTCTTGCTGTTTTAATTGTAATAGTTTTATGTTGGTTCGGGTTTAAATGAGAGTTTATTCGCCAAGAAAAAAACAAAGAGCTTGTTCTTTTGATCTTTCAAATCCGCCAATACCAGATCTAGCTTGGGCTTGGGCTCCCGTCGGTCGTTTTGTAATCATGACCGTCCGAAATGGGTTTCGTAACGAGGCACACGACGTCTAAGTCTAAGCCAAAGCTAACAGTTAAGTCAGACATAAACCTAAAGCCAAATCTTAAACCGACACCGATATAGAAGAGAGAAGCTATACTTTTAATTATTTTCAAAATTACAAGCTTATGTCAAAATCAAAATCTAAAGCATAGATGCCGTTAGCCCAGTGGCGTAGCCCGGAATTCTCGGGGGGGGGGGGGCACGGGGCAATGTTTTTTTTTAAATGAATTACATGTATCTATATTTTTCATGAGGGGGGGGGGCACGGGGGGGGCACTGGAAAATTATGGGGGCACGTCCCCCCCCCATGTCTTCGCCGCTGCCGTAGCCGCAGCTAAACCAGAAGCCAAAGCTTAACTCTAAGGCTAAGCCAAAGCCCCTGTCAAAACCGTTGCCTATGAGCCCGATCCGGAGCCAACGTCGGAACTATTTGAAAACCGAGGCCAGAGCACAGGTTTAGAGCAAACAACTCCGTTGAGTGATTACGGGTTGGTTGAATTGATGCTCACTCTTTCGTTCTTATCTGACGATTTAACATCAGCACTCTGGCGGTGGATGCATATCTCGGGATTAATACTCAAGCTGCAAACTTTCTACTCGATTCTTCAACTGTCTAAGGATGACCTTGTAAATATACATCGAAGCGTGTAATGTCATCATGTACGGTATTCACTCGTGACCTTTGCCAAAGTATTCAACCAAGACATAATGGCGAAGTAACGCAGTAACCACTTCACAAAAATATAAAAGGAACCATGTTCAATCAAATCCTACGCTTTTGAAGGCGAGAAATCTCGTACGATTAAAAATGTGCTATCAAGTCTAAGTTTCTTTTAAGATTGTAAAGGTGCCTGCATTGATTTGATAACAAGAATTCAGGAGAGAGAATGTGTTAGAAACAAAATGCTAGACAAAAGTTCAGACGCACTTTCAGTTTGTGGAATCGCGACTGTCATTTGTAAAGGTAAATTCAGGTTGACATTAGTGCAGCACGATGCTTTTAAATTGAGTGTTTTTTACTCAAAAGTACCTGAAAATATGTCACCCGACCTGTTCATATTACTATGACCCCTACTATACTAATGCCATTTCTTATTCAAATCGGGTGCATTGACGCTTCAAACTGTCGCTCACTCTGTCTAATTTGTTGACAGAACTTTTGACACATTTCAACGCAGGATCAGATCGTAACTGCGATATCACGTCTCCGGTGGAATCCTTAATTCTTGATTTTACGGACCGAAAATCGACTGACGTTAGATGCAAATGGCTTCGTGGTGAGCACCACCCCCCCATGCCTCTCTCAAAATCAAAGTTTAATTTTTTTTTTTATTATTAGATTTTTTTTTCTTGCCGCGGCTGATTGCTTTGATAGTTGTTACTATCTACGAAACGTGAGTGACCTCTTGACTGTTGTGACGATTCAAATAAAACTACCTGAAAAGGTGGCTCAAGTCTTAAATAAATGGGACTGCCCTTTGCCTAACAAAACGGGTATACGGAACGTAATGTCGAATTAGTTAGGGAATGTCAGAAAGAGCCCCCTCTCCCGCTTCCCCTTACCCGGAGCACATAATCTTCTCAGCTCGCTACTACGTGTTTTAATTAATGTTACCTGTATGCAATCCAACCCGCAGGCTTAACTTCTCCGCTTCTAGGTGAGGTACACGGAACAACTGAACCTCCTTAAGGAGATCCAGCGCCATGTAAGCGATCTCCCAGGCGTGGCAGTCTGTGGGCTGGGGAACGCCCGACACCACCATGTAAGCGTCGCCTATTGTCTCTACCTTGTACACGTCATACATGTCGATACAGGTGTCGAAGGTACTGCAGTATGAAAGGAAGCGAAAAGAGAGATGGAGAGGTAAGACGACAACCTTGTCAATTTTCTAACCATAAGACAAGCTTTTGGACTTGGGGGAAACAGTGGATCACTTAACTGTGAGGTTCGGGGGATTTGTTTCAAGAGCAAGAACTCACAGATGAAAGATTTACAGTCATTTTCCGTATAAAATAATAATAATAACAATAAGAATTGAAAATCAAAAATAAATAAATAAATACTTAAATCAAAATGTCTGGTTTACGCCACTGATTGGACGGATTGACAGTCGTAATTATGAGCCGTTGCGATTTTTGCTCTCGTCGTCATCACCATTCATCGAGTAATAGGGCCCTTTTTCCATTTTAATTAGTTTTTTTCTAACAGAAGCCCAAATTGACCGGAAATCTTGCCGGGGAAACCCTGTTCAGATACGCTACTTGTTTCAGCGCACACTCCTGAAAACGTATGGCTTCGCTTGGAGATAAACGGGATGAGGGGGGGGGGGGGGGTAGAAACCGTTTAAATAAATTACAAATTATTCAAAAAATGTCAAAACGTACAAACGGCTTGGCGAGAATCGATGCGTGTTTGTCTCGAAAGAACAATTTATTTTATTTTATTTTATTTATTTCTTGTTTATCCTGGGTTAAACCTTCAGTAAAACATAGGAGTTTTCAAAGGTGCCCAGCAATTACCAACGTTCATTAAAACATTCCCGAAAACATTAACAAGATAAAACAGAGAAAAAAAAGTGAGGCAAGGTAGACAATATTGACACAATACATGTACGGTAAACTCCAATAGATAAAAAAAAAAAAAAGATCTAGGCCAGCCAGGAATAGAATACAGAAAATATCAAAAATTGCACCAAGAAACGTAAACAGAAAAACAAAACAACAATACAAGCTCTACTTGAAGGAAATAATACATCATGCATACCCGAGGCTGTCAGACTCAAGCTTTTATTAATTCTACATTGTATTGCGCACAAACGTTTTTGAAGTCGCGCTGCACGCAGACAGGTTTAGTCATTGTGCGTCAATGGAGAAAGATTTTAATTTTCAAAGAACATTTGCCCGCGAGTGTTCTGCATGTCTTGTGTGCGCGCGTCTACGGCTGCATGACGCAAATCAAGCACGCGTCACACTGCAGCTTGAAAACGGGACGCGACGATCGAGGGTGAGGAGACGTGCCAGCATCAAAGAGATAGTCCATGGCCGGCACTGACAAGAAATAACAATTTTGACTCTATCAAGAAGTTAAGAAAAAAATATAAACAAAACGTAGGCTGTATTGTGAATCTTAGCTGATTTAGGCTAAATTTCTCCCTTTTTTGAGTAAATGGTGCAAAGTTCTTCCCTTCACTGCAGAAAATTAAGCCATGCAAGAAATTAAAAAAAATCGTCACGGCACGTACGTTCAAACGTGCGCGAGACGTACAACACGAGCGCATGCAGAACTAGATACGCGTGCGCTGTGGTTAAATCACGCACATTAACTGATTGCGCGTCTTATTTATGGTATAAGTGATTCCATAACGCACGAAAAAGGAATAAAGCAGTGGTATGCAAATAGCCGTAACCCAGCCGTACAAGGTTTCAAGTTTTCCATAGGTTTGTACACAAACATGGATGTGCCCAGGCGGCTTCAACGTACGAACAATGCTAGCGCTCTAGTCAATATATTAGCTCTATGGTAAAAGCTCATAAAATGTAACATTTTATTCTGCTAATTTCTAACCTCAAAAGTCCAGATTTCAAATGGGGGGGGGGGCACAGACATCAGTTTGGGGCACGTGCCCCCCGTGCCCCCCTTTAGTTACGCCACTGATTGGTTATACGGTCCAAATTCATTCCAAAGTATTGCAATAGGAGTAAAGAGGGTCACCGATGTAAAATTGAATTTTGTGATGCATCCATTATCAATAAACAAAAAGTCCTTATGAAAGTGGGGAACAAAATTACCAGTCTCTATAAACCTCACGTAAAAATTGGTGTAAATCTTATTTTATTTTATACTCATGACGTCATTTGATATCGACAACAAAATAACGGGTCAGTGCACTCCAAAGAGGTCAAAAGGTCAAATTCAATGCCTTTTTGATTGAATACTTTCAAAGTGCAAAAACGAACTGAACATTTTCAGACCCACTTTGAAGTGTGATATTTTTGGACGTTGATAGCGAATCGCACCGAAGGGTATCAAATTTAATGGCATTTTAAAACCGTTTTAACGTAAGGTTGGAGACTTAACATTATTTTTTGTCCACTTCTGTAATCAAAATTGGGAAATGAGCGCATCACAAAACTGAATTTGACCTTGGAGCCCCTGTTTAATCAGATCTACATATTCTTCCTCGTGAGATGTTATAAATAACATACAAAGGAAAGAAAAATCCCATCAACAAATCGTTACCATTAATGGCAGTGAGTTACATCCAATTTAGGTGCATCTTGCTCACCACCGTGCGCCCCGATTCTCCAGGCAGTTTGTCCTTGAACATTGTCTGTGTGTGAACAATCCATATCTTCATCATACTCATATTATGAAATTATTGGTTTGGAGCCGTACAAAAAAGCGGCAGCAATCAGTTCGTCAGGTCTAATGCAAATTACATTGAAGGTGTCTCAAGAGGAGTGCAAATTGTCGATATCCATCCGTCGGATTGGACCACTGTCAGTCCTGATCAAGAAGTTACATTTTAAGTGCGCTGAGTGCGGGATAAACTGTACTTTGTGACGTGGGAAGGCCTTTGCATTTTTTTGCGTTAAATAGTTTATGTTTTGCGTGTGAAGAAGCCGATTATCAGAATGAACAATAGACACTGTTGAGAACTATCGTGACCCTTCAATAATTCATCAAGTAAAAGTGCAGCTCGGCGATAACAACATAATAACGTTACATGTTAGACACAGGGAACTAAATTCCACAGCGCTGATATAAGCGCATAGAATTGCTTAGCACGGGAACATCTTGCTTAGCAGGATCGCGAGGATCGAAATCATCATATGACATACAAAAAAATTAATAATAATAATAAAAAAATAAAAATTAAAACGTACACTACCATCTGCATAAATTGTAAGTAATTTTGTTGTCTTCAATTTGATTAGCTGTGTATACATTGCGCCTACAGGAATTCATAGATGCGGCTCTTTTCCAAACAATCAGGTTTACCAAAAGGACGTACGGAAACCGTAAAGGGATTTGTTTTCCTTTTTCTTTTTTGTTCCCTGTATATAATATTTCATTTCGAGGGAACGAACATTTTTCTTTTCGAGGACACGAAATATAAATTAATATTTAAAATCTGTCCCTCCGTAAAGACAAGATATACTATTTTGTTCATTTAAATTTTCTACCGTGATTTCCACAAATATCGAAGTATGCTTAAAATAAAAACAGCCGAGTGCGTTTTAAAATGTACCAAACAATTTACGTCAACAGTTAATTACTTATCGATTGTTCCATGGCGCTTTTCACACTTTGTGCTTGCCAGCAATGCGATGGCCATCACAAATATTGTGGCAACGATACTCATAGCCAAGCGAGAACCCATGACATTCATGTTGGCCAATGCTTTTATATAGGCATTCCCTTTTTTTTTATTTTTTATTAACCTCCGTGATCTGATCAGTGACAACGACAATTTCCTGTTCCCCAATTGAAAGCTAATGTAGCGTGACGATATAAAACATTGCCTTGGTGAAGTCAGCAAACAAGCTCAAGTGTTCTGTATGCAGAGAACCGTCTCTGAAGTAGAATTGCGCTTGTGTGTTGTTTATTTGACCCTTATGTTGTTGTTTGAGCCAAATGAAGAATAGAGGACTGGGCTTGTTGTAAACAAATACAGAATATCAAAGTGACCATCCGTGTTTGCATGTTTCCGCGCTAACTCACGGTACAAAGAAGTAAAAATACGGAAGCTAAAAGTGACCATCCTGTTGCTATGTTTCCGAGTTAACTTACGGTACAAAGGACGTAACAGTACGGAGGCTCATTGTGACCGTCGGTGTTCTCATGTTTCCGGGCTAGATTTACTTTGTGCTTACTGTGCGATTTTCATTTCATAACGCTGCGAACCGTAAGCACATTAAAAGGCATGCTTACCTTCCGGTGCTTACTGGAAGCAAATGATTGACTAAACAGAGCAAATCCTTGCTGAACAGGCAATCTGGTTGCCCAATTTGTTTTTTTCTAATCTGTGAAATACGCTCGCTTAAGCACATTTTTTACTACAATAAGCAGACAAATTTGCTAACCGTGAAGTAGCTCTATAAAATCGACCCCTGAGGTGAAGACAAAAGTTCAATGAAATTTATAGAAATAGAAAACTTTCGAGATAAATTGTTAACTGGTTTGTATAAAAACCCACTCCGTTACGACTTTACTGTACCGTGTGAACGTGTCATTCGCTTATCTATGTTATCATTTATTTCTTTGTTGTCAACGTCAAAGCCAAGGCATAAGAGTTTAAAATATGTTTATTTCGACTAACCGCTCGCCTACCTGTATAATTCGTTGAGTAACTTCACAACCTGCATCGGGGTGCTCTGTGCAGCTAGGGTGGTGAACTCAACGATATCGCTGAAATAAATGGTGACCTCTTCAAACTCCTCCGCGATAAAAGATTTCTTCTGCTTGAGCTGGTCTGCCACGCTGCGGGGCATCATTCGGTAAAGAAGTTTCTCCGTGGTCCGTTTCTCGTCAGCCAGTTCCTTCGTCTTTTTGGTCAGTCCCCGGGCGTACTGGCCAATCGTTCCAATGAGTCGCTTGGCCTGGACGAGCTGAAAGATGCCCAGTGACAGGGAGACGGAGACGGTCATGACCAGCACCGTGACGTTGACAATGACATCCCTGAGGGCTAAGGCAATTATCCGATCGATACTGTCGCGGATGAAGGAAACTTCCTTGTCGTGGACGATGGACAGTATGTCGATATAGACAGTCATGTTGTCGAACCAGTACACGGACATCTGCGATGCCACGGACGTCCCGTGGGCAAGACACGGATCCGCGCCCAGCATTATTTCAACGAGCATAGCCTGAATGTGAATACTAACCGGATATGAATGTCGTTCCTGAACCTCAAATTCATCCGCTGCGTGCTGGGAGTATGAAAATGTTGTTATCTTAGAAGACTCGCTGTTTGTTAGTAGGTTTCGGAACAACTCCATGTTTTTGGGGCTCAAGGAGCATCCTGCGAAGAAACTACTACCCAGTGCACGCTGAATTCCATACAGATCAGAAAGCTGTAGCAGGCCGTCTTTGGAAACGATACGGGGCCACAGCGTCCCTTCTTTGAGGTTGGTGCTTTCGACTAAAGCCTGCTTTAGAAACTCTTGGATTATATTGGTATAAAAAGAAATGGTGTCGGCAATGTTTAAGCCGCCCGCCTTTCCGTCAACGATCTTCCTGAAATCATCTACGGCGTCGATTAGGTCGTTCTTAGTGCTGTAATAAGTGCCGGATACATTCAACGGTTTGTAGGTCTTTAAATTTTCGATTTTTGTGGTAGTTGTCAATCGTTTGACCGTCAGTTTTTTCACCAAATCAACATCCGTCCAGTTAAAACTAATGTAAGTTGCCGTCAGTCCTCTCTCGACCTGAAGAGCCTGTATGACGTCACCCGTCTGCACGCTGGAATCTATCGCTTCCAGCGTCTTTTTCGATTCATTCAGTCTGGTGATGGTGCTTATCAAAGACAGCGTAGACATGACCGTCAGTGCAAGTAGGGGAATGATTATAACTGCCAGCATCTTCACCATATCCCGCCTGTTACCGCTGGAATCCGTAGCCCTCTCCAAAGCCGTTTTCATCTTTTGCCTCTCACCGCCGGGCGTAGTTATTGAGGTTCGGCTCAGTGTGTCGTTCGCTCGCTGAGGAAGATTCCTTTCACCCAAGTGGAACCTGTCGTTTTCAGACGGTGCCACGCGGTTGTTAACCGTGGAGAGCATCTTGGAATTTCGGAGTTATCAGGAAGGTAAACACAATGACACAGTGTTAACCCGGCGTGCAGCAGAGTAGTCATCAGCGAGAAGTCAACTGTTTGATTTAAGAGCCTACACTGACATCAGTGCCTTGTTCCACCGGCAGGTAGAATCAGGAAAGTCTGCTGAAAAAATAACTGAGGGTCGTTGAGGGCGCTTTCTCCCATATTGGTTGGCGATATTAACCTTACCTCAGCAGTATGCACGTGTGAAGAACGGCGGATTTGTGGTGAGTTTTTCCTATACGATAATTGGACAGTCAAGTTTCTTATTTCCCCTCTTCGATGCTAGTGGTTGTTATTTTTCACGTTAGTTCAATAAAATCTACGACCATTCATCTCCCACTGTTTAAAACCATACAGCTATAGTGATGTGCCTATTACTTCCACCCAATGAAATTTTTCTCGTAGATGTATAGTTCAAGTGTTATCGTGTCATCAACATTATGCTGCAACCTTGATGATCTTGGGGGTAAATGTTATAAAGACAGAGTACATGTTGGTAACAGACCGGTATATTAAGCCCCGCCTACCTTAGCAACTGCCTGGCAACAGCACATAGTGTGACTTTCTTGCCATGATCGCAGCTGTGGTTCGGTTCGGTTTCGGTCACGCATCCGTAGGCCTACACGGTTTTTGTGAACGGTATGGCCTTTTGAGCAGTGCCTTGAGTCCAAAGAACAATGCAGACAGGAACGCTGTTAAACTTCTTTTACACAACTGTACAGGGACCACTGCTGTGGGATTTGCACAACCAGAAAAACGAAAAACAAAATTAAAACAAAACAGACGTTAGTACAGTTGTGTGTGCTGTTGTGTGTCAGAGCCAGGGTGGCAGTTTGTTTACTTTTCTAATGGGATTTTTAACGTGGGGCTTTTGTCGGACTTTCAGTGGCGTTGTCAAGGCTGTGATTAGTCAATACGTTATTAGGCGGGGCTAAGTGGATCGGTCTATTATCGGGAAGAAATTTATCTGTTTCAATCTTAAGGTTTACTTATTATGAAATTATCACCAGCATCATTCTCCACAGAAACTCCAGTGAAGAGTATGGCATTTTGAAGACACCAGATTCAATCGAAGTGATTGCGATAGGAAAGTCTACAAAATCCATTCCAAAACGCAAATCGTCTGTCATTGATTTCACTCAATCGTGGCCAGCGGATTTGTTTCAATTTTCTTTAAGTCCTCCCTGAAACATTTTAAGAGGATGGGAAAGAAAGTAAATTAAGTTTCCCCTGAAACCGATGAAAAGTCCTTGGATAAAAAGATCCTTTGAAGATTCAAAGTTAGATTGTTGTTTTGAAAGAGGCTTATAAATGTACATTAGGCCCTTGTACTTTGTGCTTTTTAAAGTAACAATTCTCCTGTTGTTCCCACAAACCCATTTGGTGATGTCAAATGATTATCGACAAGTTATGTGTACATCTGCCACCTCAAATGCATTTTTAATTTAATTTAATTTAATTTATTTATTTTTTTTTTGTTTTTGTTTTAATCAATCAAATTTAATCAAATTGATTTGCGCGCTGGCGGCGTATTTAAAAGAGCTTTATATGAAAAAGAACGGGTTCGCAAATAAACAAATAAAGGATAACAACGTTTGCCTGGGGGGTCTCTACACCGAGACTGTATTAAGCACTTAAGTTTTAGGTGATCTATTAAAAAAAAAGGAGGGCATTTAAACTTTGGGCAAGAGGTTGATCGACACACCGAGAGGGCATCCATTAATGGTAAAAGAATCCTGAAAGCATAATGCCCCGGGGTTGACTTTGTAATAAGCCCACGGCATCATTTGTAACTATATGGTAAGAAAGTGGAGAGTGAGCTGCATAACGAACGGAGAATGATGTACTTTTAGTTCCCTCAGGCGTTTTAAAACTGTTAGATTTTAACTTAATCGTTTTTTTTTTTAGAACCGGCGACATCCCGGTGGCAAACGAAGGTAGAGGGAGTTTTACACGATACACTATTCTGAAAATTTTGAATTTCAAAACCGCGGTGGCAAACGAAGGTAGAGGGAGTTTACACGATACACTATTCTGAAAATTTTGAATTTCAAAATCACGGAAACGTAGTCTATGTCGCCACTCTTGTATTCCCTTAATTACACAGGGTCCTCAAAGTTATTTCATCAACGTGGACAGTATTTCAATGTAACATCTTTGCCATGAGTACTTCGTAATCAAATTGAAAGTAGTAATTTTTTGTTGATAATTTGTGTAATTTGTTTTTACAGAGTTCTATTTAATAATCGGAATTAGAATAACCGTACATTTAATCATTAGTGGAGGACATTTTGTTTGCATCTCCAATGTTCAAGCACAATGCAAATCCCATTAATAATTGTTTATCAGATTTGTGCGTGCACGGCTCCCTCAAAGGCCGATAAAATGTTAAAACATCTTTAAGATAAAACAGCTCTGGTCGTCGTAGATTTTTTATTTTGTTTCATTCCTTATCCCTTTCTCGCTCTCTCTCTTTCTCTAGCGAGCAATCGTAATAATTTCACGAAGCCTCAAGATGAAAATCGTGGTTTACAACGGGGTACTTTTAATTTAAACTGTAATGACCTTTCACGGAGTTTGAAGATGTGACTAGGGTTTGTCGTTGCACGTTAGACTGTGCGCCGTCTATAGAATCCGCTCGTCATAAATGGCGTCCGTGCGTGGCAAGAACAACATGTTTATCGAAAAAGCGCCAAATGCTACGATTCTGAAATGTATATTAACTGAAATATGCTGCACGGGCTGGTTTTTGTCAGTGCAGTCACGTGCAAAAGCTTTCAACTTAATCCTTTCAAAGCTTCTAAAGTTATAAAGCAAGTTTTTTTTATGCAAAGGAATAAACAAGTAACGAAAATATTGCAAAATATATTATTTTTCAACTATGAAGTGTGAATGACAAGACATCCTCCGACACCCATTGAAAAAATCATGGCTGCGCCGCGCTGTATGACCTTTTCCCAGGCACGCATACTACAACTTATTGCCCCAGCAGAAGGTCACAAGCAATAACACGGTTCTTTTGAAAAAAAAAAGTCGGGCATAACCGTTGTATGTTTGCTGTTAGTATAATTACACCCAGGACATGTTTTTCTTTTCCTGTACGGGATTTAACTTTCCTGAATGATTTACAAAATAACGACAAAACTTTCTCACTCTTTTCTCGGAGCACAATTTTGGACAGTAATTGCTTACGACCTTTTGCCGGACACACTTTCGCGACGTCCCACCTTCGGGCACACGACGACCATTGACAATGCAGAACAATCTTCTATTTTATGGACCTTTGTCTGTGGAATGAACATGACCAATCAATGAAATCGCAATCCTCCGTTTGCCGATTCCAAACGTAGTTTATGAGCCAACGTTTGTCCCAGTATCTAGCATAGTTTATTTTCTGCAGTTCTCCCCTATGTCCTCCAATGCACGTCATCCTCATTGTTTTATCTATCCTATGAGTTTGGAACTCAATTTTCCCTCTATCTGTCCCTCTTGCGGACTTGTTATGTCTCTTCTGGTCTGTTTGTTTGTCTATCTATATCTCGCTTGTTTTGTACTGGTTGTTTAATTCACTGTTATATTCAATTTATTAGGTCAATACGTTCAAGGCTCTCCGTTTAAAAGCTTCGACTTGAGTTGTTTATATAGTCTCCGTTTTTGTAATTTCGTCGCGTGACCCCCAAAAGAGTCGTGAGCAATCACAGTCTATATTTTGTGTTTCACGAAGACTGAATGTGAAAGTGTGGTCGTTTTTTCCTGCAGTTTATAAGTCAGTGTAGGAAAGCTAAAGTCCGCATGGGAATGGAAAAAAACATGTCCCCGGAGTAACTCTAGCAACAAATATTTAACAGTCAAGCCCTGCTTATTTTTCAAAAGAGCCATTTTAATTGCTTGTGAAGCAAACAATTGTACTTGGTATGCCCGGGAAAGGTCGTACATCGCAGCATTTTTCCGATGGGTGTCGGTGGGGGGGGGGGGGGGGGAGGAGCAGGGTAATGTCGGGTATGTACTCACACACAGATGCTTTATGCGTAAGGTTGTCCTCTTACTAAAGGACTTTTATCCATGACGTCATCACGCTGCCATCTTAGCGGTAAAACGACGATGTAACAGTTGTGAAACGAACGGCTACGTGTACGCGCGGCGCACAGATTTGGCCAATGGGCAGCCTTGTGTTGACCTCTAGCCAAGGGTGCTCAGCTCAATGACGTCATAAATGTTTATACCGTGTCCAAGCGGCGCCTGTGGCTACGACTGTTGCTAGTGCTTCTGCTAAAGGCAGCACGTTGGTGTGGCGATCAAGCCGTACAGCGAGAGCTGTAGCTGCCAATTTGGCTTAAGTGGCCTGCCGGGGCCGAACGGTCTATTGCACCGGACTCTAGACTTGAAATCTAGTCTGTAATTGAGCGGTCTTTACATTCGTACGCACCGCGACGTGCTGAGCACACAGTCCTAGTTGCGGGGACGGTACATACACCCTCGATCCCAATAACGGTTTTTGCTCAAATTACAGACTTGAATAACTTGTACTCGGCTTTGTACACAAGCAACGTACTTGCAACCAAAATTGGACGGAGCATTCTCATTGGTTAAAAATCTTAAGCATGAATATTCATGATACATCTTTCATCCTATGCGTTATACCAACACCGTACCGG
This sequence comes from Marthasterias glacialis, assembly GCA_911728455.2. Lineage (NCBI taxonomy): Eukaryota > Metazoa > Echinodermata > Asteroidea > Forcipulatida > Asteriidae > Marthasterias > Marthasterias glacialis. Next base: position 27,956,400 of record OU452222.1, on the reverse strand, counting down.
TGAAATCTCATCTGTCTCTATAGAAACTGATGCATATGCAATACATCGCATTTATGAATATTAAATCAAGAAAACATGTTAGTCAAGTCGTCATAGCCACGGACCATCCGCTACGTACGACTCTTACTTGAACGAACACCGTCCGAAAGCCTGCGAACGTCGCATGAACGGATGTGCTTACGAGAGTTACATTGTGAGTTGATTTTTTAGGTGAAAAACATAAGAATTGTTACACTGTGGGCTTAACCCCAGAATGTTTTTATAAGGGAAAACAAAGGAATCATAGTACTACTGTTTGGAAACCCCGGTATGTCGCTCTGGTAAGTCTGTCTGCATGCATGGGGCTAGTATTACATCTTATTACTACTGACGGCGTTCACGGGCAACGTACGACCTATAACGACTTGTCATCAAGTCTAACCGGGCTCAAGCTTCTGATCAGCAGAGTGTGGGTTCGAGTCCCGGTCTTGACACTTGTGTCCTTAAACTAGACACTTAACCATTATTGCTGTGTCCTTCGGGTGGGACGTAAAGCCGTAGGTCCCGTGTATTGTGTAATGCACGTGGAAGAACCCAGTTACACTTATCGCTAAGAGAAGGGGTTCGCCCCGGTGTTTCTGGCACTGGCTGCTGAATGCGCCGCAGTACATTGGAAACGCTTATAACGTGCTACATAAATGGGTCTCATAATTAAAAAAAATCAGCCTCAGTTTGAATACATTGATGTAAATTGGATACAAATCAAGATGCACACACCACGAAAGTGCTGTAAACCTTTCTTTTGCAACGTCACAGCCGTGAGTTTACCAACCGTGGTTGGCAAAAGTACGGGCGGCCTTCACTGCAAAAAATACAACAGTTTATTATTTGACCAATAATGCTATCAAATTAATACCCATATTGACAATAAATAAAATGTATTACCCAAAACAAAAATTAAACTTGGACTTCAAGTTTTTTTTTAATAGACCGATTTCGCGACCCACGTCACATGACCTGTAGTGGGTATTGAATGTAAATAACCATGACGTGCGGTACGGTACATGATGATTGTTGCATTTTGTTTACTCTATCGAGGCTTTTCTTTCTCGAAATCTGTAAAAAAAAATATTCTAGAGTTTGTACCAGAGACCTTTGAATGGCTGAATAAAGCCAGTAAGGACAGTTCCAGAAGTCTTAAAAATTCTACAAGGGACGTATGTTCACGATATGGTAGTACTTGTTGCATGACGGAACATTTGGGCCAGACGACCGCGGTCATGCACTTTTCAACATAAGAATTTCACCGTCTTGAAGCTGAAATCATCCACAGAAAAGGCTTTCCAAAACTGTGTGATTCCTTTGTCTATTTGAAATTCCGCAAGGCTAGGTATCAATGCTCACTTTTTCAACGTTCTTGACCCTTTTTTATAGTGATTTAGGCCTACATTACAAACAACCAACATTTTGGTCAATGTTTGGAAGCAAAAGAAAGGTCTATAGATAGATAGGAGCCATCTTTATGGGCAACTTTGGTAGTTCTAATTTGTCGATGTAGCCAAGTGGTTCACCCACCAATCATGCAAGAAATTTGACAAAACACCCACGTGTCGAACGCGATATTTATGCAAAACTCATTATTGTTTATAGTTGCGCGTACCAAAAATGACATTACGTCATTGCCAGTATAAAGATGGCCAACTTTACACTATGGTGATTTAAAAAAATATATATATTTTTTTATACAATTCGCTCATCACAAGGCCCAAAGGCCACTCGAGGTGTGGGCTACTTTTTTTGAAGGGATAGCAATGAGCAGAAACAAGACAAGGAGATATAAACGCGAGTCTCTTCAAAGCACAACTAAGGACAGGGAGGGGTAAATGAATCCGTTGCGAGACTAGCATAACTGTCTTTCCCCCTATTTGAAGCAATTATCGTCAAGTGTCTTGCTCAAGGACACAAGTGTCATGACCGGGATTCAAACCCACACCCTGATGACTTAGCCACCAGAACTTGAGCCCGATCGACTCACCGCTCGGCCACAGTTTATATCAATGCATTTGTAGCCCACGGGCTACATTGCTGCAAAGCTCACAAGTAAAACATACAGAGATGTACATAATGTAAAAAAAAAAAAAAACAAAAAAAAAAAACATTAAACAGAAAACACACAATAATTACAGAAAACACTATTTGTGGTTCAAAAGATTTACAAAATAAGGTATTGGACTATTTTTTTGGTATCTGTTTTGCATTTGATTTCGGAAAGGTTGCTGCCATTTCTTAATTCATATTGCACACTACATCTTCTCGGTTGTGGGTTTTAAACCATTTACGAAACACGTCATAATCAAACAATTTAGAGTAATGTTTTAGGGCAAATATCATTTCTGCGATCATGCAGAGAGACCAAATTGCATCTGATCAATGCACCGTTATAACCTGAATATCCTCTGCCCATAATTGTTCTAAGTGCTCGCTTTTGAATAGACTCCAAGTTGTTGACATGAGTTCTTGTCAAACCAGCATTTTCTTGTCAAACCAGCCATCGACGGTCGTATATAACCCTTATAAATTGTTAAGAAATTAGGGATAGATGGTTGGATTTTTTCCTCCAAAAATTTAAGCATGTCAATCTTGTTGCTAGCATTAAGATGAATTTGATTCACATGACTATCCCATTTCAGGTCGGCACTTATTAAAACACAATCGACCATGTGGAGATCAGTGGAGGAAATCTGAAGAGGAGGGGGCTGAGGTATGTTTTCATAACGAAACATTCATGCCACTGCATTTTATCTGGATTGACTTTCATTGGCCATTGATGGTGTGTTTGAATAGACCGATTGCGCGACCAATGTTGACTTGTGGTCACGTGACCTCCTGTGGGTGTAACGCCATATCAGCTGATGGCAAAATACGTGTAAAGAGATAGGCCGTGACACAGAGCGAGTACAAAAACAGTCGATTTTACTTTTGTTAAGCGATGAATTAGTTAATCAGCTCCTTTAATTAAAATAGTGTGTTGTGGCATTAATTGAAATCACATCTCTGTTTCATAATTTAACAGAATTCTACTAAAAAGAGGTTTTTTTAGTCATGCACTACCGGCGTCGGACGACTATGTAGCCACCCGCCTGTTATTTTGTTTGTAATGTAGGCCTAAATCAATGTAAAAAAGGGTAAAGAACGTTGGAAAAGTGAGCATTTATACATAGCCTTTCGAAATTTCAAATAGGCAAAGGAATCACACAGTTTTGGAAAGCAATTTCTTTGGATGATTTCAGGTTCCAAACTTTGAAATTTTTGTGTTCAAAAGTGTGTGATCGCGGTCGTCTGGCCTAACGTTCCGTCGTAAACTAGTACACATCATGCACATTTATACGTTACTTGTACAATTTTTAAGACCTGCTGGAACTGTCCTTACTGGCTTTATTCAGCCACTCGAAGGTCTCTGGTACAAACTCTGGAATATTTTTCACAGATTTCGGGAAAGAAAAGCCTCAATCGAATAAAACAAATGCGACAATCATCATGTACCGTACCGCACTTTCCTATGGAGGACGTCGTGTGTGTTTACATTTAATACTCACAATATGTCACGTGACGCGTGTCGCGCCATCGGTCTATTGGGACATGTTATAAGAGAAAGCTAAAAGCAGCAGCATACAGGGGGAAATTCCTTCATACAAACCCGTATGATGTGATAGCTGATTTTGAAATTAGTCAGTACCCGGAAGAAACATCAAGTACAGAAGTAAGTGTCGAACCAAAGAAAAGCAGTAGACAAAGACGTCCACCACTTTGGACAAAGGATTATGTTATGTATTAATTTATAAACAGTTTGGGGGAAAAAAGGATGTTGCGTACTAATTTATTTTCAAACAGAGTGAATACAATTTAAAATCCATGCTATGCAGAAAACAATGAATTTAACGTTGGTTATCATTTTAACGAAAAGGTGAGATGTCGTATCCCGTAATATTACAAGATAAAAAATTCATTGTAAATATTTTTCCAAGTGACCAGATATTCATTGGACTGTAAAAAGTGTATATAAAGGAACGTGATAGTAATAAAGGGGTGTAAGTCTATCCAGAGCTCTACAAAGTAATTCGACTTATGTCCATTCAATACAACACATCAACTACGCCTAGAGCCTTTGGATGGCTCTGTTGATAAAATTCAGGGAGGGAATATCAGTGAAGACAACATTAATGACTTTGATTGAGTTTCTTGTTAATCCCTAATGTTGGACCGCACTTCTATGGCACCGCGTAAATGGATTAGCAAGCCTTGATTAGCAAGTATGCCAGAGTTTTCTGTTTCCGCATTGAAAAAATTCTCGTGGATTATTGGGTTGTAAGTTCTGTAGCCCATGTGTTTTATTGTACCTGGCAAATTGGAGGATAAATCAAATCGACCAAACCTTGATTAGCAATTATGCTATAGTTTACTGTTCCAATATTAAAAAGTACTCGTGTATTATTGGGTGGTAAGTTCTATAGCCTATGTATTTTACTGTATCTGGCAAATTGGAGGATAAATCAAATAAAACAAATTCTTCTTGATAGTTTGTGTGTGGGTGTTTCTGTGCGGTTTTTAATGGGTTTTTTTAATTCAATTATTTACACGTAAAATTTATTCATAGATGACTGTATAATACAGGTCGGCAAAAGCTTTTAACGAGATGGTCAAATATTCTGCATAGTTGCCATGACAATGCTGAAAATTCCAGGGCTAAATGCAAGAAACCCTCCGACGGTTGCACGCTTCGGAATCAAACGATACGTTTCCCCAAGGCTGGACCCAAAACAGCCAACAATGGATGACCCATTTTTGATAACAGTAGAACTAGACACTTCGCCTATTGCCAGGCATTGTGAATGAACTAGAAAAAACATGACCAATAATCTAACATATTTAGCACTGACATGAAAACACAGAAGCGTAACTGATTGTGTGTGGTCTGCTATATACAAGCTTGCAGCGTACGTCCGTAATGCCGGTATTAGGCCTAACACTGTTTAGATTTGAGTTTAGCACGCTCAAATAATGGGGGGGGGGGGTGTCTAGTTTTTCACCAAGTATTGCGCATTACGAATTATTTTTGTTTTACACGGAGGTTACGGATACAAACGTTTCCAATGACCCGGGCGGCTAGTAACAACAGTGTACGAAGTAGGAAAGAAAAACAAGCCAATTGTTAACAATTTACATTACACGTGGTAAAAACAAAGAGTTCATAGATGATGGACGTTGTCATGGTGGTTCAGAATCTTTAGCCGGTCGAGGGGGGTGGTCGGGAGTGGACAAAATACTATCACAAATTCGGGTTGAACTTAGACAATTGACGAGTGCGGGAATTGAGCCTGCGATCTCCGGATTAACGTGCCGGCACTCTAACAACCGCGCTATCTAGCCATAATGTTTGCGGTCTCCATATTTTAAATTTGTTCAGGGTTGCCAGTCAGAAGCCATTCAACCCGAAACTGCCGTATATCCAGGGATCACACCCAAGTTTACAACTTAACAACCCGGGAAACATCAGTACAGGGATCACCTTAATTAATGGGTGCAGCATTTTATTCATATTTATTTATAAATAGTAAAAAAAATTTTGTATTTATGTTTTGAATTATATTTTTAAAGATAAAAGAAAACAGAATTAGTTATTATCAAATAAATTAATTCAATCTCAGTTTTAATGTGGTTATTAAGTTGATGCCAGTACTTTAGGGACTTCCTTTAGTTTGAAGTACAAGACCCCCAATCACAATTGCGGCAATCAAAATAAGCCGACATGAGCATCACAAAATCATTTACCAATCCTATATTTTACCTGTAAACTTAAAAGAACAAATATACGACTACACTAAAAACGAAACAAAAAACAAAACGAAAACAAAAACGATCTGATGCCATAATAGCAACAAAAAAAACAATATCGTAAAAACAGCACTAAAGTTACCAACTAAAAACTCAATGTTTTTATTTTAATTTTAAAACCCTCTGAAAAAAAAATGAAATATTAGCATATAAAGCCTGATTCTTACGGTTGTGAAAAATGAATGAGTTGAACCAATCGAACAAACACAGATTAGCCTAAATCAGAATAGCACCCGGATAAACAAAAACTGTAAAATATGGGTGTTAAGATTAGATGAATTGGATTTCATAACAGAGTAAAGCCACCGTGGTAGAATTACAATCCTGGCTTAATTTATTATCAACCAGTAACACGTTTTAAATGAGTAAACCAACATGCATGCATATATCAAGAAGGGTTCAGTGACGTCGAAGGTTTTTTGCGTTCATAAACAATATATTTAATTTGCTTCAATAGTATACAAATAGTGAATGTTTATGAGTGCAATGGTGAGAATATCTAGTTGAAGGATGCAAAACATTCATTATTTGTTTTACATTACATCCAAGTAGCTATTTGTCATTTTGAGAGGAAAACACAGTCACCAAAATGTACAAGATTGTATTCTGGCATCCAGTTTGAGGGCGTTTTTCTGTCTATAGCTTACAATGATAAAAAAAGGATACGAAAATGCCCGTGAATAGACTGCAAGTCTCGCGTGTATCAAAAAAGAGAAAAACAAGTCGAAAGAAGACTAGTGGCCTATACTTTGTAGTAAAATCAAATCTTCTTTTAAAGTTATTTTTTTACACAATTCCTGAAAATAAAAAATACTCAGCAATTTTCTATGAATACAGTTTTAATTTGTATAGAATTAAAATACACTTACTTGAAAGTTAAACTTTAGGACGAGGAAGTTTATTTGACCTCAACGATTCTAGACTACATACAGTGCGTTTCGCGAAACACGCACAAATTTGTGCAACCACTACACATGTCTCATGATAACAAGAACTTCAGTTGGGCAAAATTCTTAAAGGTTTACAAGTAACCGGAAACTGAAGTCCAGTCTTATTGTCGGGTTTTCCGCGTTGACTTGTTAAATTTATTTAACTACCATAGCTTTTATCACTAAATTTTTAAGTCACAACAACTTGACTAGCCATAAACTATGTTAATGTGTAAGCAATATTGTTTATTTGCGTCAAAGAAAGATAACAATCCACTCGAACAGCCTTCAAACTCGCAGCAGTTTTTCCCAGAAATCTCTCGCCTATCTGTTCTAAATTGAATCCTGATTTCGTATGGCTAAAAAGATCGTCTTATAAGTTGAATCGAATATTATAGGCCCAATCCTATATAAATTCGCGAGCTTTAGAGTAAATTGAATGACGTTTTCAACTGAAGAGGCAAAACCGTATTACGAATGCAGTAAAGTGAAGTAGACTGCTTTTTGCCGGAAAAACCTATACTTATTATTTTGCATTGTTTTACCACTTTTAGTAATTTTACCTCTTATTGGTATTACATTAGGCTTAATGGCTGGATACTAAAACCATCCACAACAGGTTATCATGGTTCATATTACACCATGTAGATTATTTTCTTTTGATTGGAGGATTGTAGGCCGCGCGGCATTCAATATTCAAGCCATTACATGACCTACATTATATACCGTGTGTTACAGATGGCCTTCTCTTCACCTGTGGGTGTCACCCGCACCGATGGCCTAAAGCCCTAGGCCCACTTGGATCTTTGGCGACATCTTCGATCTCCGGACCCCACGTATGCCGGAAGAGTCTTCACCCTCTACGGAAAGACTCTGTCCTGACACGTATTGCAACCCCCTAAAACCCACGCCCGACGCTGAAGCACTTCCTAGACGGCCTGGGCCAGACCGGTCTAGTGTAACAACCCCACCGCTGCTCCATCTGCCTACCAGCGATAGAGACGTCGGCCTGAGGGACAACCATAACATGGACAACCAATCCTTCAGTCTCCGGTACCGTAGGGTCCTTTACTTGAACTGTATTAATTTTTAGATTATTCTCTTGCTTTAATAAATTACTTTTGTAAAAATAATTGCTGGTTGGTTATTTGTTTCTGTCTTATCCTGTCTCTGTCGTGCCCTACTTCTTTTGGAACGCTTATGAGTTAGCCGCACGTAACACGTGTATTTCGGACACCCTGACTTTTACGCGATATTCTGTTTCTTCAAATACTTTAGTTTAAAGAGTGTGCACAACGTAGGCGAAAGGTTGGACATATAAAATGTTTACAGATTTGCACATAACTGACATGGTATCAATAATGGTCATGGTGGAAAACTTCCCTTGAAATATTTTTGCTTGAAATGCTGTAGTTTCTGAGAAATGAGTCAACCATTATCAGTTTGGATCTCGCGAGACCAACATTCGATGATTGAAAACAATATAAACATATAGTGGAGTTTTTTCAATTATTTTCTGGTGACTCCAGTGACTGAATGAGCTTAAACTTTCACTTGTTGTTTGATGTATATGTCACACAGAGTGCCGATATTATTCTCTGACATTTATCAATGTTGTCTATGTGGTTTAAGTGAAACTGAATGGCTGTTTGGCGGAGCGAAGTACAACTTACGCCGATGATTAAACTTTGCCGCGTATGTGCCGAAAACGATCGGGTAGGTCCATGGTGGAGAGTCGTGGCCGAGCGGTCTAGATCACCGGACTCAAGTTCTGGTGTTGTTGGCAGCAGTGTGTGGGTTCGAATCCCGGCCGCAGCACTTGTGTCCTTGAGCAAGATACTTTACCATTATTGCTTTGTCCTTTGGATGCGACATTAAGCCGTAGGTCCCGTGTACTAGGATTGGTATAGTGCACGTAAAAGAACCCGGAACACTTATCGTGGGAGAGTATGGGAATTACCGCAGTGTTTCTGGTTCACATAGCAAGCATCCTTGTCTACAGGTTTCCTGAGAGCTACAGTGATTCAGTTCGCTTGTAAGGCATTCTTGGTTTGATTACAAGAAATATATAATATTAGTTGTATTAATAATAATAATAAAGGCCGTGTTTGAGTTGATGGCTTGCGCATTGTCTGTGGCCCGATCGCCGGAGAGGTCTAGTCTTCGATGTTGTCGTTGCAGCCAACGACCCGCAGCCGTAGCCGAAGTCGCTTGATTCGGACGGGTCATGATGATTGCTAGTGTTTGAAATAATGTGGATGCATTTGTACACCTGATCAGCAGAGGGCGCACTGTCAGTGTTTAGGACGAGTCCAACAATCAAGGTCTCATCGTGACAAGACCAAGAACATCAACATCAATCAAAGGCCTCGGCTGAAACTCTGACTTCGGCTATACGGCTATAGCCTTCGGCTGCAGCGACAACGTTGAAGAATTATGACTTTTCAGCGATCCGGCCGTAGCCACAGCCGAATCCATCAATTCGGACCTCAAAATGAAAAAGGGGCTTAGACGGGGGATGACATCTTAGGCAGATGAACATGCATGGGGAACACATGAATAGCAGTAACTCTTCCATCTTTCAACTATTACTTACCGTTGACGTTTTGGTTTTTGTTTTGTTTTTTGGCTCAGTGTCTCTAATAAATGTTCATAAATTCCTGAACTTAAACGTGCTATAGGTCCGATTTGGCCGATTTAACATCGCAAATAATGTGCAAAGAGTATTTACAATAGTGACATGACTAAGGGGGCACGGGGAGCGGGGCACGGAGGGGGGGGGGGGCACGGGGGCACGGGGAGCACGGGGGCACGGGGGATGTGCCCCCCTCCACACCCACTGATGTCCGTACCCCCCGGGTGCCGCCCAATTTGAAATCTGAACTTTTGAGATCATTAATTACCATAATAAAATGTTACGGTGTGTAAGCTTTTATGTAGTAACTTCATTGTTTTTAAAACTATTTTTTTTTCATTTACACGCAGACATCGTATTTTTTGTACGCATGAAAAGAGCGCTGAAAAGGGCTTGTTTGGGGAAAATACAAACGGAAACCACAATTTTAATTGGCCAAAGATGCCCCCCCCCCGAAAAAATGGCGCACCCCTTGTGCCTCCAAAAATTTTACCCTATAGTTGCGATGCTGATTTGCGACAAGGCAAATATTTGCTTGCAAAGAAATTTGCACCCAAAAAAATTGCGACATCGCAATTTTGCAAATATTTTTGCGATGTGTGATGTCCCTTCAGGGCCACCATATTAAGTCCGAGTCCCAAATCCGAGTCCAGATGATTAAGTGCGAGTATTAGTCCGAGTCTGAGGCCGAGCCCGACTCAGTGATCAACTCGACTCAAGTCATTGTCCAAGTCACAAAACACTATGGTTTAAAGGGCGCATGAAAAGGTTTTTTGTCACGGAACATTTTTGTGGCTTAATATATGGTTTGAAATTAACAAAACAAAGTATTGACTCTTTTGATGTGTCTGTTATGCGTTAATACACTTTAATTGAGCCCCGAATATGTGTGCCATTTGATTGCGCAATGATCCATGACGTAGGCTGTGGTAAAACATTTCGAAGACGGCTCTGGTGCCGAGTGGTCAACAATGCATTGTATGTTATTGTCACACACATGGCCCTGGTCAGCCGTTCCACTGTCTACGTCACAGATTTTATGTTACAAGGAAGGATGGGCGGAGCACGGCAGCCCCCTAATTTTAGAAATCGTTATTACTACGATTAATACGCATGTAAAAAATGTGAAAAAAAGTAAAGATATACTATAATAGGCATACTTTATGTTTTTAACCAATAAAAAAAAAACAATTCATGGGACCTTTAACGAACTTAAACGCTTGTTCTTCCAAAATAAAAACACCCCACCAAAAAAAAATCAATCAATGAATAAATAAATAAATAAATAAATATTGAATAGATAAATGAAAAATAACGAAACCAATGGTTTTATTTTTTTCACATAACCTTACATTGAAAAACAGCAAGAGTCTTCCATTAATGCCTCATCATTACAGGACCTTGTTAACGAACGAGCTTGATTACACCAACACTTCTTGCCCCCAGGATATTACCAACTCATTTAAGTGTACTTTGTGATGACATAGCAACTGTTCATTGTTAGATGCCATAACAGTCACAAAGGCTTGATATAGCACCTTTAAATATTTACCGCTATCAGTAAGTTGTCCGAACAAACACATTTCGTGCTTCTGTTTGCGTACGGATCAACGCGACTTCTGAGCAGCTATATAGTTGACGCTGTCTGTTATTTAGTTGACGCTTTCTCTCGCGGTAGTTTCGTTTTTCGAACGCACTCCTTCGTCCAGATGGTTAAAGTTAGACCCATCGCGGACGATATTAGCATCGTCTCCTTCACATATGACGACGATAAAATAGCAACGGATAACGATGGGAACACACGTAAGGAAGTTCTCGATGAAAAGGAGGAACAGAAGACCAAGACGGGGAGGTCCCGGAGGCGCAGTCGCTTCAGTCGGTTCTTCACAGCGTGGACGTCGACGGTGCCGGAAGCTGTGGGGGTTACGGGCCTAAGATACATTGTCAATAGCCAGGATAGTATCTTCAGAAGGTAATTCGTTCGTGTTTTCTCTGAAATTGCTACACAACGTGCTGTCAGTTTCTATATCCCCAGTATCTAAATTGCATGGTGCCTCGCCCTCAATAGTGAAGTGTAAATGTGATGTGGGAAAAATTAAACCACCTGTTGAATAAAATAGTTTCAGTGGACTGGAAAGAGAGATGGGGTTCATGTAGATAGGTAGGACCAAACGGGAAGCCGTCCTCCTTGGTCACACCAAACCTGGTCCAGGATGTAAGAGTTCTGGATAAACCTGGGGTCGATTTCCCAAAGAGCTAAGAGTGATCTTATTTGTGTATCAATCGTAAGTGCTGAGCTAAGTGTGATTTCGCAATACAAATCACTATGGCAATATTGACAACTCATCTTAAGATGAATTTTAATACTTTTTTTCTTTTAATTCGAGCCCTGGTTCTTAAATGGACATCGGGACATGGGAGAGTATTCCCCAAAACACTATTAGAAGAGTACAGTGAAGATTGATGACTCTGATACCGAATGGAGTGAGACGGGACACGCACGCAATGACTTGGGCATTAAGGAATGTGAATCAATACATTAAATCAATTCACCAAATCAATAAAGGGTTGTTTCCAGATCGACTCACTCTCACCGTCTATGAGAACTAACAGGTGTTTTTGAGCTTATAATTCCCCCAAAACAGCCCGGCCGTATGTTGGTCAAAGGGTGTATCTCATACTTAGAGCTTTTTGAGATGTTTTGCTCTTAAGCAAATTTGAGGGCGCTCTTTCCAATAATTCAAGTTTCAATTCAAAACGAGTTATCGTTTAGAAGATATAGCATGTGCTATCTTTGACATTTTTTTTTTCTCCAAGTAATGGACTAGTTTGTCTGGCACAATGGCGTATGTCCTAGATACACCCTTTTTAAATTTAAGTTAATAAGTCTACCTATTACTTATATCTGTTTGCCATAAAATTAGCACTGGTCTTTTTTTTTAATTGATTTACTAAAAAAGTGTATGTCCCGATAGACCGTTGTGCCGAAAAAATTGTCCAAATAGAAAACACGTTCAGAGAAGCTAACTATCATTTTGCATTCGTTTGCCAGGACGTAACTAAGTCCGATTCCTTTGTGTCAATTTGCAGAAATGGTGTAACTACAAAATGCACAATTTTGCCAGAAAAGAAACACCGCTGTATTAAAACACGTTAAATCAATGTTAAAGCAAGTCACTGTTGAGATGTATCTAAAATTAAACATTGTTCTCTTGAAACAAATCCACTCATCAAATATTTTGTGTGTTTTGTATGTCTAATTACCCATACTGCCAATAAAGTAATTTGAAATACACCCTTCTGCCACAAAAATACAAAGACACGACACGTAAATAATGATACATCCTTTTGCCGAAAAACCCAACAGATAAAATTGTACAGTAACTTAAGATAAAACCTTTTGCCAAGGAGAAAAAATGTTGAAGGCGGTACACTAAACTCAACTTATGCCATTTTACCAAGCAAGAACATCAGAAGAATTAATCTGGCAGGAAGACGTAACTTTTTTTTTAAATGATAATTACTGAAAAAACAAAAAGCTTCAAATCTCAAGATTAACAACATGAAACAAGTCTTTGCTCTAAAATTGGTTACTGTTTGAACAACGATGGAAAAGTTTAAAAGTTTAGAATCAGTTTTCTCAACTGTTTTTTTTCTTTTGCCAACACAGGGCCGAGCCCCTTCGGGAATTGTTCATTATCTTTATGGTTATTTGGAGAAGAAAATCAACACAATTGTGATTCAAACTATTTTTTAAAATCAATTTTAAGTTCACCTTACTTTCTTTTTTTGAGTGAAGTTTGAGCTTTGTATGGTGTGGATAATAAGAAGTAACCATTAATTTGTACTAACTCTTCTTGTGGGTGAATAAAACCTCTTTTAAGGGAGTGTTAGATCTGAGAACAGTCGTATGTTGTCTCGACATTTCGAAAGGTGTTGCATCCTTCTAAAACCACTAAAGCTCCGGCATCAGCAGCTGTCCAGCATTCAGCTCTCCTGAAAACGAGCAGATTACAGTGTACGAAACATCGAGACAATATCAACGGCTCTTCTCAGAAACATCACTTCTTCAAAAGAGATTTGTCACATGGTTGTACCTATAAGATTTACGATAGAAATATTTACTTCGAACACTAGTGTTTATAAACAAAAGGGTTGTTCTTAAGGGCGGCTTTAATGAAGATGTTACAGTTATTAGCGATCAATATTCCCACGCAGTTCAATTAAATTGGTGGTAAGTGCACTTTGCTCTGTTCCGGCGTATTCCCAGGTATCTAACCGCAAAATAAAACTTATTGACACAGTGTGAAACCACTCACAGCGCGCCATCGTGTTTTTCCCCGGCAAAACTGAATCATGACCTCTTAATTAAACGAATTTGCGAGCAAAGGTTTAGACTGGTACCCGTTGGCCATCAGACACCAGACCTCCTACTCGAAGTCAGTGCCTATTGGTCTCTGTCACAAAAGTGAGCCAGAGTCATTGCGCAATCAAGGGGCACAATTTTTTTATTTATTTATTTATTTTTTTTTTTTTTTTGGGGGGGGGATAAACTATTTAAAGTGTATCAACTCATGACAAACTCAAAAAAATAGTGTTATGTTAAGTTAATTTTTAAATCATACATTAAGTCCTTACAATGTAATGTAACAAAATACAACTTCTTAGAACACTTAAACCAAAGAATAATTTATCACGACTCTTTCGTATTTTTTTATAATTATTGTCTTTTTTATTCTATGATCAACCAAAAAAACGTGTGATTCAGCAACAATATCTTTATATTTATAGAGATTTATCTCTGTTTTTAATAGAAATATATATGTATAGAGACGTATGTTTCCTAATAAATATATATAATATAATAATATAATAACATACAATATAATATATAATATAATGATATATAATATAACATATACAATAATACAATTTCATTATTTTATATTTTTGATTGCAAGAAGCTCAGCGGAAAGTATTTAAAAAATAAAATATATATAACAAGACATAATAAGATCAACTTTACCATAAACACGTTAACTACAAACGCAGGGGAACTTAGCACAATTTCTATTTCATAAACACAGCTAACCAAGCAAAAGGCACGCTAACTTAGCGTCAGTTACTAGTAAGCAGGTTTTAAATCGTTTCGATCGTTTATGATCGAATTTGACTGCTGTTTAGACTAATTCGGCCGGGAAAACCTATATTATTATTATTTTTTTATAAAATATAGGTTTTCCCGGTCAATGTCAGCAAAAATTAATTCAGTTTCATTAACACGCATTCAAATTTATGCATTTCCCCCCTCATTTATTCATTTAAACTATGGTTTCTTTTTTGCTTCTTACATTTAATTTCGTGTTCGTGCACACATGGTTTCGGTGTTCTCATTCAGATTGTTTCAGTCATTTTATTTCATTTACAGACATTCAAGACTTTACATTCGATTTTCACAATCCTTCAGTTAAATTACTACTCCATTATTTACAATTGGTGAAATGGAATGTCTGACCAGCCTCTTGCTGCTGGCTTTTGAGGAATTGAATGAACTTTGCGACATAACGAGTTTGATTTGAGCTTATTTGACCAGTGAATGCTAAACTGTTAAAATTGAATTAGGCCTACTCCTTTTGACTGCTGAATGCTGATGCAACGGGGCATTCATTTGCAAACGAAACGGAATGAGCGGGTGTTAAATTGAAAGAGATTTTTGTCGAAATTGGCTGGAAAAACGTATAGTACTTGTTTACAACAATAATATCTATGAGGAAGCTCTGGATCCATTCCAATCTTCTACAGTTTTCAACAAACGCATTGTAAAACCAAGGTATGCAAATTTCACTGAATAAGAAGCTCGGGTGGCAGGGAAAACACCGAATAACACTTTTCATGTTTTGTCGGGGATTTTGTGCCCGTTCTTGTTTCGATTTGGTATATTGAAATAAGAATTCGAGTGGTTGAGACCTTATGTCACTCAGCTGACAGTATTACAGAGGGAAATATATCAATACCAGAATCAAGGTTGCTGTTGTTGTTGTTGTTGTTGTTGTTGTTGTTGTTGTTGTTGTTGCTGTTGTTGCTGTTGCTGTTGCTGCTGCTGCTGTTGCTGTTGTTGTTGTTGCTGTTGTTGCTGTTGCTGTTGCTGTTGCTACTGCTGCTGTTGTTGTTGTTGTTGATGTTGTTGTTGATGTTGTTGTTGTTGTTGTTGTTGTTGTTCTCCTTCTTCTTCTTCTTCTTGTTATTGTCGTTGTTGCTGTTGCTGTTGCTGTTGCTACTGCTGCTGTTGCTGTTGTTGTTGATGTTGTTGTTGCTGCTGCTGTTGTTGTTGTTGTTGTTGTTGTTGTTGTTGTTGTTGTTGTTGTTGTTGTTGTTGTTCTCCTTCTTCTTCTTCTTCTTGTTATTGTCGTTGTTGCTGTTGCTGTTGCTGTTGCTACTGCTGCTGTTGCTGTTGTTGTTGATGTTGTTGTTGCTGCTGCTGTTGTTGTTGTTGTTGTTGTTGTTGTTGTTGTTGTTGTTGTTGTTGTTGTTGTTGTTGTTGTTGCTGTTATTGTTGTTGTTGTTGTTGTTGTTGTTGTTGCTGTTGTTGCTGTTGCTGTTGCTGCTGCTGCTGTTGCTGTTGTTGTTGTTGCTGTTGTTGCTGTTGCTGTTGCTGTTGCTACTGCTGCTGTTGCTGTTGCTGCTGCTGCTGTTGTTGTTGCTGTTGTTGCTGTTGCTGTTGCTAATGCTGTTGTTGATGTTGTTGTTGCTGCTGCTGTTGTTGTTGTTGTTGTTGTTGTTGTTGTCGTGTTGTTGTTGTTGTTGTTGTTGTTGTTGTTGTTGTTGTTGTTGTTGTTGTTGTTGTTGTTGTTGTTGTTGTTGTTGTTGTTGTTGTTGTTGTTGTTGTTGTTGTTGTTGTTGTTGTTGTTGTTGTTGTTGTTGTTGTTGTTGTTCTCCTTCTTCTTCTTCTTGTTATTGTCGTTCTTGTTCTTGTTTTTTTTTTTTTTTTTTTTTAAGCGGTCATGATTTTTTTCAATCACATGATATGAATTTCAAGAAATAAATTACACTAGCAGTAGCTATTGGGCATTCAGGTTGATTCGGTGGTTTCTTTCCCTTCTTTTACCTCTGTGACTACATATGGAATCCCGGACCGGATTCTTCCATGTTGTCTGGGCGTTCAGTCCCTACCTGATTGCGTGTGGTTTTCCTAGTTGGGAGTTTTTGCTCCCACATCTAAAACTGCCCGTCCCTTCGTCATCTTTTCTACACTGGTATACTCAGGCCTACAGGGTAACACTGCTAGTCTATTTTGAGGGTCCCTTGGTTTCGATACCAGAAATATATATTTGAAAAATGATTAGATAAATAAAAAACAATAGAAAACAATAAGAAGAAGAATATTCAACTGGAGCAAAGTATTTGTGCAACAATATCAATCATGTGTCATAAGAGAACAAACACTACTTGTCAGTGTGTCTCATTGTTTTCACTAATGAGTGCCCGTCAAGGTGATCACTGCATTTATAGACGTCAAAGAAGCCATTAAATGTAAAAAGCAAATTGATTTTTGTTAATTGCAAACATGCTAATGGCAGTTACTTCCCCGGCTTAACAATGCTATCATTAGTCCACGTCTATTAATTGCACTGGAGGGGGCTATTGAGCCGAAATGTACTCTGTGATTATAATGCATTAAACCGAAATGTACATTTAGGGAAATCTTCAAATTTACAAGTATCTGTATAATAACGTTGTTATTTTACATAATGATACTATAATTGCACTTTAAAAAGACAGCAAGAACAACAAAACTCAAAAAACAAAAATAAATCAATGCAGGATTGACAAATAATTTGGGGCAATGTAAATTAATTAGCAAAGCGTACAAAATTTGCTAAAAAATTGGAGGGGAAAATGCGATGAAAAATTCTTCACTTTTAATTCTGTCACGTGTAAATGAGGGTGTCAAACTAAAAGAAAGAAGAAAAAAAGTGAACAAAAGACAACGACATCCCTCTGATAGAAAACATGATTCTTGATTCTTGGTCGATGTCGAATTCCTGTAAATGTTGTAATTTACAGTGACGTCGATGCGCGCCATCTATCCAAAAACGGTAGGCCTAAGTCAATACTTCATAACAGGCGCACAGTCAATCATACAAATTAAATATGTTTACTATCAACCCAGATTTCATTCCGTCTTTCAAACTGAGAATCTTTGAGAACACATAGTTATGTGTATTGGCCTATTAAAGGGCACTTTATCATTGGCGTTTCAAATGTACGTAGACTATTCTTAAAGATGAGACCTGTTCAGATTGGCCCTTTAAAGATTTCAACATGTTGTGACGTAACTAGTAGCCAACATGCCAGAAATACCAAAGCAAACCCCTTCTGTTGACGAAAGTGCAGGCCAAATGTTATAGAGCGCCGAAGGCGCAAGACGGAGAACTTCCACTGGAAATGTGAAATCCCACTGGACGCCATTTCGGCAAGTAACTCTATTGATACAATAATAGATCAGTGCAGACAATGACCTTTCCTATCAACGGGAAACAAAACATCCCCTCGCTGAAATGGCGCCCATGCGTATTTCACGTTCCAACAATAGATAAAGCTCCAGTTCCCCATCTTGCGCCTTCGGCGCTCTATAATCTGTAGGCAAACAATGGTCTTTAACTTACATTACGCAACACATGGCACTTACGACTTTACGTACCATCCGAAGGACGCGCAGTTATCAGGCTAACTCAAGGACACGAAGTTATTGCTACGACCCTTGCCTGAGCTGAGCCAACACTCAGACAACACTGTAACTTAGTAGTAATAGAAATTATTTTATGAGGTGAAACAACCTTTGATTACAACACCATGAAAGGGATACCAGGTAAGGTGGCGCATTTTGCTGCCAGACCCACCGGGGCAAACCCTCTCTTTTAGCATTCTTTTACGTACCGGTACATTACACAACACAGATGGCGTACACGCTTTATAACCCATGCAAAGGACGAAGCAATAGCCCATGTACACAAAGCGCCATCTTAAAATGTAAACCACAATGGTCCCGGAAAAACCGAGTACAGCTTTAAACAAAAAATCGAATTGCCAAGATGGACGCCGTCCTATAACATGCAAATATGCCAGGTTTTACGTGGTGTATACCACATTACTTCAAAATCAGCGCGTCGTGATGGGTTGCCGATTTTTCACCCACAATCCCTTGAGCGCCGGTCATGCTGGTCACGTGCTCTGGAACATGCGTATTGGGCTGTTGTGAACAAGTGTCTTCCTCCCCCTAGACACAAGCGCTATGATTGGGACCCCAACCCACACTCTGGCAAAACCAGAACTTGAGTCCACAAGCATTGTTTGAAAGGCAAGTCTAGTAGTTCACGCTTTCTTACATTTAGGCTAATAGACCTTATGCATCCGCCGCCATCTTTGAGGTCAAATGCAGCATCAAACGTGCGTTGTAGCTTTTTTGACCTCAGCCCGTTCCTGTACTAAATGCTCATTGTGACGTCATATGCATAAGGTCTATGTTGGCTTCTGATAAGCGTTGGGGCCAAACTCGATAATTTCTGTCTTCTTCCTCCAACCCATGTACTAGGCTTGTATGGTTCCTGGCAATCTTCGGTGGGATGACTGCATTAATTTACCAGGTAACCGACAGGACGGTGTACTTCGTTGGAAACTACAAGACCGTGGATGTGGAAATTGAGTATGAGTCGGAGCTGGTGTTCCCCGCTGTCACAGTCTGTAACTACAATAACTTCAGGTATGAATTAATCCGCGTTATTTAATTTTAAACATTATCAAATCCTCACAGGATGTTCTACCTGTTTTCTGCCTTTGATTGTACCGCTGGCCAAACAATAAATGCATATAATTATATTAATGGGCCAGGAATACATTCAATCACATCAGAGTGCAAACATCTTGTATGTTTAGTTACTGTCGGTTTACTTTTGAGTATTTGAGGGGATTCAGGAAGAATTTTAGCCACACAGAAGATATTCTACACACAAGTTTGGATATTGTGAGATACTTTTCGTAGTTTGCTTTTGTAGTCAAGACCCTTTGTCTTAATCTCTGAATATCTAGGTCTCGAAATACTATGAGAACCAGGATTTTTTTCTTTCTTTTTGCAGTCGAACAACCATAAATTTATTGAAAATCGTTGCTTTCAATTTTGATTCTTTATTAAATGGTAGTGCTTTTTCTACGAAGCCCGGGAAGGGACAGTAGTAAAAAAAAAAAGAACGGATTACTAGTTCGTTCGAACGAATTTCAAATTCGTTTGAACGGATTGCTTATTCGTTCCAACGGATTGCTAATTCGTTCGAACGGATTGCTAATTCGTTCCAACGGATTTCAAATTCGTTTGAACGGATTGTTAATACGTTCAGACGGATTGCTAATTCGTTCCAACGGATTGCTAATTCGTTCTAACGGATTTCAAATTCGTTTGAACGGATTGTTAATACGTTCAGACGGATTGCTAATTCGTTCCAACGGATTGCTAATTCGTTCCAACGGATTTCAAATTCGTTTGAACGGATTGTTAATATCGTTCAGACGGATTGCTAATTCGTTCCAATGGATTGGTGCCTGTATTTGTTTCTTACCCTTGGTCCTTCCCAGGGTTCGTACTTTTCAACTATATCAGACTGTTGAAAATTGAATGCCTGCATTGTTTAATGCCGTGTCCGAATCAAGCGACTTCGGCTACGGCTATGGCCGCTGGCTGCAGGAATAGGAATCATCGGCGTTCCAGACGTAGCCACTGCCGAAGCCATTCATTCATGTTACTGATGGTTGCAGAAAAGTTGCAGCCTCGCAGCTTTCATTAAAGTGTGAAAAGCAGGTTGAGTCTCTAACGTAAAATTCTTAGAACCTTGGTTTGCCATTATACCGTAATAATAATCAATTCTTATATAGTGATTATTCTACTGGCGTCTCAAAGCTTTATATTATAGTTAGTATAAATGTATTTTTAGTGTGGTTCCCAGACTCAAAAATCTCCGACTGTTCTCTATCGATTTTAGGGTCAGGTGTCACCCAAATGTCACGTGACAAAAAAGGAAGAATTCCTCCTTTTCCGAAAATATCCAAAATGCTCCGAACTCGTTGTCGTCAACATTCGGACAGTGTCGTTGATGGTCAGACATTTCTTTTGTTGATAAAAATTCAAACATTTTGCAGACACATCTCATTATCGTTTTTCTGTTCTTCCCCCCACCCCCTAACAAATTCAACACTATATTTGTAATATTTTCACAAACTGATTATCCCAGGCTTTTTGAAAGTAAACAAGGCCGTTTTTTATCCAATGACATCGTCCACCGTTGGTGACAAGTAATGAATATTTATACATGTTGCGTCATGATCTATGTTTAGCTTTGGATGATGCCTGACCTTAGATTTTTTTAACAAGAGTCGTCAGGGAATCTTTGGGCGGGGAAGCACACTAATGTATTTTTCGGACTGCTATTCTTAGTTATGAGACCCATGTATGTAGAGTGCGTTCGATTAGCTTACATGTGTATACCGGGGAGTTACACTCGTGGTAGCCACGAGTGGTAGCTAATCGAACGCTGCCGTGTTTTCGGTTGGAAGTACGTCATTACACCCGGGCATCCACCAGAGACCCGCTCGCGAGCTCGGGCTGTGGTGGCATACACCGGGGGCAGAAACAAGTGTCACGTGATGGCTAATCGAATGCACCCATAGTACCTTTTAAAAAGGTTTTATAGTATGGCTGGTAGGTGATTGGAATGTGCCTTTGATGACACTAGCATGGATTTTGGCACGCAGTCAGAGTATGCCATGAGAAAGATATTGTCTTAAAATATATATTGGTAGTATATCAAGCAATGACATCCTTTCTGAAAGTTTTGAAAATATTGTTTGTAATTCTACCTTTTTCAAACATGAATCTACTATGGCCATAGCCGAATACCTTTCTCATGACATATTCTGACTGTGGACCAAACTAATTCCATGCTTGCATCATGAAAAGGCACAATTGTCCCCCAAATATTTCCACTAATCTTCTTACTATTAGGCCTACGGGATGATTCTTCAGCCAAGTACATTCTCCATCCAAGCATGCCAGAAAAAAGCACGGCAAACCCTTCACTTTATAAAAGGGAAGTGTACTGGGTTCTGTTATTGGCCCATTATACAGCACACGGGACCGTCGGCTTTACGTCCCATCCAAAAGGACGGAGCAATAGTGGTTATGTGCTTGCTGAAGGACACAAACCCACGTACGAGTACAGTGGTTTAACTTGAACCAACATCGTCGTTTCAACCAGTCGCAAATTTTCAAGACCACGAGACTTCCACAGGCAAATAAGGGTATTTATTCACTCCATGTGAGACGCTTGCGTTATGGTAGAATCGGAGTCTTAGAAAGCATGTGTAGCGATGGTCCGTATAGCGATTTGGATGCTAATTTAAGGAATCTAATTACGTTTTGATTTGTCTGGTTTTTTTTCTGTGTGTGTTTTTTTTTTTAGAAACCTTGGATTGGACCTGCTTCCTTTTGGTCAAATGTTGGCGCAAATTAACAGCTTCATACCAACTCCTATTAACTTCACTGATTACGAATCTCTCATGAGTGACATAAACACTACAGAGTTGTACCTTTCGCTGGCTCACATCATGGACTACGACCAAATGTTTGTTTTGTAAGTATTTTTAAGGCCCTTCTTGAAACCACGGCTTCGGCTTGGGCTCCGGCCTCGGCTCCGTCTGACTTATTGAAGTCTCACAACGAAATCATATGTTTAAAATAAAAACCTGATGGATCCTGGACCGGTGTGGAGGGAGATTCTGTCCGGCAGGAGATTCTGTCCGGGCATACGGCAAATTGTGTACTAACTCCTTCTGATAGCGCCCTCTTTTGAGTAAACTCCTCCAGCCCACGTTAATTTACCGTATGGTGGACACATTACCCTGGGACAGAATACCCTATGACACCGGAGCCCAAATCCGACCAAGCAGTGGTTTCAAAAAGGGCCGAAGACGCCCCTAACAACGACTAGAGAGAGCACGAAAACAAACCAACAATTCAGATCCATCGCCTATTATTAAAAAATAACTCAATACCATAGTGTACATATAAAACTATAAAATTATTTAGAAGTTTATATGTACAACATGTAATTGAGTTCCTCTAAACGAATTTTACAAGCGTTTGGAAGTTGATTTTGGCAAGTTGTATTTCCTTAACAAGGCACTGCTTATTCTTAATGCTTTCAAAGGCAATTGGAACAAAATCCACAACCAATTCGGCTGGGAAACAAACCGAGGGGCCGATTTCACAAAGAGCTAAGATCGATTTGAAATGTGTATCGACTTTAATTGCTGTGTTATGTGCAAAATGTTATGTCACAATACAAGTCACTTTGTAATGATATGGACAAATCATCTTAAAAAATGAATCTTAAGTGCTAATTGTAAAATCAAGCAATTTTATCCATGCAGGACAAACTATAAATTTAAGCTGGCTTCACCCAAATGCAAGTAATGACATATCGATTGATAAAACTGTTTTAATTTATGTGCTGATATTGTGATTTTGATTCACAACCGAAGTGCCTATGTATTTTATTTGTGTGTGATCAACACTTTATAGGAGGAAACAGCATTTGAAGGTTACATGTTTATGGTCTTTGACATGCTTTACCCTCAAATGTCTAGCGACAAACACATTTTGGGGACGTTTGAAGATCTGTACAGAAATTTCGCATAAATGACTAAATCCTATACCTTAGTGAATCTGCCTCATTCACGAGAATTTCATCTTTTTTGTCAAGCATACAATGATCATCATGGTAAATAGTCTGTGTCTTTCTGCAGAGTTCCTCGTATACCATGCCTGAGTGTGACAGAGGGAGTCTACGCCCCCAAAATGTTCATAGACTCAAACACATCATTTCCCTCTTGTGCAAAAGACACCCGCCCCCCCCCCTGCTTTGACACACGTCAAGCGTTCTAACTTTTCTACGCAGCAAAGTGATTCACTGACCAATCATTCAAGAAACTCCAGCGTGCCTCATGCGGTACATACGCATGAACTTACTTGACTTGACTTACTTGACTTATGCCGTTCACTCCAACCGGGGGTTGAGTGGTGGCATCCACATCACAATGTCACTCCACACTGCCCGATCCCATGCTCCTCGGCTGGCTTCCTCCATGTTGGCCTTTTTGAAGTCAGCCATGATACAGTCTGTCCATCTCTTTGGAGGTCTTCCTCTGGGTCTTACTCCCTGGATGTGGCACTCAAAAGCCCTCTTGGGGAGGCGTGAGGGTGGCATTCTCTGGATGTGCCCAAAGTAGCGCATCCTTCTCTGAGATATTCTGTCCAAGATGGTTCGCTCCACACCCAGGGCTTTGCGGATGGTTGTGTTTCTGATCCTGTCTCTGCGTGTTACTCCCATAATTCATCAGAGGCACATCATCTCAAACGTGAGCAGTCGGTTGTCATCTTCTTCACGAACTTACTTACGCGTTCAAAAAACAAATGATTGCCCGTCAAGATGGCTGACTTAGCGCTGTGTGGCGTCAGGTTGGGAACTATAAGTTAAATATTAAAGTGAATCTGTCTTTACTTAACCGCAGGGGAACGTGGGACGGATTGGGGTTTCTTACCCCACAGAATTTCACTCGAGTAATTACCGACTTCGGTGTTTGTCACACGTTCAATGGAGGGTTTAACGGCGAAGAGCTGAAAAGGGTTCAAGTTGCAGGTAATACTGGCTAATTATTCTAAACGTTATTTGCAATACAAATTTAATTGAGTGGCTCAGAGTGCACGGGAGGAATGCTATCGCAAGGTACAATTTGGACTGTTCCATTTCACGAGGCGAAACCGAGTAACATGGAGTTGTCCAAATTTTACCGCATCCGGCGTATTGCGCTGTTCCACCTCTCCGCCTGTGCCATTCTACGCCGCGTGTGTCAAGTTTGCTAGAAGATAAAATAATTCTTTGTCACGCGCGCGTGGAGTACAGTACAAAATATAGCGCGTCTGCGTCTACATGGAGTCGTCCACGTTGTTTAGAAGGGTGTTTTTTATATAATTTTTAGAGTGTAGGGTGTGTTTGATTTTGTGTTTATTGTGAAAAAAAAAAAAAATGACAAGGATCTATATGTCACTTAAATAAAACAAATATTGAGTGGTTTTAGTTCGTGAAATAGGAGTAACGTTAATATCGCTCGGTAAAATTTGGACTTGTCCATTTCACTCGGCTTTGCCTCATGAAATGGAACAGTCCAAATTTATTGCACTCCGAGCCACTCAATATTTGTGTACTATTACGAAAGTACACCATTCGAAAAACACCTACAGTGTGTTGTAATTAGTGAGTATTGATTTAAAAACATGCATTTGCCTGTGAAAATACTACTAGCGGAACAACATTCTACGTAGAAACACACGGTTCGCCATTTTGTGGAGTCGACAATTTGGTTCAACGGCGGACCGTGTTTTGCCACGAAATTAACATAAAAACTACACAATTTCAACGGATATTGTGAATCATTCTATTCTGCTTTTAAATTATCTAGCCAACCAAATTCATTTCGTATCAAACGCTTTTTATAGCCCAAAAGCGCCCACTCATATTGATGATTTTGAATCGTACTTGATGCAGGGAAAGGTCACGGGTTGGCCCTAATGCTTGATGTGCAGCAGTACTACTACTACTACTCCAAGGCCTTGCAGTTTTCAGCTGGCTTTGTTGTGGCCGTGCACGATCCAGACGAGATACCGCAGGTCGATGCCTTTGGCTTGGCCGTAACACCGGGCACAGAGGCAAGGATAAGTTTTAAGAGAAGACAGGTAAGGGCGTTTTCAAAGCATACAATTTGGTTTTTGGAAGAGTGAATTCCTTTTATTTAAAGGTGCACACCGGCTTCGTTGGGCTATTTGAGCTACAAAATAGGCTACAAATGAATTCAAAGGTCGTTCAGGAATGGAGAAGAACGGTTCCTAAAAGAAACCATCAAATTTTGCCGTTTTCGAGCATTTTTTCAAAAAACGATTTATCCGAACCAAAAAAGTGGTTCGGATAAATCACGTGATCTTCGGAGTTAGTTTTACTTCCAGCCGTATAAAAGTAAATTACTGAACCAAATTTAAATCCTTTTTTTTTTTACAATTATTCATGAGTATTTGACAAAAAGACTTATGTATTCAGATTATTGATACAATTTGTAAATAATGATGAAAAATCGAACGTAATATTCACATTCAGAGGTGTCCGTGCAACCGAAGCGTGTTTTACGGCGCACCAGCGTGGGAGCTAGCGGAACGTAAACCTTGGGGCATATCCCGTACAGCCGGTGCCGTGTCTCGTGGGGCCAGAGAGACAAACCCCGGGGCATGAACTCCCCAGCTTGCCGGTCGGTCTAGCCGTAAGCGTGGGAGCTTGTCGGAGGGGTAGGGAGCCAGACCTACAATGACGTTTTTTAACGAGGGTTTTAGTCTGTACCCCTAGCTATTATCCCCTAACTATTGTAACGTTGCCTGCGCTACGCACACGAGCGACGACGATGGGGAATGTTTATCCCATACAGCTGATCTATCTACTTCTATGATAGCTGCATAATGTCCACTCCCCCCAATCGCCTAACCAAAAAACGGTGGCGGTGGCCGCGGCCGGCCAGTGAAGTCATCGCCCGAAAAACGGGAGAATGCCTTCGCTAAAGCTGCCAGGATTGGCAATCCGTTTGCAGTGAAAGCGGGAGGCTCGCTTGGCACATGACTGTTATTGGCCAAGCCAATGCGAAAAGATGGTCCAAGATTAGGGACACTACCATTAGTTTTTAGACTGCAGCAGGCTGGTCACGATGAGAATATGAAGGATATGGTCTTTGCCATAATTTTGATGGACAGGTTTGTGTCATAGAACTGTATTGTGAATATGCCTGCGTATATTTTAATTCATGAAGACTCACATTTTGACAATATTTATGGTCCATCATGATTTTCTGTGATGTCCACATTATGCCAAGCTTATTCTCTCCCTTTCTACATTTGAACACGACCTGACATCACAGATTAGTCCTGGACCCAACTGGCATTCGTCCAAGTATTTTTTACAACATAGGGCCTACTTGCGATATAATAAAGAAACGTTCTCCGTTGCAAGTAAGTTCGTCCAGTTCGTCGTACACAGAATACACTGTCTGTTTATGTCTGGTTTTTTTTATTATTTACACGTGAATTTGTGCTGGAGGGATACGAAGTCTGGATCCTCATGCCTCGTCATTGAAATAATTCATACATAAACAGAGCACCAGTCTACTTACAACATTGTTCAACATTGGCACGTAAACTTGAAAGTTGCAACGGCTGGGAAAGCGTATAAGCTGACCTTTGACCGTGTTTTGTTTTTTTCACATTTTTCGTTTAATTACGTGATATTTTGATGATTTTTTTTAAGAACAACCATTTAAAAATTATTGTCTGTCATTCCACATCACTAAATTAGGTAAACAGTAAGCCGGTGTGTACCTGAGAGCTATGAATACATTGCCTACGTTTGTTCGTTCGTTCGTTTGTTTGTTTGTTTGTTTGTTTGTTTGTTTGTTTGTTGTTTTTTAAATCACTTAATACAGTCGAGGTTGCCAAAGTGATGATACGGTGCTATCCGCATAAACATATCAAACCATGTCACAATATACATCAGTGCCAAAAGAAAGTGGCGCTGCTAATCGCTGAAATCTGCGCTTATGACTACCTAACTAAAGCAAACACGGAGCGTAAGCGTACAATTCTGCGGTACGCAGCGCCATAACATAATGGGTAAGGTCTTTCAGTTGCTACAGAATTTCAGTGTTATTCCGGAAGACTAAATTGGTTCCCATCCTCTATTGTTGGCAGAAGTAATGCTATGAACATTGTAATCAGATAGCTTTCAGGTCGAAATTAATTTAAAAAAAATATTTTGAAACTTTTATCAATAGTAGCCTAACTATTCAATAATCGACGAAAAATCAGTCTTGTTTTCGATCATTAACTTCATGCGTGTAAAGACGTCTGGCGCATTCTAAATAATGATTGGAAAATGACGATCGGATTGTAATCATCTGTAAATTATCATGTTCCGATTAAAATAGCGATAACATGTACAAGGATATTTTTCTTTGTGAATGAGCATTTTTGTAGTTACATTCTTTGTGGAGCTGTAGCAGCGGCGTGGCCACGGGGGGAGGCCTGGGGCACGTACCCCCCCCCCCCCACCCATAAATCTGTCAGTGCCCCCGGGTGCCCCCGGGTGCCCCCATGAAAAAATCCAAGGACATGTAACTCATAAAAACAATGGCCCCTGGGTCCACCCCACTGAAAAGTCATGCCCCACCCCAAACCCCCATGTGAAAAAGTCCTAGCTACGCCGCTGCTCTGTTGTAGGGAGTTTCTGGGAAAGAATTAACGTGACACACAGAGACCATAGCCCATAATATCAGTGTATGTTGATTTTTTGTCTACAATGAACGTTACCTTATAAAAAACAAGAATCCAGACTGAAAATGTGATTTTAGCAAGAAATTTTAACAATACAAAAGTAACTTTGGTTGGTTATCTGCCTCCAGTCGATTAATCTACCTCCTCCTTACGGCGTGTGTGGATCAAAAGATCTCAAGTATTTCTCCGCTCCTTATACGATGCGTAAATGTCAGCGTGAATGTCTAATCGACTATGTCCACTCAGCCTGTGGATGTGTGGAACCATACATGGCTGGTGAGTATACAATGTGTTTGGGTCGACACCAGTCTGTCTGATCTATAGACTTTGATAAAGGGAGGGTGAGACAGCGAATGGGATTGAGGATGTGGTTGGATTGCTGCTTTCTTTTCCTGCCTCCCCCCGTTTTTCACTTATTTGACCGGATGTGGAGTTGCCCACAATAGTACGACACTTTAATGTTTACGCAGCCGGGGAGAAGTCGTATTCAGAGAAGCAGAGAGCTGACGACGAGACTCTTCAACAAATGACATCACGAGTTTTCCTTTTCTCAACTTTCCAAGGATGAATTCCATTCTGAAAGTAAAAGGGGCACACCGTTTCGTTGGGCTATTTGGGCTACAAAATAGGCTAACATATGACTTCAAATGTCTTCCAGGAATGGAGAAGAACGGTTCCTAAAAGACACCATCAAATTTTGCCGTTTTCGAGCATTTTTCAAAAAACGATTTATCCGAACCAAAAAAGTGGTTCGGATAAATCACGTGATCTTCGGAGTTAGTTTTACTTCCAGTCGTATAAAAGTAAATTACTGAACCAAATTTAAACCTTTTTTTTACAATTATTTATGAATATTTGTCAAAAAAGACTATGTATTCAGATTATTGATACAATTTGTAAATAATGATGAAAAATCGAACGCAATATTCGCATTCAGAGAGTCCGTGCAACCGACGCGTGTTTTACGGCGCACCAGCGTGGGAGCTAGTGGTACGTAAACCTTGGGGCATATCCCGTACAGCCGGTGCCGTGTCTGGTGGGGCCAGAGAGACAAACCCCGGGGCATGAAATCCCCAGCTTGCCGGTCTAGCCGTAAGTTTGGGAACTTGTCGGAGGGGTAGGGAGCCAGACCAAAAACTACGTTTTTTTACGACTGTTTTAGACTGCACCCCTAGCTATTATCCCCTAACTATTGTAACGTGGTTGCCGATGACGACGGGGAATGTTTATCCATGGAGGTAGAAATTAGACTAATTTCTACCTCCCATACAGCTGATCTATTTACTTCTATGATAGCTGCATAATGTCCAGTGTCCCCCCCCCCCCTCAATCGCCACAACAACAAAAAACCGGTGGCGGTGGCTGCGGCCGGTCAGTGAAGTCATCGCCCGAGAAACGGGAGAATGCCATCGCTAAAGCTGCCAGGAGAAAGGCAATCCATTTGCAGCGAAGGCGGGAGGCTCGCTTGGCACATGCTGGCTTTCCCTGTGGATTTATCGTGTTTTTTATTTTTTTTTTTTACTTTTCTACTTTTCGTTGGACCGCCTTGGGTGTTTTTTCCTTGCGATGTTTTTTTGTACCGATCCTTGGATGAAACGTTCTCCATTGCAAGTAAGTTCGTCCAGTTCGTCGTACACAGAATACAAACTGTCTGTTTATGTCTGTTTTTTATTTACACGTGAATTTGAAAGTTTGAAAAGAGGCAGAATCACTGACATTTGACCGGGGGGGGGGGGGCTGGAAGAGCATGATAGGGCGTGCTATGTCTGAATAACCACGACGACGATTATGTGTTTTTTATTTACACGTGAATTTATGGATATGAAGTCTGGACCCACATGCCTCGCCATTGTAATAATTCATACATAAACAGAGCGCCAGTCTACTTACAGTATTGCGCAACATTGTCACGTAAACTTGACAGTTGCAACGGCTGGAAAAGCGTATAAGCTGACCTTTGACCGTGTTTTGTTTTTTCACATTAATTACGTGATATTTTGATGTTTTTTTTTACACCAACCATTTAAATATTATTGTCTGTCATTCCACATCACAAAATAAGGTAAACAGTAAGCTGGTGTGTCCCTTTAAAAAGAGGTAACCTGTTCGACTTACCAATAACATGGAGTACCGGTATGCATGTGCGTTGGTTCGATTGACGATTCTTTTTCAGCAAAAATGACCTCTCCTTCGCAAACACTTGGTGGCGCACTTTATTGTACTTCACCCACGCGGTAATCGTTTGTAGAACATCTTCTTTTATGCAACAAATTTGATGCATCAATTTTGCTTATTGGTAAATTCAACTCGATGTGATATCACTATGTAGGCTCATTATAATTCTTTACCGGAAACGTTTCTCAGACCAAAATTGTGATTAATTTGATTCAGGACGGTGGACATTATAATTTTTTGTCTTTTTGTTTCTTCATAATTTTCATTTAACCTACTTAGCCGGGCAAATAAAACAAGTAACACGCATAAAACTTTAATCAATTTATTTATTGAGAAATATGTCTCATCGTCATTGGTACCAGCACCAACAATAGGAATCACCTGTGTCATCTTTACCATAGAATGGGGGAAAAACTCAACGTTTCGAGCAGTCTTCTCTGATTATGTCCTCAGCCTGATCGTCAGCTGTTCTCAGCACAGACTGATCGAAACTTTGAGTTATGTTAAGCTACCGTTTGCTTTCAGACCGACTTATTATTTTGCATTTGTACGACTTATTATCTCGTAAGTACGATAGAAATATTTAAAAGTAGAAGCTCTATTATACGTTTCCATAATTTCCAATGTTTCTAATGCCATTGTTTCCTTTTTTGTTGTCTCTACAGTAAGCGATAATATGACAGTCTGCAACCCAGCGATAATATTTACCTGCGTCCATTATCTTTCAAGTAAGAACTGTTTTGTTTTGTCTCACACTGTCACCGAGACTAAAACATTTAGAGGCGGACTCTCCTCATAATCATAGGCCTGTGGCTTTACTTGGAATTATGAACTCTAACCATAGAAATGCTTCTAACCGGTGCCCATGAATTGCATACCCCCTACGCGCTGGCCATCACATGACAAATGATTCTGTTGGTGAGTCATCGCATCAAACGCGCGCGTATCTGCTACACGCCCAAAGTTTTCTCAACATATCCCCCGCCGCATGAGACTCCTAAAAAAAATTGCCACGGCATACAACAGCATGTAAAAACATAATTTTTTATGATTTACCATCGAGACACTAAATCAAAGGCACTTGTAAAAATGCACTTTTAGTGGGAGACTAATATTGAGTACACAAGGTGGTGGCAGCAGACTTACCAGATAAATTCATTGTTCTCGGAAATGTGCGCATGCTCACAGCTACGCCAACAATGGAAATTTATCTGGTAAGTCTGCTGCCATCTACCGTTTCAAAGTCTCCAATTGAATTTCCGTTAATTTTGAATTACTTTGCTTCATTTGGAGATCAGAGTTGTGTCGTGCGCAGAAGTACGTTTGCTCTCCACAGCAGTGACCAGCGGCGTAAACGAAATCTCGGCACGCCCCTACTTTACAGAAAGTAGTAAAATGTCGACTAAATACAGAACATGAATGTAAAATGAGTTACAAAACGCAAACAAGGGTCTGAAAGTCCAAACTGTTGACAATTTTTGATGAAGGACAAACACTTGTAAATCTATATAGATGTTAATATTTGTATCGGGAGGGAATGAATATAAATTTCAATTTGCCTTACACCGATGTGTGATAAGCACTGTATACTGTATACAGTGCTTATCACATATCGGTGTAAGGCAAATTGAAATTTATATTCATTCCCCCGATGCAAATATTAACATCTATCTAATTGTTTGCGGTACCTGCCGCTAATAATACTGGATTTGAACTGGCCCCTCGTCACCGGGAGTGCTCGGTGGTCTAGTGGTTAAGACATCTGCTCTAGTTGGCGGGAGTCGTGGGTTCGAATCCCACCCGAGTTGCATGTGTTTTTTGTCCACAAGACTCGAAAGCACTGAGTATACAGTGCTTATCACACATCGGTGTAAGGCAAATTTAAATTTATATACTAGTTAATCTGTCTAAAGATTCCAAAACTAAAACAAACTTAACGATTGCCTATAAACAGCAGTGGTTTCCTGTTTTGCAGATGCGTTTAATGTTAAAGACATGTGCGACTGCCCTGTGGCTTGTTCATCTACCACATACTCAACCAGCCTCTCGCAATCCCTCATGCCTTCAGATTTTTACAACCAAAAACTTATAGACTACGTGGCTCTCTTGGGACTGACGGTGGATACAGACTATTTCAAGTGAGTATTTTAGAGTTGCATTTAAAACTTCTTCAAAATTCCCTTAATATTTTATTTTATTTATTTATTCATTTTAAATCTTTAGACATGCTGTACAATTAAAAGTTGAACAGTGGCTGTCAAGGAAATACAAAAGTAGAAAAACTGTCATCAAAAGATGTGTACAACTTGAACCCTGTCAACACTAAAAATGTAATTAAATATATTATTTACCCTAAAAATAAATAGGCACTACCTATAGCCAACATCGATAAAAAAAACGCCTTGCAGTACCCACTGCTAAAATAAGGGATTCGAACTATCTATAGCTACAGGCTACGCCCGTTATAGTCTAGCGGTAAGACATCTGCAAAGGTCGTGGGTTCGAATCCCAGCCGAATAATATACCTGTGTGGATTTGTTTCCGCAGGATTCTCGAAAGTGCTGTATATACAGTGTTTAACACACATCGGTGTATGGTAAAACACAATAAAATATAAAGAAACTTCATTAATATTCTGTTTTACATGAGTTCCTTTCACGGTATTTTCTCGTCGGACTAGCCTCTCCTCGAGAAGTAAACCATAACGAGCTAGTCTTCTCTCCAGCAGCGACTATGGCGATTCCTTATCTGAGAACTCAAACTAAAGCACGGATCAGAAATCTTGTTTCCCGCCCGTTAAAAATAACGAAACGAAACCAGGCTCGATGGGCAATGCATTATTATCAGTAGGCCTACTCGTAAGTATTGTTGAGCCGGACAGAGAATACATTGAATAGGGCGACAGTTTGGTCATTAAAAATTATTTGTTTTCCATCCAAGGACTAACTCAGTGTTACTCCAGCTGTATTTCGAAGAAATGACAACCGAAAAAGTCACCCAACGAGAAGCCTACACATCCTTTGGATTTTTGTGTAAGTTCACAATAGACCGATCCATTAAGCCTTCCCTAAACATACTGACCAATCACATGCATTGGCTACAATCACTGTACACGTGGGCAGCACAATGTGCGTCTCTTCTATGCCACATCACTGCGCGACGTGAACGCGCACGCTGTAAGAGCGCGCAAACAGTCATGTTCACATTTCCCAATAGGATTTTGTCGTGTCGGACTTTTGTCAGACCTTCAGTGGCGTAGCCAAGGCTGTGATTGGTCAACACGTAAGGGGGTAGGGCTTAATGGATTTGTCTATGGAAACTGTAAACAGGATAAATTAACCCCTTACATGGGTCATGTGCACTCTTTAAAGAATGATAAGTGTCTGTTACATTGTGCCATTGCGGAAGCATCATTTTAAATCCACTGACTGTTTTGTATGTATGGACAGAATAGTAATGTGGCGCCCCCTACAGGGGAGAATGTTTTAAACACCACTTTGGTCAAGAACCTCCACAAATAATGCACATTCGTTGTACATATAGCAAATAACAAAAAGGAGTTTCACTTTTGTAATGTTCAAAATGTCCAGGGTACCGTAGTTGTAACAGGAACTGTTTAATTCTTCCCATTCGTGTTTTGCCTAAAAATAGTCTGTTCACCGTTGACTTTTTAGAGAATGTATAGTGATTGTGATGACAGGTAATGCAGACGGATTGTCATGACCCCTGTCTCCACACTCCAACCCTGTTCGCATGGAGGAACACAAAGGGACATGCCGTTGTCGTAGTCTTATAATAATTATAACAAAGAGCGGGGAAAACTGGAAGCCAAAGTAAAAACATATATGTTTATTAGTGTCTTTAGGAAAGGAAAGTGACTTTTGACCTTTTGCAAGACCTGAAAAAGCCCAGATTAGACCCAGCCCAATATTGTTGATCACTCATTGTAAGAGTTCGTATGGGAAACGAAAATTACAGTGAGACGTCTAATTTGGTTTGTCTAACGTGTCTCTTTTGTTCCTGTGCAGGTGACATCGGAGGCTCCCTGGGCTTGTGGCTGGGAGGTAGTATTTTGACTGCCGTTGAAGTATTTGACCACCTGTTCCACACAGCGTTTATTGAAGGAGCAACGGCCAAATAAAAATGCGGAATTAATATAGTAATCAATTTGTAATCAAAAACTTATTTATTGTTATGCAACAAAAGTGATAAGGCCTAATGACCTTACGCATTGAACCTTGTATGTAGTTTTGCAATGGCAATTCACAGTCTTGACAAGCCAGTACGTTTTTGCCACCTCTGTTTATGATGTAGATCGAGGACTTCCCATTTTCACAATACACAATAGCTGTAGGCCTTAAAACTTTTTACGAAATATAGTTTCTTATGTCTTGTATACGTAAACCGAGTAGTGCCTCACGATTCCAGTGGTAATCGTTTTCCTTGTTTCATTAAAAGTCTTCGGTTAAACAGGGAAGCCTAATATTTTAAACACGAAAGTTTGCAGTTTAGTTTATCAGGGCCCAAGTTCACGGCTCGGCTTACCGCGGAATTATGTGCTTTATAGCGCGCCGAAGCGCAGAGTTCCGCGGTAACTGGACCCAGATGTCAAATCAGAAAGAGCAGTGGTCTGATCCTGGAAATATTTTTAAAAGCACTATTCCTTTTACATTGTTTAACGGATAATTAATCAATTTTCTTTTGTTTTGCGTTTAGTTTACTATTATTGCAATCAGAGGCTTTTTCAAACACAATATCAACCTCTTCCCTCGCAGGTACCCATTTATACCCCCTGGGCAAAGAAATGCAGTTACAGTAAAGTATCTTGCTCAAAGACACAAGTGTCATGACCGAGATTCGAACCCGCACCCCGATGACTTGACCACCAGAACTTGAGCCCAGTGCACTAGACCACTCGGCCATGACATGCTACATAACAGCAATTAATGTTTCAAATTAGAAACAGTAACATGGTAAAAGTTTAATGTGATGTCATAATTTGCATCGTTGATCAAAGTTTAATAAAAGACCAGATAACCTTTGTTTACAAAAAAGCGGGACCTTGTACATTTCAAGGCCTTTTTGGCTGGCAAAATACTACACTGGTGGTCATTTGGGAAATTTTACACGTAATTTCCACATAAATTTAAGACTTATACAAATAGCAGCACGAGTTTGAAGATGTACCCCCTTTCTTCATTATCAAAAGTTGATAAAAATCAGACAGTGCAATATTTTAAAAGGGAATTTTCTTCTTCCATTGGACTGTTTACAAATCATGCCTACAGGAAGTCCAGGCTCTGCTGCTCTTTTGTAAACATGTGATGTCACAGGTCACATGGTCTGTACTGTAAGCTCAACAAACTAGGGGGGGGGGAAGTATTCATCACTTCAAACACAAGTTCCATTCATGATGAATGTTTGTGTATTGTCAAAATAGTATATTTTGTACTGCTTCGTTTAGCGATGTTGATGGAGCCAGCCTATTTATGTATTAAATATTTCCCAAATAAATTTGAACAAAACACAGTTTCTGTTACTAAACAACAATATCTGGACAACATGAATGAATGAAAAGTTTGACCTACGCAAAAATCTTCGGATTGCGTGAATAGTTCTACACGAAAAGATTGATGTCTACACGGAGCATCTATGTTGTTTAGAGGTTGGTCTTTGTAATTTTCAGAGTGTATAATGTGTGGGGAGAGACGAGTTGCTGTGACTATTGTGTGTTTATTGTGACAAAGATATATGTATGAGTTAAAAGGAGTATGAATGTGTATCGTTTGTGCATTGTCACAGAAATCACTCGGTTATTATCTGACGTATCTATTTCACTCGGCTTCGCCTTCTGAAAATGGAATTGTCCAGATTTTGCCTTGTGGTTATACTTTTATAGGCCCCTTTTTGGAAAGCAAGGATTCAAGAATATAACCATTAACCACTCGGTGAAATCTGGCTTTTAAGCCTCGTGAAATGGTATAGTCCAGATTTCTCCTTTCAAATAATGTTATGCGACAATGCGCCTATTACGCACAAACTTGATAACAGAGGCACAATTCGGCCATTGTGGCTCCGTAAAATGGTACACCCCACTGCCGGCGGGACACGGCATCGTACTTTTCAACAACCCGTTAGTAATAAGCCATGACCTTCAAGAAACCGATTTACAAAATCTGTGAATTTTGAACACTAGTTTGTAAATAACATAGCTTGACGGACGATTCAGGCACTGCGTACGTGTACAGTGAAGGGCATCCTTACGTCCATACATTAAATAATCTTGGGTAAGTCAACTTCTTTTTTGGAGGGCAAAAGACATACTCTGTTAATCCATTTTGGCTGACATTGAAACAAAATCATGCTCAACTCGGTGATATTACTGAGCTTGGGGATTGACTGAAAATCCATTCCGTAAACTTTAATATTGAAAGAAATCCGATAATCATCTGACGATTTGTTTGCCTCCCCTAGCGGCAGTCGAAAATACCGCGGGCGCACCGCAAGCAATGAACCAAGATCAGCTCTGCACATTTTAGGGATCGAATGTGCTTTGGCTAGCGCTAGCACAGATTAATTATAGATGCTTTTTACATACCTTAATATTTGAATTTGAAATGTGCCTGGTTTGGGCAGTCCTATAAAAATCACGCCCACTTCACTCGAACTGGCTCCACAGATTACCAGGGCTCAGTTTCACGGCTCAGCTGACCGTGCAATTCTGCGCTTACGTCCCTGCTGCGGCCCATTGGAGTAGGCCTACGCTCTTTACAGGGCCCCTGGTATAAACAGCGCCATGAAATTGGACCCAGGCTCCCCTCCCCTTCCTCCACATAAGGGCCAAATTCCATAGAGCTGCTTAAGCAGAAAACAGTGCTTTAAAAAAATTCTGCAAAGCAAAAATAAGCAGGATACCAGTCGCAGATTGCGCATGTGGCATGCTCTTTTGGCTGGTAACCTTACTCTGGTAAGCATCATTTTGTTTGTGCTAAGATACTTTTTGTGCTTAAGCAGCGCCATGAAACTGGGCCCTGAGGCCAATTTCATAGAGCTGCTTTAAGCACAAAAAGTAGCTAAGCACATCAAAATTATGCTTACCAGAATAAGGTTACCGACCGAACTACCATGTCACATGTACAATTTGTGAGTGGTATCCAGATCATTTCTGCTTAGCAGAACATTTTTAAGCAATATTTTCTGCTTAAAGCAGCGCCATGAAACTGGGCCCAGGTCAGAAGCCCATTGAGTTTTATTGACCTAGTTGTTTCCTTTGACGATTCACACAAGAAAGATGTAATACTTGGACCGGGGTTTTGCATACGTTCTTCAAAGAATAAGGTCTTCTTGAAATTTAAAGTTTCTGTCATAAGAAACGCTTTTGAAGGGTGAAATGGGTGATACAAAATTAAGTATTGGGATCGGATGCCGACTTTGGATCCAGGAGTAGCGTAAACAGGTACATTGCACGTCCTTTCAATTCAACTGAAAAAAAAAATTAACCAGCTCCAATCGGCTAACCCCTTGGATTGCCACGGTTCAATGCTTGTAATTAGAATGGTTTTTTTAGCATGGCCTTTCAGAACATAAATTGTCTGGGATCCTATGTGAATAGTTCTACAGCTTAGTCTTGTTTGTGTTATGGAACTACTTTTGGTTGGTGGCGTAGTGATACTATGAATATTAATTAAGGACGGGGTAATTCTTCAGCCAAGGCGCGGCCTATGGTCGCCAGCTGTTAACCTTGCCTGGGAGCTTGAAGTCTCTATGTCCGTAGTATTATGTCAGTTACGTTAATTTTAGTTGCAAAATAAATTAATTTTTCCTGCAAGAAGATCCGGGACACTTTGCCTTCGGATTGGGCGGTTTTGGGCAATAGAAAACCTTTGTTTTAACATTCATTGGATGGAAAGTATTATTTAAAAGTAGAATAATTAATTGATTCACATAAATAACCCTTCAAATTGTGTCATTTTTGTTTAATTCTGTGACAGAACACGGTCTGCCATTTTTAGAACCAAATTGTTGACTCCACAACATGGTGGACCGTATGTTTCTATGTTTAGTGTGGTTCCGCTTGTATTTCCGAGAGGCAGTTTTTTTTAATCACTACCAAAGATTATAGAGCGCCGTAGGCGCAAGATTGGGAACTGGGCCTTTATCTACTGTTGGAAAAGTGAAAGTGCCATTTCGGCAAGTGAATGCATGTGTTTCCCATTGATAGATATTGTCCTTGTCTACACTGGTCCGCACGTATCAGTGTTGTATCAATAGAGTCAATTGCCGAAATGGCGTCCAGTGAGATTTCACATTTCAGCCAGAGTTCCCCATCTTGCGCCTACGGCGCTCTATAATCTTTTATCACTTACTCACTCATTACAACGCACTGTAGGTGTTTAATTGCACAGACGACTCTTCCAAAGGATAAGAAGAAATTGAAGGCAATCGAAAAACCATGGACAGGCCAACAAAAAGAAAGACTGAAGACAAAAATAACAAAAAAAACCATATAGCATAACAACGGACCACAAGGACAAACATAATGGCCAAAGTAAGAAGGAGTGAAGACAAAAGCCTAAGAAAATCAAACAAACTAATGCAGTAAAACCCATAACTTACGACTTTCAATAACTTTTTCATCATTTCTGTCTGTAGTTTACATACTTTACAGCCTATCGACAATCAGATATAGGCCTACTGGTAAAATGATAACTTTATGTCAATTTCAAGAACAGAATTAAAGTTTTACTATACCTTCAATATTATTCTTAATTGTTGGTTTAGTCATTATTATTGTTAGGGACAAAAGACTGAGAAGCTTGAGTGTCAACGATGTTTTGCAGTGTATTATTCATTTTACAATTCCAGTAAGTTGAAATAAACATCTCCCATAATTTAGCACTTTTTATTTCCATTGTTGCTTTGCCAAGAACGTCACCCAAATGATCTGAGAACTAAATAAGTTTAGCAAGTCGGTGTCTGTGTACATAACTGATAACAATTTTTAGATTGAAAAGAGTAGTGAGGGAAGAGGGGGAAGGCGGGAAAAAGAGATTACATGGGGTGCTTAGAAACCGTTTTGCAAGAAGTGCAAGCCAGAGGTCTACGTAATGCTAATTATGTTAGGCCTAGTTGATGTTACAGAACCGTACTGTTACATTATTTTCAATTTCATAGACAGTTATATTTTACAGGCTATGCACAAATATGTGTGAATTGCGCAAACAAAGCCAATTCGTAGTCTTCGATTGGGGGGGGGGGGGAAGCAAGGGGAGCAAAGGTTCTAAGCGCCACCCCTCCCTCTGGTCACGCCGCTGTCCTTCATGACAGACGGTACTTGGCGTGGCGTGACGGTCGCTGATGTGCGGAATGGTCTGTCGCCATCTTTCCACCTCAGTCAATGCTGACTTCATGTCATGATTGTTGGTAGTTTGAGTCTTTACTTTGAATATGACTACATGGAGTTGGACTTCGAGATCGTTAGGTCTGGCATCCGTTCAATCCGTTGATTATATCTTGCCCAGCTTGTATTGTTGGTGTTTATGTGACAGAGGCAAGCTCAGTTGAAGTCGGCGCCGACCCCCCCCCCCCCCCCAATCCCTGTGATGCACAGATCCTAGGGTTGTGCATTACATTAAGATCCTTGCACGCCCAAAGTTTTCGCTACTTCTGACACCAAAGATGGCATAAGTTTTTGTGTAATTTTACCCCAATCACCAATTTCAACATTCAAAAGCATTTTTTTCATGACAGAAAACTTTAATCTTGGAAAGATTTAATATAAAGAACGTCAAGTAAAAGCCAAGTCCAATTATTCAACGTTTCTTGCGCAAATCATCAAAGAAAAAACTAGCCCAATGCGACTCCTATGGGCTTCTGGTAATTGGTGGATCCAGTTTGTGTGAAGTGGGCGTGGTTTACAATACGTCACACTTACAAACAGTATAGAGTAACAATTAATCATATGACCCAAATATATTAATAATAAGTGATATTTGCCATCACATTTCGAACAACTAACAAGTCGGTTTTTATTGTATCCACACAATCCGCAGGAAGTCACCTTGGACCAAACAAGAAACAAAATGCAACTTATTCAGGTCTGTGGCGTTAACATTAACGTGCAAATGGTTATGTTGTATGGTCTAGTTTGGCTTGGCGTTAGTCTGGTATACATCCATTGCCGCTGCCTGTTTGCCAATCTCCCCCCTGGTCCATGGGGTGTGCCTGGTCTTGGCTACCTCCCGATGCTTGTCCTGAGCCGTCGACCAGTCCATATGAGTTATGCAGTTTGGCAGAGAGGTATGTATATTTGCGTGTGTGTCTTTTCTTTCGTTGTTTTTTCCCTGATTGCACGAAACCGATCTAGACAGGATATAAAACCCAATTGTAATCATATTTTTTTGGTGTGCGTCATTTTACTCTCCGTTCACACCGCGGACATCACCGCCTATCTGTATCAATCTGAATGTTTAGAAGAGATACGGAATTATACGGAATTATTACTGCTTCGTAAAAAGTTGGGGAGGTAGAGCTTTCTGCTCTACCAGCCAGGCTTCTGATGGATGATATCCAAGCCTACATCCTTACGGCCTGTAAAGGGGGTTACCCTGTTTCAGCCCCAGGAGTAGGTGGCAACGGCCCCTGGAAAGACAGTTGATTTGTAGCCCACACCTTGAGTGGCTTACTGGCCTTGTGTGTCTGGCGACTTCCATAAAAAAAATAAAAAAATAGGCGAGATTCAACATTTAAGATGAAAGAGTCATAGAGAAGAGGTGAATATCTTTACACCGCGTATATTTTGCTGTTAGCGGGGACACCGTAACACGTGCTTGTCTGATTACGTGCGCCGCAGAGAACATCATGTCTCTTGATCGACTTTAGTTTCACATGGTTGAACTTTTGATTTTTTTTTTCAATTATGCTTATTTTGATGTTATCTTGTATTATATAATTTGGTCAGTTTTAGTCAACGACCGTGAGTTCGACAACTTAATCTATTTGTATAATTTTAAACTTGTCGTCTGATGGCGCTGTTAATGACGTCATCATTGTTATAGTTGAAGAGGCAATGGTCAATTGTTGTTTCATGATTAGGAACCATGTGCAATATTCCTTTCATCTTTGAAACATTCCCAAAAATTCTCAATAATAATGATTTAAACGCGAAGCGGAGGATAAAGGCATGATCCGCAACATTGCACCATGATATTATTGCACTATTTTATACATTAATTCATCTAGTTTCAAAAGAGACAATTCAGAATTTATCCTCGTACCTGGCAGATATGGTGATATAGTCAGCCTGTCACTCGGAGGCAAGCTGGTGGTTTTATTGCAGAGCTACGAC
This sequence comes from Marthasterias glacialis, assembly GCA_911728455.2. Taxonomy (NCBI): domain Eukaryota; kingdom Metazoa; phylum Echinodermata; class Asteroidea; order Forcipulatida; family Asteriidae; genus Marthasterias; species Marthasterias glacialis. The sequence continues at coordinate 27,914,977 of OU452222.1, read as the reverse complement.
TTGGCGAAGCAAGCCTTTTCTTTTCGTCAGTTCAGCCACAAGCCAACGATACATAGCAAGGAAGGCCCGCTGCTCAATGGTAAGGTATAAGTTGGTGTTGAGATTATGTTAAAGAATTTCGCCACCAATTACACTAATAATAATAGAAGTCTTGTAAAGCGCCCGTATCCTTCAATAGGTGCTTAAAGAACTTAATCTTAAGATGTTTATCAATCTTAACTAAGCAGATTGTGATGTCACAATCTAAATCACTATGGTTACACAGACAACTCCATTTTGAGATGAATCTTAGTGCTTCGTATATGTGGCAGATTTGTGTAGATTTGTATACAGAGCACTAATTTTAAAAATCAAGCCCAAGTCGCCGGGCATACTTTTGAACATTCCTAGAACTTTCTCAATTCCACGGGAACAACCCCGGTAGCCTGTTAGTCGCTCACGGGTTAATAAGTCAAACACAATACCACATCAGCCCTCACAGGTCCCCATGTGTACTCCTGGGTGAAGAGAAACACATTATGATTAAGTGTCTTGCTCAAGGACACAGGTGTCATATTTGACCAGTCTGGGATTCGAACCCACAATCTGACTAGATTAATCATTCCAATGGAAGACTTTGTGGTAGATTTCATCAGGTACATTTTTGTTTAATGTTAGTCGCCCATCACAAAGCACAAGGCCACTCTGACACATGCGTCACACAGTTTTGAGAATGGATTGTACATATTATTAATGAGTCTGCTGCCACCAAGCGTCTAGAGAGTCTCCCATTGATCTTAATATTGATTGAAAACCGATATTTTTCACAAGAGAGACGTTTCCTCCACAGACGTTTCATCTTCTTCTGGTGACGCTTGGATCGAGTTACGGAGATTCTCCATAGTGACTCTCAGAAAACTCGGGATGGGCAAGCGCACCATAGAGGACAGGATCCACACAGAGGTTAGACATCTCGTGGACGAGATCAAGCATCAAAATGGCCGCCCGTTCGATCCCTCCTACTTGCTGGCCCACACCTTCACCAACGTGACCTGTTCAATTCTACTCAACAGGCGATTCGACGTCGGCAATGAAACAATCCGATCTCTCATACAAATGAACTCCACTGTGCATGAGCTCGCTGGGCCAGGGAACGTTTTGAACCACTTACCATACCTAAGGAAACTGTCCTTTATACCAAGGGTGAAGACATTTCTTTCAACTTCCACGGAATTCTATTCTCTGTTCAAAGACTTGGTGGATGAAAGTCAGAATGACAATGTCTTCGACAACTTTGACGACCCACTTAGCTTTAAAGACTATTTCACGCGTGAGATAATTAAGCGGGGTACCAGTGGTATCTTCAACCAAGCCAATGAGTTACACACATTGTTTGACATGTTCACTGCTGGTGAGGATACCATTACGGCAACACTACGTTGGGCATTAGTGAAGCTGCTTGAACATCCGACAGTGCAGGCTAAAGTTTGGCGCGAAATCAACGGCGTTGTAAACAGGGACCGTCTGCCAGCAATGTCCGATAAACAACGTTTACCTTATACATCAGCAGTGCTGTGTGAAGTACAACGACTATGCACTGTCGCCCCGTTGTCTCTGCCCCATACATGTGTGGAAAATACCAGCCTACGTGGGTATGTCGTTGTTTTTTTGTTTGTATTTATTTATTTGCAAAAAGTTGTTAATGACCACACGGTTCGACCCCAGCAGAGTCTTTCTCAAAGGCTAAAAGAGAACGCCTTTAAGATACGTCCTTTTTGTTGAAACGGAGTTTGCAACAGCTAATTATTTTGAACGAAATGGGAGGAAAATTTTCCCTTCAAAAAGACATCAAATATATCTTTGGCCCAAGTCGTGCTCATGTTGACGTCAGTATTGAAGTCATTTTTCACATCGTTGGCCCAGAGTCACAAATATTGACGCAGCACCGTAACTAGTGTACAATTTTAGGGTGGGCACAAGGGGGTGCACCATTTTTCCTGGGGGGCACTTTAGGCCAATTAAAACTGTAGTTTCCGTTTGTATTTTTTGAAACAAGCCCCTTTTCAGTGTTTTCTGACGTGTTGACATACAAAAAAAATACATTATGTGTGCAAATAATTAAAAAATAGTTCTATGAACATTGAAATTACTACGTAAATGCTCATGCAATGTATTATTTTATTCTGGTAATTTTTAATCTCAAAAGTCCAGATTTCAATTTGGAGGGGGGCACGGACATCACGTGCCCACCGTGCCCCCCCCCCCTAGTTAAGCCATTGTATTGACGTCAAAATTGATAAGCATTGTCTAAATTTGCCAATATTGACGTAAGAATGGAAACCACGAATAATTTACGTCTATAGTGCACGACCTGTGGCGAAAACAGTCGTAAAAGACTGACACTTTTGCTTGCAAAAGTTAATTCCCGAATCGCTAATATTGATGTTAAAAAATATGCCTCGTCACTAATTGCGTCGCACGGGGGGGGCTGTGGTATAGAATAGATCATTAAAATAAACAATGGAACAAAGACTAAACTGGAACAAAATTGTGAACAAAGCCGTATATTAATGAGAACACTTTCATCAATTGGTTTTGTTCGCAGTTTCGACATTCCGAAAGACACTATCGTGATATCTAACATCTGGAACATCCACCACGACCCTTCGGTGTGGAAGAATCCGTATGAGTTTCGCCCGGAACGATTCTTGGATAAAGATGGACAGCTATGTAACCGTCGGGAGTTTGTGCCTTTCGGTTTGGGTAAGTTAATCCTGGGAACTTCATTGTGATCAGTTATCCAGTGGGTTGAGTGGTGAGCATGCAGTCCTAAGAAATGTACTACTGATGTGGCATACAATAACTTAGATAGTTTTTAAGAAAGGGATATACTTCCATGAATCAAAGATGATATTTCACTCCACGCGTCCGTTGTGAATGACTTTGCAGGTCGCCGGATCTGCACCTCGCAATCTCTGGCAAACATGAACGTCTTCCTAGTGTTTGCTTCCCTGGTGCGTCATTTTACGTTTTCTACACCGGAGGGCGCCCCATCAGTTTTACCCCAAGGAGTTGATAGTATCATCTTGACCCCGGCAGAGTTCGAACTGTGTGCCATGCAAAGAGACTGCTAGAGGCTCTACGCTCATGCTAAAACATTCTAGGCAGATGACCGTAACGGCTGAATTTTTCTCACAGTAAATAACTTCATACCGTTTCACTTGTAAAGATCACTCTCAAGTCATGCTTAGTTTCATTTCTAGGCTGAATTCACATTTTTGCATGGCCGATATACGATTTCAGATAAGACAAGACAATGAAACATCAGTGCTCTTATTATGTATCTTGTTCTTTTGACGAAAAAGCAACGGCACGAATGAAGCCTAACGAAACAAGTGACCACCGCACAAAATGTATTCACTATGAGAAAAACAATTAAACAGTTTAATTGGATGACAAGTGTTGCGAGATTGTTAGCTGCTCTTATAAAAAACGGATACAAATAATTGAAATAAGCGAATAACTTTTGAGTACATTTTGAGAACTAATAGGCAGTAGTGTAACCACACATTTATTTTTTATATATTTTTTATTTTTTTTTTATTTTAGTTATTAATTTCTTTATTTATTTTACTTATTTTTTTTTTAATTTCTTTATTTATTTTTATTTATTTATTTATTAATTTTTTTTTTGGGGGGGGTAGGCAGTGGCAAGCGGGGGCAAACAATTATTTGGGTCTTCTTAACCATTTGATCGAGCATTTTTCGATTTTATATGGAAGGGGGCAAGGGTTCTGATCGGGGGGAGGGAACCACTCTGGTTATGCCACTGCCAATACCCGAAGTTTGGCAAAACATTGACGTAATATAAGCTGTAATAACAAGATCATAAAAAGTTAAACATTAAATACTTTTGTAAAAACGTATATTTTCTACAATATTAATGAACGATCTCGGTATAAACTCACCTTTTAACAAGTAAAAAAAAACTTCACTTAGACGTGGTATAGACATAACAAATTTTTATATTATTTTGTATTTTATCAGAATTTTTATATCTTTATTATGTGTATTTTTATAACAAATAAAGACGGGTGTCGGGTAAAAAATATTGACTTGTGCTGGGCAAATGAATTGTTGTTCAGAGTGAAAGACTTGTGCGGTATCATGATGGTGCAATGTATTCAGAACAAGGCTGAGTTATGGGCAAAGTTGCCAGACGCTTAACCTATAATGGTGTTGAGTGTATTTTTTTATTTATTTTTTTTATTTTATTTTTTCGCTAGGGCGCTTAGGGTATTATAACTACAAATGGTGGCAGCACGGTGTATATATCTGGTTATAAAAATAAAATATTTATCTTGTTTTAATTAGGACTCCATATCTCATCTTTAAAGAAAATTAAAGATCACGTTTATTTTTTCCCATTGCCAGCGGTGTTATTATGTTACCAAGTTAATTCCATCCCATTGTCAATGTGTAAACCCATTACCATTAAAACCATTTGATTTCCCGATATCTGCGTTAATTGAGCCAAAATTGGTTAAAATTGCAATGTTTTATTTCCACGAGGTGACAGATTTTAGCATTTGTGCGTGTGTTATAACTGCATGTGATGCAACGTGGTTTTGCATGTTGTTTCAGTCTTCGCGAAGTGACCGAATGGATTACGTCACACAGAGCAAAATTGTGTGTTCCACCACGTGTCACAATTCCCCTTACTGTAGAGAGGTTTAGATGCACGTACACAGTCGTGAATCACCGTTATGTCCGAGGACTTCTATTGTTAATTCTATTGTTCCTGTACTGAAGCAATCTCCATTGGTTTTGTACACAAATGGAAACAAAGAACTGACTAGTGGGGACCTATTGTCCCTATTGTAAAATGTCCTCGGGGCGTACGGTCAAACATGTCCATGTAAATCTAAAGGTAAGACGGTTGTGTAGATTCCATGAGACGTCATCGCTTTTGTCGGATTGCACGGACGTGTTTTGCACGGACGTGATAGATGGTTTTATATCACATATGCCAAAAACGTGAGATTTAAAACTAACCTTTTACTGTATAAATAACCAAAACACATAAAACATATGTTGATTCATTGAATATTAACCCTCAAGCTTACATTTAAAAAAAAATACAAACAAACAAACAAACAAACAAAACTAGTTCTTTATTTTAAAGGAAAACCATAGAAATAATTCAAATTTTATAATAAAATGGTAATAATGTTTATTTCTTCAACAATTAATTTTAATGCACTTTACAAAACGAATTGGTTATAAATGACAATCCATCCAAAAGCAATACAAGCACCAAAAAAAAGTTCACTAAATACGTCCTAAAATGAAATAATCACAGAACAATGAAAACTGCCTTAGAAAAATCTTAACGAAAATAATGGTTTTTTTTAGAGCTGACCTAAAAGACAAAAGAGAGGGTGCACTACGAATACCATGAGGTAGTTTGTTCCAAAAAAGCACGTCTACCGGAGTGATTTTGATTAAAACGGGGTTCAACAAAGCGTGCTTCAATGAAGGAGCGAGTTGCTATTGGGGTCTCTCTTATAATAAATAAATCAGACAAATAATTAGGAGTTTGTTTATGTGACGGTCGGTCACGGATAACCGAACTTGTCTTTTTATGTAATCGTGAAACTTAACATTTAAACGCGTATTATGACGCACGTGTAACGTTCTAGCACGTCATACGTGCATTTTTGACCTCTTCATTTTTGAACTTCGTAATAAGTAAGCTTTCAGAGTGATTCCAATAAAAACATTTTTTGGATAAATACTAATTCTGTATTGTACCCTTATAGGGTCTGTACACGTTTGGTAATGACTCTGAAAATTTATGGCAATAATAACTCACTTGGTAAGAAGTACAGCAGCTTTAGATAGTATAATGCATTTTGAGAAACGTTTCACTTCGAAGTACTGCAGTTATGGAAAAATACATCACTTTTTATTTCAAAAAAATTTGAATCTGAGAAGCGTTATGGCCGTAACGCTTCTCAGAATGTGTATTCGAATGACGGATTCTTCTTCTGCGTGAACACAACCGCTCCATATTTTTGGCGATATCTCAATGACGCTGCCACCTTTTGAACTGATATTTACACAGGTTAGTTTTATGGCATTTATCTACAATTATATAGCATCAAGGCAAATGTACGGTTCCAAAAACCAAAGGTATACTTTGCCTTTAAACAATTACATAAGCCCCCCTTACCAGCCATGATTTGTTCAGTGTTCGCGGGGTAACGATGCATATTCAGCCAAAAGCCTAGAATCGATAGGCTAACTTTGAGCACCTGACCGAAATTAGACCCATACCAGTGATCTCTCGCCACCAGTCATTTCGAACACACAACAAGTCAGTTATTGTTTGTCCACACATTCCGCACGGCTCTACCCCTTTTCAGGGGGTCAACTCGGACCAAGAAAAAAACAAAATGCAACTTATTCAGGTCTGTGGCGTTAACATTAACATGCAAATGGTTATGCTGTATGGTTTAGTTTGGCTTGGTGTTTGTCTGGTATACATCCATTGCCGCCGTCTGTTTGCCAATCTCCCCCCTGGTCCATGGGGTGAGCCCGGCCTTGGCTACCGCCGTCTGTCTGCCAATTTCCCCCCTGCTCATTGGGGCGAACCAGGCCTCGGTTATCTCCAATGATTGTCCTGAGTCGTGAACCAATCCATATGAGTTTTGTCGATTTAGGAGGGAGGTATGTACATTTTTGTGTTTTTTGTTAGGTTTTCCCCCCGAATATTGCGTACAGCATGATACACCCACCTCCCACCGTTGTTACGCATGAAGACGTCAATTGAATATTCATGACCTGTTCGGGGACGTATAAACAGTAAAACAAACCCATTATAACGTATAGTATCCATGTTTTTATGAAACAATAAGCTTTAAGTTATTGTCACCAAATGGCGGTGTGTGTCTATTGACGTCATATTTTATTTATTTGAAGAGGTCAAGGGTCAAATATCTTTTTACACACAGGAATCAGGTCCGACTGCCCTTTTGTTTTTATTTTGGCTGAGGATCTCAAAACGAGAATGGGGGAAACAATTTCAGTCCACCTCCCGGTTGGACCGGAAGACAAGGGCAAATTGTGCTCATGTCTCGGCAAACTGAATATTCAAGACCTTTCTGATGTCGTGTAGATTGTGAGCATCTGTTGTGTTGTCCGGGAGTTATGGTTTTTGATTGACAATCCTTGAGTTATATTGTTATTGTACAGGTAAACCTGGTGACGTCATCATGCCGTCATTGTTTAGGTTGTGTTCAGTTTGTGGTTTAATATATACTAATGATTTCCAAGGCTCAGATCACTTCAATTTCGTTTTATTTAATGGAAAAGAGTTTAAACATATCTAGGATCATATTGGCAAAAAATAATTGATACCGGGGTTAGCTGTTGCCATGGCAACCATTTGTTTGACCTTGGGTCACACGATTTTACTGGTTTTTAGTGATTTTTAAAACTTTTTGGACATAATTTCCACTTATTTTAGATTTTTTGCCAGAAAAGTGATAGTGGTGAGTCACGTGATAGTCTGAAATGGTTTTGGGAATTCAAAATGGCCGCCATTTTTGGCGGCCATCTTGGATTTTGTGTTTTCAGCCTGTAATTAGGGGGTCAAATTATATCAAGTTTTTTAACAATGGAACATTTTCAACCTGCAAATTCTTACTTTTCAGACCCCAAAAATGTTCAGATTTTTCAATCAAGCTTGATTATTTCTCCCTGGGCCCTTGGCGGCGGCCATTTTGATTTTAAGTGAAAAAACGCAAAAAACATTTTTTTCCAAAAAATGGGATGAATTAATGAATTATTATGCCCCCTAAAGATTTTTCCAGTGACTAAATTAGGTTCAAATTATATTTATCTTGTTAAAATGTACAAGTATGCCAAGTTTCAAAACATTCGGACAAAACATACAGAAGTTATGGCAAAAACACGATTTTTGACCAAAAATTTGCAAAAAAAAACAGTCAAAAACGCCCTCTAGTGACATTTTTTTGAAACTTTATGACGTCATCATGTAGAACTCGGTGAAATGAACATTTGTGGCAAGTTTCATCAAAATCGGTCGAACACTTTGGAAAATACGGAGGGAGGGGGGCACTATGTGCCCCCCCCGGTCCCCGTACAACCAAAAAAAGCCCGGTCCTGATAGGGTTAATCACAAGCACTTTTAATGAGTGGATACAAATTTGAGACAAGACAATAAGTTTCGAGACAGTACATTGAAACTAGTATTTAGGGTTCAAATACCCTAAGTTGAGCAAAATATTTAACGTGATATAAGTTGTAATAACAGGATTATAAAAAATGTAAACATGAATTAAGTTTGTCAAAACATGGATTTCCAAAATTTACGAACGATCGTGGTTGAAACTCTAATAAAAAGGCTTTCTCCCCGTTAAATAGGAGATGATGATCTTCACTTTAGAAATCGTTAAGGTTGCACTTCACTAAATAGAAAGAAAATCATGCACCGAGCCTCATTGTAAACCCACATTTTTTTTTATATTTTTTTTTTTGTATATCAAAGATTTGAAGGTCCTGGCTCTTATGGATTGTTGAAAAATGGTCCAACATTGTGGCCCTGGGGTTGTTGACTTTCAACCTGGAGCATTTTGGGTACACTGGCCCTCTAAAAATGGCCCTATTTTGCTAAAAAGTGTAGATGGAGTCCAGCCAGTTTTTTTTTATACTCGTTCAGGGGTGTTTTTATTTTGTAACCAAACAATCTCAACTGCTAACCTACTATAAATTGAAAATTGAAGTTCAGTTGTCACAAAATATATTTGATTTGTTTCCTAGAGGCTGAGAGAAATTTAAATATATATAGATATATATATGTATTGTTGAATATTTTGCATTTGGCATTGGTTGCTATGGGAAGCCTATTTAGTGTGGTGCACCCTGAAGCAGTAGAGAAGTATGCAAAGCGCCCTCTGTTGTATTAATTTAATCATTTTTATAAAAACCAATAAAATAAAACATGAAAATCTGGGAACCACGTGCAAGTAAAGCGTTGAACGAAAAGGTCAAGGTAGTAATTGTAATGGTTAATAAATAATTCATTTCTTTTTTAAATAAAATTAGATTGCGGGTAAACCTTTAAAATCATATCTTATAGATTACAATACTTAAACAATATGCATGACAAATGCGTTTTTAAATGTTTTTATTTGTATTTATGTAACTTATAATTTGTGTGTTTTTATTACAACAAATAAAGACTACACTCTAAAACTATCAGTTCGGATTTGACCCAGATTCAGGGTCCACGAAGCCTGATTCACTTCTGGGTCAGTATGACCATGAATCCGTGTCCAAATGACCCAGATTTTTGTCAAACTAAAGCAGAATCCGAGTTAAAAATTCCATTTGTGACCAGTTTACGGGTCGTGCATACAATCTTTTGATATTCTGGTTATAAAAAATATAGTTATCTATCAGATTTTAATGACGTCTCTAAATCTTATAGTATATTAAAGAATCTAATCGTGAAACCAAATTCGTCAGCCTTTTATCCGGAAAGAAGCTGTAGGATTTGATCCATCAGGGCCAACATGTGTCCGTACTTGGTCTCTGTAGTACACCTCTGTTGATGTTCGCCTCTTTTGTGATGACGACTGTGCATGCATTGTTGTCAATTACACTAGCGACCGAGGCCGCATGGTCCCTTTTGTTAAAGGTCCTCAGTTTGAATGGAAAGAAACTTTCTGGGAACCATTCTCATTCTACTGTCCATTATTATAGCAAACGAGAACGCATAGGTGTCCCTCTTTTCAGGTCCTCGGTTAGAGTGGAAACATGTTGCGACACTTTTGTATCCAGTCTCATTATGTGGTCCATAATTATAGCAGGACCCATTCTGTGGTCCATTGTTATAGCAGGACCCATTCCGTGGTCCATTATTATAGCAGGACCCATTCTATGGTCCATTGTTTTAGCAGGACCCATTCTATGGTCCATTATTATAGCAGGACCCATTCTATGGTCCATTATTATAGCAGGACCCATTCTATGGTCCATTATTATAGCAGGACCCATTCTGTGGTCCATTATTATAGCAGGACCCATTCTGTGGTCCATTATTACAGCAAACGAGAACGCATTGATGGTCCCTTTGCAGGTCCTCGGTTTTGAATGGGGAAACATGTAGAGACTCTTTGGGACCCATTCATTCTCATTCTGTGGTCCATTAATACAGCAGGACCCAATCTGTGGTCCATTATTATAGCAAGACCCAACCTGTGGTCCATTATTATAGCAAACGAGAACGCAATGTCTCTCTTTACAGGTCCTCTGTTTTGAATGGGGAAACATATACAATCATACTCTGCTTTCATTCTCTGAATCTCTGATGATGATGTTGAAGTCGTGTGATCGACTTGTAGTTTCTAACTGGGCAGCCATCTTCTATTCTCATTCGAAGCAATGTAAACCAAACCGAGGCTCGACGGAGAAAGAGTCTGCCCCCTATCGAGTGAGATTTACTATCCATGTTTTAACTGCGTGTTATCGGGAACACGACGAATGGTGTGGTTAATGTCTTATCCGATTTGTCATATTGAGAGCCAGTGCTTTCTCTGAGGAGATATAAGAAGTGAGAAAAAAAACCGACTATTATTTATTGAGATACTTCTTTATTATATTGCTCCAATCAGATTTGCATTCATACAAAGATAACTTGCGTACTACCAATGTTACAAGTTTCACCGAATCATTTTATTCTATTTTCAAGCGATTCAGTGAATGCCCCTGAATATTTTGAAAACAGAAGAGAAAAAAGGAAATTAGCTTCTTGCATGTTTCAATTGTCTCAAGCCATTTTACTCTGCTGATTATTGTTTTGTTTTTTCTTTTTCTTTCTTTATTATTATTTTTTGGGGGTCTTTTGCTTTTATTTTTTCTTAATCGTTTCTCTCTTGTTGGTTTTAAAGGCAGCTTCTTCGTTCATTTTTTTACTTTAGATTTATATCTCTATAAATTTCATTTCTGTCTCTGATTAATCTTGCGTTTCACTCATTTATTATTATATTTTAATGCGCGTCTGGATAGCAGTTGTAATAATGATAAGGTTACCCGTTCTAAATAAAATCGCAAATGAAATATTTACATAAGACAGGCTCTGTATTTTAAACAAACCTCGAATCTGACGATCTTTCCTTTCCGTACATCGTCATGGTCCTTGGCAGGGGTGATGAGAAACGCTAGTTTCTGAAGAAGAAGAAAGAAAAACAAACTTTCGTGAAAAGTAAAACTAACTTTAAAGGGTAAAGCACAAAATACTTTTCATTTTGGAAGAGTAAATAATCCCCTCCCTTAAGTCTACAATAAGCACAAAACAACATTTGAAACAAAATTACAAAATTCGATGCTCACATTACACAGAAAGAAACAAACATAGGTTTATGTTTTGTAAGAGATTTTGTGCAGTATCACATTAGGCTTCACTCATTTGAGGCAATCGAAATAACTAAATGAGCTATGTTGATTTATGAATTCTTCAAAATTTGGTTCGGGCTCTTCCCATGCAATGCTTCACATCGTACACCGGCGTGTACTTACCATTTTCCAGCTGTCCCCCTCAGATCTGACTACGTTATATACAGCAAAGGCAGGCACAAGTATCATTGAGGAAAGCGCTAAAAGCCACCCCAATGCCTGACCCCACGGTGGGTACAGGTACTCGTCATACGTCAGGGGTTCACTTAGCGCCAAACTTACGAAGAATATAAACTACAGACAAAAGTACACAGTTATTTAAAATACACCACAGCCAAAACCATTCAAACCTTTTTTTTCTGGGAGATTGGTGAGTGTATTATGTATGTGATACCAAGTGGGCGCTGGGTGTTTATGGGTCCGATGAAACTTTATAATTTTGCATATTTTCTTTAAAAAGTTAAGTTTGTGTGCGCGCGACCTTTGAGCTTTTTCTCTTTTCTGTTTGGTTCTGAGGAGTGGAGAGTAGATCTAATTTGCTCGGTAAATCTACTCGAATGTTGTAGGGAACATGGCTGTGGCCATGCTCCTAATGTTAATCACGTGACAGGGTAAACTTTAACTGACCCATCGTGTTGTTGTTGAGTTTTCAAGACTACATTGGCAAACATTATTTCTTTTTATTGGAATCATTTGATTATGCAGAACTTGCGGGTACAACCAAGGAAACTCCCAGTGAGTATGGTGCTTGTTCTGTAACCATTTTGTCAGATGAATGTTGTACGTTTTGAAGGGGTAGACGAATCGTTAATTGTAAAATTGTTGGTACTACGGTGTATGATATAGCCAGTCACGTGTTAACCTTTGACCTTCTAATTTTTTACTATTTTTTTGTACTATGCTGAGGCTACTGTTATTATTGTGTACTACTATCTTGTTTTGGTGAATGCTCATCAGCTTTTGTAAGACGACCGTTCCTCCTTCGTCCCGTCTTACTCGGCGTGGAACGGGTCACTTCATTCATTTTGATCACTTCATTCTTATCTGGTTATGAAACCGAAGGACCTCTACGAGCTACTTGCAGTGCAACCCGTCAGAGGTATACAGAAATGAATCATATAGAATAAAGAAATAAAGAAATGTGCAATTTTAAATGCGAGAGGATAACCTCCTATAGGGGAAACTTTTACGTAGTCGTGTGGAGACTAGAAACCCAATCAAGTCCCACCAAATTAACCGTATTTTTGACCGCATGGGGGCGCTTTCAACGGCTATTTTCCAACTTCCAATTTCCAGTTGCAGATATATCTTATTTCGAATGCCTGTATGTTATTGTCTTGTGTCAATGTCCAAATAAATAATAATAAAAGTGATAACGATGGGGATGAACCAGTGCGTTTTACTTCACTGCAAATAAAATTGGGGTGTTAGATTGATTCTCTTGGTATCTATAAGTGACAACACCGACATGGTGTTCATTTTAGCAACGATAAAGCAACGGGGGATAACTAACACCGTGTCAGTGTCGTCACATATAGATACCAAGGGAATCAATTTAACACCCCAGTTTTTGCAGTGTTGTTTTGCATCACGTAAATTTGGTTCACACACGCCCTCACACGGTCAAAAATACTGCGAATTGGCCAAGGTTGACAACTCCTTAAATATCAAACGCCACTTACCACTAAAAATAGAGGGCAGAAGATCTTCCAGCAAAGTCGCCACCATATCCCTGGTGAAAATCCTATCATTTCTCTGATGTTGTTCGTAAAATTGTCGATTCCTAGAGATAAAACGGTGAAATTCAGGCATTTATCAAATTCGCTGTAGGCCTATGGGTCCGTAGTCATATTTTTAGTTGCAAAGCCCGATGTTCGATTTTTTCTTTGAACGAATTTTGACAGATGATGCTGTCTCAAAAAGAAAAAACATCCAAAACTTTTGCATATGCCGCGGACATATTGACAAGAAATGCATGTAACATGCTTAACCCTGTTTGTACATGACTGATAGGCATGACTTAATGTCGGGATCTCGACAATAATTTATTTTTAGTTTTTAAATAACTACCACTAATCTTTGGCTGATTTTTTTGTCTGTGAAATATCAAATGAAAGATGGTAGCATGCTTGAGTCTCTAAAAAGAGCTATTTAAAATTCAAATCAAAATTTTGGGTTCAAAATCAGCCAAAACTTGGGCCTAGAATCTTGAGGGAGCTATCGGTACATTGTGAAAGAGCTGCCCGCACTTTACGCCACCTTCCCCCTTGCAACCGCTCCTTACGATGCCCATTTACATGTTCCTTATTCGTCAAAGAAAATCACCATTGTAACGAATATGTATTTAGTGTTGTCGAAGATGCAGTTGTCTTGCAAAATTATGCTGCTGCAAACGCAAATTCTAGGCAGAGAATCTTTATTAAAATGTAATTATTTCGTATGTTTTTTCTCTGGACTACAATTTGTAACGTTGTGCACGGTATACCATGTGACGTCACGGTTGTACCATTTTGTCCATAAGCGGTTTGCAACCTTTTGGGAGCCATCGATGCAGTAGTTAAATAAATAATAGGTATAAATATTGGAAAAACAAATTAAAAATGTTGAAAAGGATTGTGGCGATACCCTCTGCTTAAAACATGCAAAGTGCGCACAATTTTCATTTTTCGGCGAAACAATGATTCGACAGAATTCTCGAAATGTTGTTCAACTCGTAGTCGGCCATGAGACATTGTGACAACAAAGGAAAGTTCTATTGTTCTCTACTGTTTGTTTTGGTTGAACAAAGACAAATTGTCCAGTACGGGAATTTGAAACTGCGGATTATTGTGCCGGCGCTCTACCAACTGAGCTATCTAGCCCTTATGACGGCAGTCTCCCTATTTTGTCAATATCTTTTTTTAAAAAAGTTCGGTACAATTAATTTAATTTGAACTCACCATACAGCCATGATATCCCAATCGCCTCCAGCATAACAACAAAGAGCAGTGATGCGCCGGCTGCGAATCTTTCTTGCAATACGAACATGTAGATACCACCGTACGTGACGTTGAACAGAGCGAAGAAGAACACGCTGACCACCACAATCAGAGTCAGAAATTCACGTCGATTCCTGAACTGCTTGGGAAATTTGTCCGTTATGCCAGAAATGACGGCTTCGAGACCACCGAACTGGAGAAAGAAATGACACCAACAAATAAATGTTTGCATTATAAATCGTCCTCCGAAATAACGGATAATAGTGAGGTGCTGGGTGGAGCTAAAAGGGTTTTTGTGTCTACTAGGCTGGTTTTAGTGATAATATTGGTTAGGTTTGTCATTCCGGTTTGAATGGTTAAGTGAAAAGAGTTAAATGTGTTGGAAGGGGATGGTGGAATCTCTTGCAAGAATAGGATTGTACGAACAAAACGACTAGAGCATGATTTACGCGCAGAACGCAACCCACGAAGAACACCTATATTACGGTATGGCCTTGCGTTTGTACTGTCGTGTTGACCAGTCATGGAACCTTTCTCATCGGTATTTATTGAATGGGCTAATAAATTGACATCGACACTCAGGATGATTTTGGTTTAGTTCCATTTTGCAAGCAACCTTCGGGCCGTTTTCGAAATGACGGGCTTCGGCTGTCATGGCCAGATTGCTCGAATGCAATGTAAAATGGTGTAAAATGTACGTTTTAATTTGAAACATGACGTCATCGGATACTAACGGCAAATGGGTTTGTATCAAAGAGGAATTTTTGCGTCAGTCAAAAGGTCCAATTCAATGTCGTTATCTTGAATATCATCTTATTTCAAGACTGAACTAAACAAATCATGTATACGCAATTGTACAGACCCATATATTTAAAATCTGACGTCATCGGACGATTTTGGACTTTGACAAAATTCACACTGGAACGGTATCAAAACACACTGGCGTTTTACATCGTCACAACATGAAGTTAGAAACTTGTAATATTTTGTCCACTTTCATAAAGACTCTATCTGAAAAAATGAGTGCATTAAAAAACCGAGTTAGACCCTGGAGCCCCTTTTTAAACCGTATTACAATAACTAGACCGTGGAAGATGAAATATACTCGTAAATACTTACAGAACTATCGAGACCTAACGTAATCAACATGAGATAGAAGATAATTGACCAAGCTGTTGATCCCTGCATGGTGGCAATAGCTTCGGGGTACACTACAAATACTAACCCAGGACCTGCAATTGGATGATTACAAGAAGAAGAAAAAAACTAATACAGTAATAGATTGGACAAAACATGACTACTAACACAATTTACCTGACATCATCATCACGATAATCTTGGTTGCGCCATTTTGTAAGTCAGTGTCCCTGTGTGTTCTACAGTGTGGTGCAAATAGACCGATCCATTAAGCCCCACCCCTAAACATGTTGACCAATCACAGCACTGGCTAAATCACCACGTGGGCAGCACAATGTGCGTCTCTTCAACGCCACACCGCTCGACGTGAACGTGAGCGCTATAAGTCATGCACGCATGTTTACATTTTCTAATAGGATTTTATGCGTGTCGGACTTTTGTCGGACTTTCGGTGGCGTACCCAAGGCTGTGATTGGTCAACATGGTGTGGGGGCGGGGCTTAATGGATCGGTCTATTTTGGACTACGCGGAGTTCACACGCTTCCCCGTTGACTTCCAAAATGATGAGCGTGGTACAGTCGCCGCGTGTGACGTGCGTGCTAGTGGTCATTACGCAAGATGATTTCTTCCACCTGTTATCGTTATTTCAACAACATTGCTGATAACGAAAAGCATTAGGGAATGGTTTCAGTTTTTGACCAGCGTTTGGCAATACATCACCTTTATTGCAATGTTATAAAGGCAGATGATAAAATGAAGCACAAATCAAGTCGACCATTGACAAATTATGTGATCCAAACTCGTTTGTTACAGGTTGTGCGTTTGAAACAAAGCTTCAAACCCGAGGAGTTTAATGCATTGCTCATTGCATTAATCTTCAAAATTATTCTTTAACATTTTTTAACGTTGACGTTTCTATTCCCTTTGTTTATTTTTTTTCTCGTGTTAAATAATTGATTTCTGTTAGCAGATCAATTTTGTAGTTATGTATCTTTGTAGTATTGCAGTGGCGTAACTAGAGGGGCAGGGGCGGTAGCCACCACCCCCCGCTTAGACCCTTGCCCCACCCCTCTTTCCTCCCCCTCAATGAGGTAAAAAAAAAAGCACAAATGGGTAGGCTAGATACAGGGTTAAAAAGCCCTCAAAATTATGTGTCTCCCCCCCCCCAAAGAAAGGGTCTGACGCCACTGTTATGTTACCCTGCTTATACACACTAATCACCAGAGATTTAGTAATAAGCGCAGTTTAAATTAATGTAGCTTACATATTAGTTATCTATTTATTAATTTTCTTTAATCGGTATAGTGACCTTGATTATTTTGCCGTGGATAAATCATAATGATTGTTGCACACAAGAACCAAGAACTCTGCTCTTGAAAACCAGTTCAAATTCGACGAGTACCGATATATAGGCTATTTGTATCTCGTCGGTTCTCGTTTTGCCCCACTCCTCAGAAGATGTTAAGATTGATGTGTTTTCGCTTAACCTTACCCTCAGTCGCTACATCCTGGATTTCCTTGCCAGTCCTCGTGGACATATAGCCCAAGACAGCAAACACCACGAAGCCAGCAAAGAAACTCGTGACGCAGTTGACGGAGCTTGTAAAGAGTACATCTCTAATATAAAACAAAAAAAATCACCATAAAAGACACCATTGTTATTACCTCATTAAAAATGCTTGACAAGTTTTACACAGCCTGTTCCTAAGTGGACATCCATATTGCATACCTGTATATATTATTGTGGAATTTGTTATAGCTGGCGTACGCCAAGTGCACTCCAAACCCTGCCCCGATTGAATAGAATATCTGCACGGCCGCATCAATCCAGACCTGGGCCACGAGGAGCCGGTTGAAGTCCGGTGTGAGGTAGTATTGGATGCCTTTCAGCGAGCCCGGTAGGGTACAGCCGTGTATGAGCAGGATGGTCAGGACGATGTATGGCAGAGTTGCAGTCACCCAAACAACCTGAGGTGAAGTGTTTAGAATTAATCACAATGTGTAACTTGACAATGTGAGACAATTACCGAAACATTAGGGTTAAGTGTTTTTGGGTTAAGTGCAGAATCAAAGTTGGAGAATCTGGTATAGACAGGGTCCAATTTCATAGAGCTGCTTAAGCACCAAAAGTAGCTAAGAACAAACAAAATTATGGTTACCAGAATTAAGGTTACCAGCCCAAACAGCATGTCACATGTATAAAGCGTGATTGGTATCCTGCTTATTTTTGCTTAGCAGAAAACTTTTAAGCACAATTTTCTGCTTAAGCAGCTCTATGAAATGGGGCCTTGATGTTTTATTAGGGAGGAAGTTCTGCGTTATGGATGTTCCGCATTTCAAAGTTTATGTACCGCCTCTAACAAAGTAAAGTAAAACTCCTGACTTTAACCATAAAGTCAAGAATACTCTCATCGGATTTGATGCTCCAGAAGAGTGAAGAGTTGAGGTGAAGACAGTAAGATGTGTCTCCTAATGCGCATGTTTCCACCTCATCCAAGAGTGAAACAAGTATCACGGCGATGACAGTCATCACGAGCCTGCGTCAGTCCTACCAAGGTCTTTCAGGTTTACCTCAGGCTGAATCAAACTTTTCTGAATCAGGTGGGTATTTAGGTTGGCTGAGTGGTTTCTTTCCCTGCCTTTCACCTCTGTGGACCCCGGTTCAAATCCCGGACTGGAGCCTTGCATGTGGACTGGGTTTTCAGTTCCTACCTGTTTGCTTGGGTTTTCCCTATATGGGGTTTTCCTCCCACATCTAAAACTGACATTTCTTCAACATCTTCTCTACACAGGTATCTTCATGCCTACGGGTCACAGTGCAAGTCACTTTTGAGGGTCCCTTGGTTTCATTACCAGAAAGATGTAAAATAAAAAACCTTTCATAATAACTTGAACCCCGTGATTGCTATAACTTAAGCTCTTCCAGTATCTCGAGACCTACGTCTAAGGATATCAAACTCACATTTTCTGATGATGAATAACCTCCCATCCAGTGAGGGAGAAATACAGGTACCTAACTGCCGTGACAAGCAGTTTCTAAGGTAAACTAATCTTTTTTGATGACGTAACCCCCTTCCAAGGAGAGACACATACATAGCTCTGGTGACAGTGCAATCTCATGTTAATGGACCTCCAACATGTCTGAGATCTACACCTATTGTGCTCAACATCGACCGGAGGGACCACGTGTCAAAATAAAGCCCTTTACGACATGATCCTGCGGATCTCGCAATAGAACACGTGGATGGGCTTGGCAAGCAGTGCTACAGACTTCCCGAGCTGCCGGCAAGCCGCCCGGTGCTGTGGGAACCGACTCATCGTGCAAAGCTGTGAAAACGAGCTATTATGTCGGTGTCTTGAGGAGGGATGCTGTGGGGCGGAGACTGCAACAGACCTGGCTGTCTGCATAGAGGATAAGTGAGACTGGAGTCGCCGCGGGAAGATCATGCCCGCGGGCGACAGAACAAAACGGTATCAGAACTCACCTTCCCTGACGACTTGACTCCCTTCCAGAGTGAGAAATACACCACGACCATGACCGCCATCAGGCACAGAACCAACTGCCACTTGAGTCCAACCAGATCATGGAGGCCGTTACTTAGGTGCATCTCCAGGACATTTCGTCTGAGGGTTTGTAAAACGCAACAAAAGTTCGCCTGAATAAAAGTCGGTTGAGTTATGAATCAAATATTAAGGTGTTCTTTAATCAACCCAAATTAATATCGTGTTTTTAGTATTTTTCTTGTAAAAAAATAATTATGTAAAGGGCCCATGAATAAAACAGAAGCAATCACTTCTTAAGCGCTGACCAACTTCTTCCCCCAAGATCGACCTGGATATTGGATATTAGTTTATTTAAATATTGAATATTTTATACGAAAGAATACTAATGTGACTAGCTGAAAGAGGGGTAGATGTTACTACAATATGGTTGTCGAAGTTGCTAGCTATCAAAGATCGACAAAATATCTGACACTGTCTTACTCGTAGAATTCTTTGGCCGGCGAGTGGCCGGTCGTAGAATTGACAAGAAAAGCCTCCTCGCCTATCGCGACCCATGATTCATTGAAGGAGCCGTCGTAGCAAAGCGGCGTGTTCCAGTCGTTCTGGCAATCCTTCCACGGTAAAGAAGACGTTAACGAAGAGATGAGGTAGTACAGAGACCAGGCTATGATGACGTTGTAGTAGAAACCAACATACCAGGCTATGAGCACCACAGCCCAGCCGAGACCTGTAGTAATGTGCGATATAGTTAGGCCTAACAAAAATTTTCGAGTTGCCCACCACCGACCGAACCAAAAACGCTGAAATTTTGGGTCTTTTTTTTCGGTAATTCATATTGAATGAAACTTACAAACTTTCTGTGTATAATATCCCTGCAATCCAAGTATTTATCGCAAATAAACTATAACAAATGTCCAAAACATAGATTCTAAAGTAAATATGCATGAGGGCGACATTTTACATGTGTTTGTGGGCCGCAAACGCGTACACAGTATGCCTATACTGGACACGTACCTAGGATTGATTCCACAGTGAAAAAATGCCAATGAACTGCAGAATGCTAGAGTGTTGCATGCGTGGTATAGATCGCGGATGTAACCATGGTTACTACTGCAACATACAGCCCAAATTTGGAAGGGTGTTCATATAAGCCAACAAGTGGATTCACTGGTACCCAACACTTGTTTTGAGTGTGAGCACCAGACAATATCAGCTGCTGACATCAAACGGTCATTTTTAGAACTTTACAAGATACGTTTGTGAAGGGTTATTCGAACTCCGGTTCTTTCAGAACCACTGTAAGGAGAGCTTTGATATTTCCCAAAATGGTTCATTCCTATCCCACTACTTCGTCCATCCACGCAAAGTTTCAAAATCTTACCCAAATTGAATCACTTGCATGAATCATTGTTGCGAACGAAGCAGTATGGGAATAAAACAAAAAATATCCCGCTATAAACTAGATCAAGGCGCTTGGCAACACCATTTTGTTCACCACTCAAACTTACTCAATGGGAAACTTTGGAACGCTAGGTGGCAGCAGACTTACCAGGTAAATTTACATTGTTTGCGTATTTCATCATACTTACTCAATGGGAGACTTTGGAACGCTAGGCGGCAGCAGACTTACTAGGTAAACTTACATTGTTCGCGTATTTCTGAGCATGCGCACATTTCTGAGCACGCTGGATTTACCTGGTAAGTCTGCTGCCACCTAGCGTCCCCAAAAGTCTCCCATTCCCTGACTGGGGAGCATACAACCCAAAACTGCTTATAGTTAGCGCCAAGGGGTTAATCCAACATAACACCGTCTCAACCCTCGCATGTTCCCATTTATACACCTGGTTAAGGCGGAGCAATTTATGGTTAAATGATTTGCTCAAGGACACGCTGTGTCATGACCGGGATTCGAACCCACACTAAGAGCAGGTTATCAGAACTTGAGTCCATGCACAAGACCGTTCGGCCACGACACGCCATAAAGGACGCGATTATTAAGAAGACCAATAGAAAAAATATCATCATCTGTGCCAGAGCTATGTCTTACCTCGAAATATTGGGCATATATCCCACACACTGATTGCTCCTTGCCGGAAATACTGGCCCATCGCGAGTTCCATGTAGAGCATAGGAAGACCGCCAAAGATCAAAAAGATGACGTATGGAATTAAGAAAGCCCCTGATTGAAAATACAGGAACCATTGTGAGTAATATTAAAAGTTCGGCTTAAGAAAGCAGTTGGGTTAAAATAATAAAGATATATTGTAAAAGTTCAGAATGATATGAAGAAAACGGTATGAAGGAAACCAAGTTGATAGTTTTGTTAAGGAGCGGTGAACGGACTGTGAAAATGACCGTTGCATAATTGTCTCTTTCTTTAGTAAAAGCACTGGATAAAAATTCGACATACACAAACAAAATAAAATGAATTTTCCCGAACACATGCTCGTTTCTGTCATAAAAACTCAACATGAACGTTGGCGTTATGCTGATTTTGGACTCTGCAATTCTTGATTTAGTTAAAGGAGTTCACGGGGAAAAAATTGCCCGACCTTCTTAACTGGCCGTACAGGAACAACAGTACCCACAGTCATTATGTTAAAGATAGTTCGACCACTTGAATGTTTGCCGACGTGAAGCTTGAGGTTCGAGGATCCTTAAAAATTTACTTTATTGTGTAAAAAACCTTGGCTCGCGAGTGTTCAATATAAAACATATTTAAAAGGGTTTATTGTTTGATAGGACCTTGATGTGAACTCGTATTGTTGGTATTAGGAAAGGTGGTCAGCCACATGGTTGTCCATCGTAAGTGTAGATTTACTCAAAAGGTGTACGTGCTTTTTATACAGATGTTGTATCGTATGGAGGTGTCTGTTACGTGGTTCTCAAGTTTTGACGTCAGTACACGTCTTCTTGAACACACGGGTGCCATTTCAGCAAGTGAATGCTTTGTTGCACATTGATAGCGATGGTCATTGTCTGCACCGATCTATCGTAGTATCAATAGAGTTACTTGCTCACTGAAATAGCGTCCAGTGGGATTTCACATTTTAGCCAGAGTTCCCCATCTTGTGCCTTCGGCGCTCTATAATATTTCATCTCGGCGTACAATTTCAATGGAATTTCAACAAACTTTCTCCCAAATTGTGATTGCATGAAATTCAAGAGTTACAAAGAATTGTTTTCTTGTATTCTATATTATTCGCTCACACACAATGAAGACCACCGAGAATGAAGATTGCCGCTAGAATTTTATACAGAAGTAAACAAAATATGCACAGAAACATATTGACATGCAGAATCAGATTCTTTGGTTACCGTAAACTAATGTAATTCATCCTCGTTTACGACAGCTTCCTTAATGCTTACTTTTTGCGAGGTAATTCAGTTTGGAATGAAATGTTATTAATTTTTTCTTTAAAATCTGTATATTGGGGGCAAATTTTAATGGGCTGCTTATCTTCGTCTGGATTCGGTAGCTCACGGTAAGAATCGGAATCTAGCTTTACGGTAATAGAAAAATCTGCACGTACGAGAGCGATTAGCTGGCGATGTGAACCCTTGTCGAGTCTTCTGTTAGAAAACTACTCTCGGCATTGCACGGCGTATATAGAATGACTCATTACCCGCGGAAAAACAATCACAAAATATTGACAGTTTGTCAAAGGCATGTAAAAGAGTGAAACATTCACTCTCTCGACGGAGTGGTGTAACTTTGGCTCTTTTAAGAGTGAAACTCACTGTGTATCGCCCTTTTGAGTGAAATTAGAGGGAACTTCACTATGATTCAAGCTGAAAATATCAGTCTTTCACTTAAACAAAAATTGTCCGCCGTGTGGCTCTTTGCAAGAGTGGTCTGGTGGACAAAACGAGTGTTTTTTATTACTATTGTCCATTCAGAGAGATAATCGAAACTAAACCGAGGTATATCTGACCCACCCCACCCTGTTTTTAATTTCGTTTTAATAACTAAAACAAAATTAAAGACAACGTATTTCTTTAAATCTGACACCAGCAAAGAACCAACTCCGTGGGTTGGATTAACACTGTCCAACTAGTTCGTGACCGGACTCTATCTGTGTATTAACATAACCTTGACGATTAGGAAGGGCCACTGTGATAACAATAGCGTGTTGTGACGTATTTGGTCTGGCCATGACAACCTATTTGACCGTTGTTATGTCCGGCATGCAGCAGTTGGAATGAAAGTCCAACAAGATATTTTCAAAAAAGAAAAACTAGACGGTGACAAAATTGACTGTAGAAACTCAGTGTTGTTATCTTATCCGATTCAGATACGATTACAGGGGAGTGTAATTCAACTCAGAATGTACATGATCGTACGCGTTCGATAAACATTCTGAATTTAAAATTTAATTAGTAATTCAATTTTTTTTTTCAATCGATGTGCAACGCACTTATTAAGGCTGAAGAAAACTGACTATCAATGAGTTATCAATAGGAGTAATCAAATAATCGATGTGCATTATACAAACATCCCCTTATCCGTATGTGATTTAATTATCTGTGGTTAAAGCCCTAGCTCAACATTGGTAAGAAACAAATTTACATCACAGATTTACATCACCTTATATGGTATAAAGATAACGATTGTAGAACACTTTCCTTCAAATATTTCTGCCTGAAGTGTTATCGTTTTTTCAATAGTAAATGCAAACATTATTTCGTCTCATGTGTGATCAAAACTCTGCCTGAGAATGCGTATAAAATGCTGAATGCATTTTTACCATTTTCTCGCAAATGAAACAACGAAATGAGCTGATATTTTCACAGGTTGGTTTTATTACATATATATCTTCATGTGTGCAAAGAACGGAAACATTTTTACAAACACTTTACTTATGCTGAGCTTGGGCTTTAAAAGCGTTGTCAAAAAGTGCCTCGAGGTAAAAAATAATATTGTGCAATTATTACATATAAGTTGTATTAATATACTCGTTGTATCCCGGTGTTAATTTGAACCTTTAGACTGGCATTATTTACCTAAAGAAACATTTTTAGAACTTGTGGGAAAATATTGACATTATGCCGCACGTTTCAATGTAAGCCTGTTTGACTTGGTAATTATGTTTACTCTAGCTCTTGACCTACCTCCACCATTTCGATAAACTAAGTATGGAAATCTCCATACGTTAGCCAGGTCCACAGCAAAACCAACTACGGAGAGTAAGAAGTCAATCTTCCCGCCCCACGTCTCCCGTCCGTCCCCGGTGCCTCCATCGTCGGCCACAAACGCCACCTCCACCACCTCCCCCGGCGTGGCCCCGTCCAACTCCAACGTCACGTCCTTCTCGCGGGCTGGGACCTTCATCTCCATCGCTGGCATCTTCCCGGTCGACGTACTGTGGCCACGTTCCTTCTTCCTCCCCAACTCGGATGTGGTGTGACTGTCGTTGAGATCTGCCCCTGGATTGTCGAATCCACCGCCGCTATCAGAGCCGGAGCGTGGCGTGTCACTGCTGGCGAGAACATGTTTAGAATCCGAGCGGGTCGTTGTCTTATCTGGATTTAATTCCATGACGTAGTCCAAAGTTTGACCAGCAGCCACCGAATGCAATGTGGAACTCGGCTTACACGCTTACCACAAATGTATCCAATATCTCACACTCGGTATATCACTGTATAAAATGTACAAACAACAAAGCAATACACGTCATAAATAATTCATTATTTAAGTCTGTGTAGGCACTGACCGCTATTATACACACACAGGGCCACAATGAGACGTCTTTGATTGAAGTTTAATTTTACAATTGCACTTTTGTTTTGGAAAAAAAAACGTTTCAATGCAACCTAAAACACTGACCATTTTCTACGACGGGGAAGTAATAGCAAAACTAAGTAGTTAGAGTTTTGAATTTAAAAGACAGGTTTCCCTAAATGACAAAATATTTGAATACCTAAATTAAAAGATTATTTGCTGAGGGGCGGATTTCACAAAACTAGTCCTAACTTAGGACTAGTCCTAACTTATGACAAGTTATATAAATTAGGACAAATTACTCTTCCTAACTCGAGATAAGAGTGACTAGTCCTAGCGCTTTGTGAAATCCACCCCAGATTTATTACATGAAAAAAATAGACAGTCTACATGCGTTTTTGTTTTTGTTAATGCCGGCGCCCTCTACGTTATCATTAAATTATTCGGGTCATAAGTTTGCATAATATTACTTTATTTTACATGTTTAAGTACCTGGCAGTAGTGGTGACCATTGGTAGGCCCACAGAACATTTTATCTGGGGTATATAGCCAAATGTCATACTTTAATTTACTTGCATTCATCTATGCCAAAAGTTAAAAGAGGAAGGCCTGTTCCAAACACACAATTTGAAGCGGGAAGGCCTCTTGCATCCTCATCTGTATTAGCCTATGTCTTAAGTTTGGCTATGATTAACAGAGGAATTCCGTACCTTGCCGGTTTAAGCTCAAGCTGCCTCTGAAGCTGTAATTATTTATTAGTAATTGCCCTTTGTAACAAAAAAAAAGAAGAGAAAGGATTATTTCCATACCATCACTTGTTGATTCATTTTCATTGTATGAATTTGTAGTTACCTTTGTAGTTTTCCACTACTTTTTGTCACTCATATTTTGAATGAGACTACCGGTTGTTGTATTTTGTTGTACAACTATTACATGCCTTGTACTTTATGTATGTGGTGAATCTTCTTGTATGTGGTGAATGCTCGTCCTTTTCAGAGGACCGGTGTCATAGGGTATTCTGTCCTCCGGGTAATGTGTCCACCATACGGTCAATTAACGTGGGCTGGAGGAGTTTATTTAAAAGAGGGCGCTATCAGAAGGAGTTAGTACACGATTCGCCGTATGGTCGGACAGAATCTCCTTCCACACCGGCCTCCTCCCCGTGTCTCTACATTCAGGAGAGAAAACAAGATAGCCACATGACTGCAGATTGTGCCACATCCAACGCCTTGGCGAAACAACGTCTTCGGCTTGGGCTCTGGCTTAGGCACACGTCCGCCCGTTTGGCCAAATTCACACGTTTTCACAATAACTGACGGAGCCAAAGCCAGAGCCCACAAGCCCAAGCCGCGGTTTCGAAAAAACCCGTAACATTTTACCGGGCTGAATCCAACCAGTGTGTGAAAGAACGTTTCGGGGTGACTTTTTTAAGTGATGATAGATAATTATGTCCTTCCTGATTGGACATCTCTTAGCATCACCGTCCTGTCCTGTATCATCAACCATTCTAAAGTTGTTGTGGAAACAATTCCCTAAAGTATCTACTGTTATAAATAGATGACATGACTCATTTGGGTTTTTAGTTTCTTGCATTACACGAAATTAGCATAATGAATTACCACAAAGTCATTAACAAAACACGATATTGATGTTCAGTATTTTCGTGCAAATGTGATAAACTTATTTGATATTTGCTGAGCTTTGCACAGGTTTATGTTTTGTTTGCGGTAGCATGGTATATACACCGTATTATGTGATTATATCTACTTTGCTGTGGAGTTTTCTCTTAAGGAGGAGTGCGAAATTAGGCGGTAACTCGTGGTAAATTAGGCGGTAACTCGAAATTAGGCGGTAAACCTTGAGGTTTTTTTGTGGTTCTCCAGGGTTATCCGGGGTTCGACTTCGAGTTACCTCAAGTTACCGCTTGTTTAATTCTGCATTTCTCCCTGATGAGAACTCATTTTATTGTTTTGGTGTGCATTTTAAAAACAAAGTTATTGTTATATTTTCTGGTAATGAAACCAAGGCACCCTCAAAAGTGACTAATTGCACTGTGACCTGTAGGCATGAAGATACCTGTGTAGAGAAGATGATGAAGAAATGTCAGTTTTAGATGTGGGAGGAAAACCCCGAATAGGGAAAACCCACGCAATCAGGTAGGGACTGAAAACCCAATCCACATGCAAGGCTCCAGTCCGGGATTCGAACCGGGGTCCACAGAGGTGAAAGGCAGGGAAAGAAACCACTGAGCCAACCTGAATGCACTATACATATATCAAGGATTTATACATTTAAAAACAAATCTCAAACCATACAGTGTTATACAAACGGAAATACTTCTCACCCTAAGGCTGTACTGCCGATGTAAAACTTTGAGCCAGATAAGCTGCCCGATTAATCATCGACTGTTAGTTATCTTCCAGATGATAACAGATGATCAGTAGCCATGGCAACAATCATCATTAAAAAGCAGTTGGCCGGTAAACTCCAACTGTGCAAGTTCCATTCTTACCTAAGTTTCATTTCGTATTGGTTGCCTGTTGCTCTGCTCCGTAGTTTGAATTGTTTCTCACATAAAGTCTTATTGTTATTTGTTGGTTCTCGTTAATTTCGTATTCATCCCTGAATTAAACTTTTCCTCTATTTCCCTTAGTTTCCCTTTCACGTGCGTACCCAGCCTGCCCCCTCACTCACAGAAGACAAAAAGAGGGGGTAATATTCTGATTGTTGCCCCACGTTAACACCTCAACAGTATTCTTTTTTAGTCTGGTTATTTTATGGCCTGAGAACATAGTGTAGCGTGTCGTGGCCCAACGATTTATTGCATCAGACTCAAGTTCCGTTGGCTAAGTCATCGGGATGTGGGTTCTAATCCCGGTCATGACACTTGTGTCCTCCAGCAAGACACTTAACTATAATTGCTTCTGGGGAAGAGGCAGTCATGTTTGTCTCGCAACGGATTCATTCACCCCTCCCTGTTTTTAGCTGTGCTGTGAAGAGACTTGCGTTTATATCTCACCATGTCTTGTTTCTGCGCATTGGAGCAGGTTTCTGTCCCTTTAAAAAGTAGCCCACACCTCAAGTGGCCTTTGGGCCGTATGGTGGGCGAATTACATTTAAAAAATAAACAAAATGTATTAAAACAAATCTTATTACGTTATTCGGAGGTTTGTGTTGATCTAAGCCAGAGGACAACACGATGTATGAATGTGAACCTTATTTTGTTGTCTTCTTATTTTGCAGCTGTAATTTTGAAAATGTTCAGTCTTTTGACCGTTATGCAGAGTTCTGAAGTTCTAGACCGTAAATTCATGTAGTGTAATGGACTTTTTGTCCATTTTGCAATCCATTTGGTGTTTAAGGGGGAAATTATCATTCCTGTACCGATGACAAACGGTTCACGGTGATCAAATAACCCATCTAACGGGTTTGCATTTTGTCCAAATACCCATTTTCATGTTGGTTATTCAGCTTCTTGTGTTTGCCTTGCCCAAATATTTACACTACGAAGAGACTCAAGGGGGGAAACCACGACCCATTAGGGCTTCTTGCCAAACCGGTAAACGTGGGGGCGGAACACCCCTGTAAATTGCGATACGAAACGGCCCCTTGTAGCTCGGTCCATGGGACAAACGTCATCCAATATAAATGCTATACGCTTTACTAACACTCGTGTGTTTCCGTGCAGGCCCCCACGTGTTGATGATGCCTCCTACATTCAAACGACACGTCCATCGCCAGCACACGGAGGCGTCAAGCGAGATTATGTGCAGATCATTGTCCTGACACACACACAAAGTACATGCCTCTAAACATTTCTTCGTTACATACCTATAGACAGAAACATGCGTCAAAGGTTTCAATCGTAAAATTAACATTAAAAGGTTCGCAGTATATTATGCTGCGTCACGATGTCGCAAATAGTGCGTGTGTTTTTCGAACAACCATCTGAGATAAGCCGAGGCCGTGCGTGACGTGACTCCTGGTTTTTTACGATGTCCATTTTACGGACGCATAATTGTAAAGGGGGAAAATCACCATCACAGTTTATAAACTATTATTTTTATTTTATTTTTTTTTTTTTTGCTCCATGTGTTAGTCGTTACACAAAAAAGTCACAGTATTTTAAGTGCAGATTCTAATAATGATAATAATAATAACGGTAAATTATTTACGCACTTTATCAAGCCAGCTAGGCCTCTCAAAGCGCCTTACAGCATTATTACCTCTGTTCATCAGGCCCTAATCATTCCTAAACCATCTCAACTCCTTTGGGGGTATGCAGCGCCGGCAGCCAAATCAGCGCACATGTCGCTAATCATTCACATCAACAATCTCTACCCTCGCAGGTACCCATTTACTCCTGGGTGATGGGAAGCAATTGTAGTTAAATGTCTTGCTCAAGGACACCAGGTGTCACGCGATAGAGATTCGAGCCCCCACTCTAGTGACCTGGCCACCGAAACTTGAGTTCGATGCGCTAGACAACTCGGCCACGACACGTCACCCGAATGTATTAATGTGAGAATTTTGAGGACACTAGGGGCGGCATACTTACTGGGTAAAACATGTTCTCGGAAATTTGCGCATGCTCAGAACTACGCAAACAATGGAAATTTACCTGGTAAGTCTGCTGCCACCTAGTGTTCCAAAGTCTCCCAATGATTTGTACATGCTTAAAGTGGTTCTCATAGTACTGCTGTTGACTGCGATTTGTCGTATTTCTGTAGGCAAGTCTTTATGTAACACCATAAAGCAAGGATAGGCGGCGCATATTGCACGAGCAAAGTGTTTTCTCTACTGACATACGTTGGCGTGTAATTTTATTTTAAAATCACTCATTTCATATAGTTCAATTGCAGTTTGTATGACAGAAATTGATAGTTCTGACAAGAAGTTTGTGTTTGTGATGAATCTTCAGAATGTGAGTCCAAAGACGTCATTTTCTTCCCAAAATTCCTTAAAGGGGTTGTGTCGTCATGATTATAACAGTAAATGGAATAACCTAGCTACTACGCCGTTTGACAAAGACGGCACCCTTTGAGATGAGATGCACACGTGTGAGAGTTCATCTTTCTACGCTATATATCTTTCAGACGCTTTATTCCCCCTTAATACAATGGAGGAGTCGCATCAAAGCATTACTTTACATAGCATTACGCTATGGAAGTGTATTCTACTACGCTGCCTCATGAATAAAGAAAAATCCCGCTCTTTTCGTGTACGTACACGATAACTATTATGTACAGGTACGTACACGATAACTATCATACGTGTACGTACACGATGACTACCCTGATATCATGTACGTACACGATAACAATCATGTACGTACACGATTACTATCATGCACGTACAAGATAACTATCGTGTACGTACACGTTAACTATCATGTACGTACACATTAACTATCATGTCAACCAATCATGTCGAGGCAATATAGCAGCTCGAGCCTGCCCAGTGATCTTTGTCCAGATGTTTCGATCCATCATGCAGGAGCGTAGCTCCTTAGCGCTGGCCAAGCCAGTGTCTCGTTTCAGGATGTCTACGAAGGAGAGACATCTTCTCCCACAGGAAGCCTTGCCTAACGTTGAAAAAGTAAGCTAAAATTTGACGCATTTTTTCATAAAACTAACCGTGCTTAATAACAATTAATATTAGTCATAAAACCTTTACTGTTATGTTTTCAGTGCTGATACAAAGAGAGCATTTCAACGTTACAATGGTTTACTATTTTTGAAAAGAAGTCACCACCTCTGTAAAAAATAGAGTGTACCTCAAACGAGATTGCAAAAAGGATTGAGCACTAGACCTTGCTTTTGCATCCTCACAGGCCGGAGTTTTTGCCATCCAAGATGAAAAACTACACGGGGAGTTGTCAATGCAAAGCAAAAACAGATAATCACAGTTTCCAAAAATGTTACACTACTATTCAAAAATTGTTTAAATTTGTCCGAAACAAACCAACCAATGATGGAATGCATTTTCTTTAAAGTTCCAGAAATGTTGAATTTGGTCACAAGGCCTGTCATCAAGACTTGAATGTTTCGCTACATTTAGCCGTCCATGCCAACCCCGCCCCTCCCCCGCCTCCCCTCCAACGCCATGTCATTGGTTACGAAGCATGATTTTTGGGTGTGAATGGCTGGATACATAATGCACTTTGTATACTTGGCGATGGTGCATGTGCACCAAATGGATATGCAGCTATTTTAATATAATTGTGTGAACCAAAATTACCCTTTATCTAAATAAGCAACTCACTGGTTTCTTTGCATGGAAATGAGGGAAACAGACGGAAGTTGCAAATTATTAAAGTTGTTTGTTTCATTATGTTTTGTATTCCTAAAGCTCTAGATTTTTTATTTATTTATTTATTTTGTTATTTCTTTGTTTCGTTGTTTCTTTATTTGTGTTTGCCGGCCCGCTGTTTCTTTGTGTTTTTTTTGTGGTTTTTTCTTTGTATTTATAATATCTTTTTTATGAGGGCACCCTGGGGGACACTGGAAATATGGGTGGGGCTCAGGTGAGATGCGCCGACCCAAACCCAAAACCTTTCTCATACCACACGCTCAAAATGTCACTAAGACATAACCTTGCGTACCGTTTTAAACAACCGCTAACAAACCCTTTTTATAAAATGACGACCCCCGAGGGCCCCCTGTAAATTACACCCTTACCCCACACTAAATTCACTGCAACATTTTCATATGCAACCATCGGGCCCACGCAGCGGGTGCCGCGCGAAGCGCAGCATCCCGCTAGTATAAATAAAAGTACCGTGAGAACTCGCTTGCTTGCGTAGTTTCAGGTTCCTATTGGAAATTGTTCACTTATGCGGACAGTATACATTATTTATTGTGTGAGTAATGTGGCCTTTTCAACTTCACTTTTCATTCTATTCAAGGTGCTTTTGTCCAAGTTCGGTAGTGAACTCCAGGATAGGTCAAAACCCATGGCGTAGATATTTTTTTAGGTAAAATTTACCAGTCAGTGCAATTGAGGTACAAGAAATCTTATATGCTGGGGGGAGTTTGAGGAGTTGGAGGGGGCGCAATGCATCGACTGCCAAGGCAAACTTCCCAGGAACAGTTTTTTTCTTTTTTATTATTTTTGTAATGAAATTCACCCATCATAAGGCCCAAAGGACACTCGAGGTGTGAGCTGCAGAAGTGATATAACTTGCCCCAATGTGCAGATATAAACGGATTAAGTCTCTTCACAGCACAGCTAAGAACAGGGAGGGGTAAATGAATCCGTTGCGAGACATAACTGCCTCTTCCCCTATTTGAAGCAACTATAAGTTAAATGTCTTGCTCAAGGACACAAGTTTCATGGCCGGGATTCGAACCCATATCCTGATGACTTAGTCACCAGAACTTGAGTCCCGTTGTTAGAAAGCACTGGTACACCCAAGGTGGGCTTCAGGCACCCAAATACTGCTGTGCTATTTGGAACGAGGTGTCTACAGTGTGCATCATTTTGTGTGTATTGTGTGTGTGTCAAATCATAATCATAACGTCTAGTGATAAAATAATGTACCCTGAAAATTTACAAGTTTGTTTCCTTTTATGCTTGAATTCTGAATGGATGTACCTGCTCGGGAGGGGGGGAGGGGCGCCCTACTGTCGCTGATGTTATTGCTGGCAATGTTTTCTTACAGATGTGCATAACTATTGTTATATTTACCTATACATTTTTGTGTATGCAAGCTAGAGAAAATAGTCTCTTGTTTTGGGGGGCAATCGGTCGAGTTCTAGGTGTATCGTCATAACACCTCACCATGATGGGGTAGGATCACCACTTTACTCATTTCAATGGAGAAAATCCGTAGTTGACCCCCGTAGATGTGTGTTGATGTGAGCGTTATATAAGCACCGGCGAAGCCAAGGGGACCTGATGAGGGCACCTGCTTCCCACAAATTTCCAGTCCCCCATAAGGTGCCCCCACCATAAAAAATAAACGTAGATACATTCAAAAACAAACATGGCACCTGCCCCCACCGCTGAAAAGCATGGCCACCCTGTGCCCCCAGTAAAAAAATCCTAGCCACGCCACTGCGTATCAGTGGCGTAACTAAGGGGGGCACGGGGGCACGTGCCCCCCCAAATGAAGTCCGTGCCCCCCCCCCCGGGTGCCCCCATTTGAAATCTAGACTTTTGAGATTAAAAGTTACCAGAATGAAATGTTACATTTTATGAGCAGGTACGTAGTAATTTCGATGTTATTTTTTATTTATTTACACACATAATGTATTTTATTTTACGTCAACACGTCAGAAAACACTGAAAAGAGGCTTGTTTATGAAAAATACACACAGAAACTATAGATTTTTAATTGGCCAAAAGTGCCCCCCCCCCAAGGAAAAATGGTGCATCCCCTTGTGCCCCCTAAAATTTTACCCTATACGGCGCTGCTGCGTATAAGAAAATAATGCACATCCGTGGTCACACCCACTATCTACGGGGGTAGTGTTGTAGTAAGTTTGAGGGGCTTCCATTGACCGAACTTGAATTTATGATACGAACGCATGCGTAACCGATTTGCCACATCCTCTTAACGAATGGATTCAAAGCGGAAATTCGTGTTAGTCACTCTAACACCCAAACCAAACCCCCTTTTTTATTGCGACTCTTGAAAACAAATCAAGATGGAACATGGATGACAATCCGGGACACATTACACACGAGCCATTGAATCAGCTTCAGACAGTATTCAACGCAGTTTTTTTTCATACATTTGGAAAAATGGTAAACTTTTGGTGTCTGAGTTATCGCCTTTTAAGTTGAGTTTCAATGAAATATTGACAGACTAGAATGGACTCTCACCTTCTCTGATATCGAACAAACAAAATATGGATACAACATTTAAGTCGAAATGTATTTCCTCAAGTCTTTTTTAACACTCTTTTCAAATTATGCCCCTGTGGCAATGAGCAACAGAAGCTGGTCAGACATTCACAGTGTTCAAAACCGTGTTCCGTGGTACCTCGGGTGGCCCTTTCTCTCGATGGTGGTACAACAAAGTTCACAATAATCCAGCTCAACCATGATAATATGCTTTGTCGCCGCCGATGTGCATACAACTGAATCAACAATAGTTATTAATAATGTGAAGTACACGTGGGTTACCATTATGAAGTGAAGTGCATTATGCCTGAGTCAAACAAAAAAAAATACTGCTACGTCAAGCGCGCTGTTTATAACGGTAGGCCTACTCGTAATCCTACACACATACAAGCATTACAACATTTACCTCGACAATTCAATCTGAGTTTTGTCTGGTGGCCGGTCGGTGCTCTCTTACTCGTGGAGACGGTCCAAGTGTTCACCAAACCAAGGATGAAGGATACGATCAGACTTAAGTTATTCCTGAAGTACTAGCTGACTTTACGAGCAGTTAGCAATTTTGGGCTGCTGAGCCTACCCAGCAACCAAACGAATGGCGCCGCTTGAGTGGTTGTGTCAATATACGCGTAAACGCTTACCTTCTTTTTTTCCTTTCTTGATTATATAGGCCAATAATGTTGTGGAGTATTTTTGTGTAAGGTGGATATAAATAGTGTTTTAGGCGCTTGCATGGTCTAAACGTTTGCAAAAGTTTACAGTAAAAGAAAAATCACTTTAGTCTGTCAGTCAACTATTAAGTACTAAGTGGGGGTACAATCTATAATATGGCGCGCCGGAGTTAATCTGTCTCAACTTTTCAGGTGCATTGCTTTTGTCCGTTTCGTCGTAGACACAAATCCTTTAACAACATAATGCGTCTAAGCATGATGCGATTTTTTATTTTTTGCGGTCGTTATCACTATTGAGATCTTTAATCCATCTAGATTACTTGCTTATCAAGTTGAGTCAATATATAAATCACAGCGGTGATGATGTATGGCCTGTTTTATAAGCTATGATACAAGCTGTTATAACGCAAGTGGTTTTTTCCCATCATTTTTGCTATTGACATTTTCGTGGTTTGGGGGGAGGGAGAGGCACAGTAAGGGACAACTGCTAGTGTCAATATCAGGTGTTTAGACTGAGCAAGACTGCTGATCCAGCCAGTAGTGAGACAACAATAAGGGTCTCTCTTTTCTTGTTTACTTTTTTTCTTATTTATTCAGGGACCGCAGTAAGTCCACTGTTCTCCCAGCCCCCCCCCCCCCCGATGTATGCAACATTAATCCACAAAATAAATATAACAAATGAGAAACTATATAAATACAATGTACATCCATAATTTTTGTTCATTTCTTTGTCTTTTTTTTCCAATTATCATCCGAACATTTATTTATACTAAATGCACTGAAAATAAAGATAATAATATTATTAATCTCATTGGTAGGTCTGCGTTTGAGAGGGGTGTTAGATAAGGGGGTGGTGGTTGGGAGGCATGGCAGTATATTCTGGTCCCCCCCCCCCCGAGTGTTCTGTTCATTGTGTAGAAAATTCCTCTGATAGCGCCCTCTTTTGAATCAACTTTCGTCAGTACATTATTTACCATTTTTTTAGTCCATCTACCCTCTGCGAACCTCCAGTTTAAACTTTTTTTAAGGAATTTTTTTTGAGGAAACAGATACCAAGTACCAACTTTGGATTGCGGGGGGGGGGGGGGGGGGGCACACACACAACCGCCGGAGGACAAAATCCACTGACGACACCGGTGTGGAGGGAGATTCTGTCCGGCAGGGGATTCTGTTCGGGCATACGGCGAATTGTATACTAACTCCTTCTGACAGCGCCCTCTTTTGAATAAACTCCTACCAGCCCCTCGTTAATTTACCGTATGATGGACACATTACCCGGTGGACAGGATACCATATTATGACCACCGGCGCCTGAACATGTACGTGTTCATCACTTTTGACTAGACTCGTGAGACCATTCTTGTCCAGTTTCGATACCGTAAAACAAGTCATGTGCATTGGTCCTGATCCTAGACTTTATTGTCCGTACGGCTTTCAGATGATCTTTTATTTTTGTAATATTCTTAATTCTGTACTTTAATGCCTACTGTAAATTATTTGAACGAACGATGTTTCACTCGCCTCTCAAAGGGCAAGAACAGGACGCCCTCACTTTTTCACATAGATAGATGTGAATATATCTCGGCCACACATCTGACATTGTGAATATTTTTCAACCAGATATGAATCGTCAATCTTTACGTTAAGAATATATTTAAGCTTTAAATATTTATTTGTACGCACTAATTTCTACAGTAGTTAAAAGTAATTTTGTTTTTCCAAAAAAATTATGACCTATGTTTTTTATACCTAAAAAAATATATACTCTAAACATTTTAGCTTAAGAAATTTTCCACAAAAATAAAATGCTAATTTTTAAAGCCCGTTCAGCGCTATTCATTATGAAAGAGGAAAGTAAAATAAAATTAAAGAACAGTTAGCGAAAACATTCTGTTTAACTTTTAAAACGAATTTTAGAAATTATTCAGTTTAGGCAAGATATATATATATAGACATATTTATACCTCAATTTAAGGAACCTTGTTGTCAAAATATATATTTTATTAAAACGGTTTTAATTTAAACACCCCTATTTTGGAACATTGACGAATCTGTGCACCACATGACCGCTTACCCGCGCGATGTCAATTGGTACAGTTCGACTATTGCCACGAAAATTGAGTTCGTTCAATCGCTGATGACCGAATTTTTGTAATCAACATGACCGAATTGACGAGTTATTTCTCTCGAAGAAAACGAATCGACAGTGCACAGCCGTCGAAAAGACGTAAACTTTTGCTGAGTGCAACTGAGGAGCAAGATGACACTTTCTTGGCCACGTCTGCGGCGGCGGAGGAGACACTCAAATTGAAGGTATTGACAGTAACGTTCGTTTTTAGCCCCATACATTGTGCCAATACGCTGGACTCCCTCCGCTTCTTGGCCCAACGAACCCTGTCCTTTAAAACCAGACATCAATTTTCAAATCGAGACTTACTTTTTTGGGCAAATTTATCCCTCAATGATCGGTCGGTCATTGCTGCATGCTGTCAGACATGTCAGACTCACAGACAGAGTCTGGAGAAGATTCCCACCAGCCTCCCCCCTACTCCTAGAACTATTCGTTCCGCTATCGTCTCCACGAACCTCAGTCATAGTCATAGAGTGACATGTACAAAATCCTATTCGAAACTTTCTGCCCTTCACGTTTACATGGCTACAGTTCTTTTTTGAAATCAGATCTCGCCAAAACTAGGCTCTATGTGTTCTTTCAACTCTCATCGAGCGTTGCACTGGTCCAAAAAATCCACTCCGCAATCCTTCGCCACACTCACTAGAGTAGTAGTACTATTAGTGGGTCATGTGTTGACATGGACGGTCAGACTAGCTCCCCAGGAAAACGTAGGTGTATCCGCTGTGAAAAAGTCAATTTGCTAGGAATGTGTGATATCCTGTTCCAAAACAAAAATTGCCCAAGTTATGACAGAGACTCAACAAAATTGCTTGAAAATCGCTTACTGTCTTCTCAAGATATCAAAGATGAAATAACAGACATTTTATTGTACTCATCATGATCATTTTCTGTCCTCCAAATCGATGGTTTTTGTAGGCTGCATGCTGACACAGTCGCCTTGAGTGCAGATTCTCTAAAAATTACACAGAAATGAGTCACTAGTCTGATGTAATTTCTTCCTCACTGCAAGTGGGTGACATTTTGGAACACAAAAAAAACCTGTTTTATTTGAAAAACCATTGAAGGCCAAAAATTGAAGGGAGTCGGGAGTGTTGGCACTATTTACATGTAAGGGGGTAAAATTTCAAGTAAGGCATTATTGAACAATTTATGTAAAGGTATGGCAGCTGCTAGAATAAGCTAAAAGTGTGTTTCTATTTTTGTGTGCAGGACAAATTCACCCATTCCACACCAAATGCAACAACCAAATCCAAGAGAAAAAATCGTACAACAAGTGTCAGACCATCTAGGAAAGCAAAGGGCCCTCTCGACAAACATTTACAGGGTGTCTCCAAGAGTCCGCCTGTGAGCCGTTCTCCCCCATCAACTCCAACAAAGCGCCCTCAACAGTCCGGTGACGCAGCCCCAAGTCAGAAGAAAAGGTGCAGGATCGAGAGTGTAGACACGGTGGCAGAGTTAAGTGACCCGGTGCTCACAGAAAATCCACTGAGTGCCTCAAGAAAAAGAGTGCAGGCTGGGAGGAAAGGAGTATCAACTCGGGGCAGGCAGTCTGCTAAGAAAAGTCTAGAGTCCTCACTGCTGGAGTGCGTAAAAAGCGAGGTAGAACTAGTACTTCCTTTTAAAATCAGCCATTTGCGAATTATATTTGAATAATGTCTGGTACAATACCTTGTTCAGTCACAAATGAATCCTCAATTCTGAATTCCTCAGACTAAATCCAGTGTTGCTATGTCACATGGTTCGGGGCAGGCTTTTTCTTAGTTACACGAGAGAGTCGGCAAACATTTGAAATCAATGAAATGTGTGGCACAAGGATACCAGTCTTGGCTGATTTGTGGGGCGGGGAGGGGAGGGGGCTTGCATTGCATTGCAAAAGCTTGCCCCGAACCTTGTCAAAGCAACACTGGATTTTAGTCTAAGGAATTCAAATTGAGTATTCACTTGTGACCGAACAAGGTATTGTACCAGACATCATTCAAATCTAACTCATGACACATTTTTATGGCTAGTTCAAGCTAACTATGTCTGTGTACACATTTGGAGAGTTGAACTTATGACCTTGTAGGACGCAAACTTGATTGCAAGGTTTAATTTTCTTCTCCTGTTTCACCAGTTGCTGCCGGGATTGTTATTATTTTTTTTAATCTCCCTGGCAGAATTCTTTTGGCGGAATTGCCGGAATCATTCGCGGGTACCGCTGGCACAAATAAACCCTGACTTAACAATGCCAAGAGAACAAAGATTCTCTTTATTGGATTGTCCGTTTTCTGTAGCTGTAGTCCCCTCAAGAAATTTCCGTTTTGATCGTGATCTAAAATAAATGTATGTATTTTTCTTTGAATGAGTGAGTTTTCATATCAATTTAATCAAATTTGCTTTCAAAATAGAACCCTGGAGATGAATGTATTTCCTCAAAGTCAACAGCGGCGCCAAACGATACAAGCTCCAAATTACCCAACGTCCAAGAAAACTCCAACTCGGTCTCATCTTCACTTGATGCTGGGAGGCTGCAGAGATTCATTGAGAGGTCCTCTAAGTCCGTCTCGTCGTCGACAGCTAAGGGAGCCAAGTTGAATACTGGTGTGAGTGAGCGCATAAGAGGAGCAGTCAAAGATGTCTTGCAGATTCCCTCGACATCGGCCGGAGGCATCGTAAGCAACGAGGGTGGCAAAGTTAAAGTAAGTGTATATGTAAAGTTGAAAGCCATTACAAAATAAAACAGGATTGGTTGTGATAAGGCTCATATTATACACATATGGACTGGCAATGAGGGCAATAGTGCACGTCTATGCACAATAGGACCCTCTCCTGGTCACTCACAGGCCCGTGGTGGGCATAGATGTGCACTATTGCCCGAATAATGCCAGTCTATATGTGTTTTATAACACACCTCAGTCCAAAATGTCATGTGAAAAAAATATTTAAACTGTTATGAGCATTGTAAACCTCTTGAGGGCGCTGTTTACCAGTCATTAGTTTTGGGGTTTTTTAAACTTATTTCCCGCTTTGCGAACTATTTCCCCCAAATGAAGCGCGTGTGGTGCGTTGACGCGCGTCAAGTTCACGGTGGTGCAGATTTCATGCTCTAGGCTATATTAGTTCACCCCACGTGACAGTGTTTCAACCATTCAGGATAAAGAACCAGTGAGAGGTGTGTTATAATTACATTTAAGATTGATATCAATAAAGTTGATATTTTAATGTGTTTTAATGTATTGCCAGCAGTTCTCTTGCTATTCTATATATTTTGGGATGAACAAAGAAAAATTGACTAGAGCGGGATTTGAACCTGCGACCGCTGGCTAAAGCTACTGAGCTATCCAACCCTAATGTTGGCAGTCTCCCTATTTTGTCAACATTGTTGTTCGCCAACATTAGGGCTGGATAGCTCAGCTGGTAGAACGTTGATACGTTTAGCCAGTGTTTATAAATTCAAATCTCGCTCCAGTCAATTATTTTTTGTTCACCTCAAAATTGATTAAAAATATTTACCCAGTCAGTTTCCCTTGTGTTTAATTGTTTGATATTCTATATTTTTTAAAATACTTTCATGTCTTTTCTTAATAATTTTGTTTTTGTTTTCGTTTTCATCTTTATGCACATTTTATCGTTTTAAAAATGGAAGACACATGGTATAAAGTATCATTATTACTTTGATTATTAGTATCGAACAAACAAAATGACAGTTTTTAACATTAAAGCATACTTTCCACAGTTTTGCAAAATTTGGTATCCATCAGAGACACTGAGTTGTTGCAAGAATTTGAAAAAAAGGGTGTCTTAAAGTTTACTTTAAATTGAAAAGTTGGACGGTAGAATTGCTCACTTACAAGACTTTTATAAAAAATAAAGACCATTCCCAAGAACAAAGAATCCGGCCCTCTTATGTGGTTTGCGCAACCTTGTGATACCATGGAATAGCTCTGAAATAACAAAAATCATTGTCACTTTTTTTTTTTTTTTTTTTTTTTTCTTTCTTGATTAGACAAAGCTGTCACCAGCAGAGATGAGAGAGCGTCTGTCCAAGACATGCAAGCTGAGTGATCTCCAGGCCCGGCTGAGTAAAGTCAAGGAGTTTGTGGATCAGTCCAAAATCCAGCAGAAAGCTACAAAAGATTCCAGTCCTGCAAGCAGCAGCACGAAGACACAAGAAGAAAGCAGTGAAAAAACGTACTTAAAAAAACACCTTACATCTTTGTCTTCCCATGAAGTAGAATGATTTGATTGTTAAACCACCAAGAAGTTGTTCTTCTACAACTTTACTTCAAAATATGATACATATTTCAATAAGTTGATATGATGTGAAAACAAAAAATTGTTGTCTTTCATGTTGCACACACACACAAAAAAGCATACAAGATTTTGGTCCTAAAACCAGAACGAAACACTTTGGGTGGTAATACGTTTTGCATTTTGTTTTGGACAAATTTGAACTCTAACCTCAATCATGAACCAAATTTAGCTAAAATTAATAATTACACTTGCATTCTGCCAGGCAGGAAACTTGATGGTATCACAATTTGAAGCACCGGGCTTTGTGGTTTCCCTATCAAGAAAGTGTCAAATTCATGCACCATGAACTGCAAGAGCTATGGCCGAGGATTGTTCCAAAAATTGGAACAAAGGCTGGATACTAGGTTGACTAGAACTTAACCTCCATTGAGCTAATATACACTGACTAAACAATGGTGAAGGCCTCTCGATGTCTCATAATCCTCTTCTTGGGACAAACAGACAAAAGGCAAAATGTCTGGAATCAGGGATTACACGTTAACCCCCGCATAATGGGAGAAATTTTGCATCATTTTCAGCACCATCTGTCCTCTTTTTGTGGGAGAAATAAAGCATTAATTGGCGAGTGCATGCTCTGTGCACGCTCCATAGTGGAACGTCCGGCCGACATTTGTTCCAGGCTTCGAATTTTACACAAAAATACAAAGCTCATGTGACCCATTTGCTGGCTCGGACGTCATCCGCCGGCAACTGGTTAAGGAACAATTTTTGTTATGTTTGTAGTTTCGTCGGAGTGCATGATGTCCCAAATAATAACAACAAGTTTCTTTTAAATGCACAAAGGGACGAGTCGTTCATGCCGGCGTACCAGAAGTACAGTTCCCTGATCAAGTCTTCACCGTCAACCCTCACCCTACCTTTCAAGTATAAGATCCTTGAAGAGATGTTCCGCAGCATGGACACCGTCGTCAGCATGCTCCATAACCGCTCTGAGACTTGTTCCTTCCCTAAACTCAACCAAGCTGTTCAAGAAATGTGCCGCAGGTTAGTTTGTATTCTAAACTTGTCTTTCCATTAATTCACAAGTCTCTTACATGCATTTGCATGGTTACTGATCACCGTTCTAAATACACCATATCGACAATCTACATTTTAGAATAACTTTCTGAAAAAATCTTGGAAGCCATGTCTTTTTGGAAATAATTGCATTTTATTAGATAAAAGCTTGAGCTTCCAATGACTATCGTTTTTTCTCCCATACAGGTTTTTCCCCAGGATTTTTTTAAATTGGGGGGGGGGGGGACATGGTGGACCTGAATCGAAACAAGGTCCTCAGAATGTTTTTTATTTGATGTTTGTGCTTGGTTTGAAAAGCGCTACTGTGCAATCTGAAGCATCTGAAATGGTTTTATGTTATGATTTTTTGTGGACTTGTTCTTAAATCTTCCTTTTTTTTTTTAGCATATCGGCCGTAGTTCCCACCTTTCATCCCCAAATTCCTGTGTATTGGTTCGATACGCTAGCTTGTGCGTGGGGAGAAGAACCCTACCATCTGAGGATATCAACACGTAGAACTTTGTTTTAAGAATAGTTTTGCCACATTTTGTAATATTTTGGGGATATTGATTCACCAGTTATTGCAATATTTTAATATTCAACATCTGTTTAGAAAAGACAGCCATGATGGCTTGTTGTTTTTTTTCTTCTCATTATTTTACCAACTGATGATCATATCGTACATGTAACATGTATCTTTGTTGAAAAAAATCATGATATATTTATATGTAGAATACTTTTACAGCTGTGGTTTTCAAACTTAAAAAGATGGCTGACAATTGGAGCCACACACATTTTTTAATAATGCATTTATGTTTATTTATTTCTCTAAAAGGTTAAACGTCCTCGTATTATATTCCATATAACAGTCAATTAAACTGCATTTTTTTGTGCTTCTTTATGTCTAAACCTTCGGCTGACCAGTTCATTTGGTATAAATGGCGTTAGATCATAACTTGGTGAAGTATCCAAACACTCGAAGACTGCATGTTTATTTTCTCAATTATGCTTTGTTACTTGTTCATTTAGGTTCAACATAATCAACTTTCAGAGTAAGTTTTGAATTGCGTTAATTTGTTGTCACCTTCAATCACTTTCAA
Organism: Marthasterias glacialis; assembly: GCA_911728455.2. Lineage (NCBI taxonomy): Eukaryota > Metazoa > Echinodermata > Asteroidea > Forcipulatida > Asteriidae > Marthasterias > Marthasterias glacialis. The sequence continues at coordinate 27,872,132 of OU452222.1, read as the reverse complement.
GTCGGGGGTTTCTGAATATTTTTTCTCTGCAGGAAATTTGAATTGCAAAATGTTGGTCAGATCAAGACGGTTTACCCCACTGCCTACTTCATGAAGAGAGAATCAAAAGGTCCCAAAGACAAGTCATTGTTAATCATTGAGGCAAACACTGGGTCAGGAGTCGAGACTTCAGCTGGTATGTATAGAAAAGAGTTTGGTTATCTCGTCAATAAACTTGAATAGTTACATTTGGTAAAATAAGAAGAGCTGACCATAGACTGATCCATTTAAGTCCATACGCGCTAGTGCTGCACGCCACCCCGCTATTGCTGGGACGCTTGCTGCGCAAGGTTTTATAACTTTTTAACTTTTTATATGAATTAGGTGTCTTGCTCAACGATGTACACAATTTCAATGACAGGACAGCATAGCATTACGATGTAGAACACTGCCATAAATATTTGCAACTGAACAGAGAAACTCAATCCTGAAAACGGCACAGACATTAAGGGAATTTTTCTGTGTGATAGAAAACGGAAACTGCACGGTTTAATGCATTACATCAGCAAGGTTTTTTGTCAGATTTATTCGGTATTCACTTTCTGTTTAGTTGCAAATATTTAAGAAGTATGCTCCACAACGTTACGTCATGCAGTCCTGTCAGGAAAATTGTGTAAAACGTTGCGGAAAACCCCTTAATTCACTTAAAAAGTAAAACAGACGACGATTTGTCGGTGTCTTTGTGTGCAAAACCCTGCGCTGCCAGTGGCCCAGCAATGGTGGTGCTGCACACGTATGGACTAAAATGGATCGGTCTATACTATTCAAAACATTGGTATTTAGTATTTAGTATTTATTTCATTTCACGGGCAGTTACAAAGTACATACACATTCAAAGTAGCAAGAGCACAAGTTGTAATAACATCACAATACCTAAAACATAATGTGTATTATAACACACCTCTCCCTGGTTCTTTATCCTGATTGGCTGAAACACGGTCGCGTGGGGTGAATTAATATAGCCTAGTGCATGAAATCTGCACCACACGCACCGCACGCGCTTCGTTTGGGGGAAATAGTTCGCAAAGCGGGAATTAGTTTCAAAAACCCCAAAACTATTGACTGGTAAAGAGCGCCCTTAAGAAAACGGCGGCGTCTGCGGATCGAGAAGAATCTCCGGCCAAAAAAACGCGATTTACTCTTCTAACCGACATTTTGGACACTTGTGTGTTATAAAACACATATGGACTGGCATTATTCGGGCAATAGTGCACGTCTATGCACCCCTCGGGCCTGTGAGTGACCAGGAGAGGGTCCTATTTCCCTCATTGCCAGTCCAAATGTGTATACTAAAATTGTTGAGAAAAGCTTCTTTGAATTAAGTTTGTTCTAATGGTTGTACTTTTGAATGTCACAGGCTACACATTGTGTATGTCCTATGCGTTAGGTCTTTATCATTCTGTCCACATCTATGTCATGTTCCCTGTGTGCAATAGCAATAGTTACTTCTGAATATCATTTTTACAAAAAGTGGGCAGACTATGTTGCCCTTCCACCCTCAGTTTGGTTAAATTGATCTGAGTGGGAGAGAATAAAATGGCTGGCCTGATACTTCAGAGAGGCAATAGGTGCCTCCGGTCATTGCCTCTCTGCCCCTTGTCATTGCCTCTGTTTCCCTGGTCATTGCCTCTCTGCCCCTTGTCATTGCCTCTGTTTCCCTGGTCATTGCCTCTCTGCCCCTTGTCATTGCCTCTGTTTCCCTGGTCATTGCCTCTCTGCCCCTTGTCATTGCCTCTGTTTCCCTGGTCATTGCCTCTCTGCCCCTTGTCATTGCATCCATGCCCCCGGTCATTGCCTCTCTGCCCCTTGTCATTGCCTCTGTTTCCCTGGTCATTGCCTCTCTGCCCCTTGTCATTGCATCCATGCCCCCGGTCATTGCCTCTCTGCCCCTTGTCATTGCATCCATGCCCCCGGTCATTGCCTCTCTGCCCCTTGTCATTGCCTCTGTTTCCCTGGTCATTGCCTCTCTGCCCCTTGTCATTGCCTCTGTGGCCCTGGTCATTGCCTCTCTGCCCCTTGTCATTGCATCCATGCCCCCGGTCATTGCCTCTCTGCCCCTTGTCATTGCATCCATGCCCCCGGTCATTGCCTTTCTGCCCCTTGTCATTGCATCCATGCCCCCGGTCATTGCCTTTCTGCCCCTTGTCATTGCATCCATGCCCCCGGTCATTGCCTCTCTGCCCCTTGTCATTGCATCCATGCCCCCGGTCATTGCCTTTCTGCCCCTTGTCATTACCTCTGTGGCCCTGGTCATTGCCTCCATGCCCCTGGTCATTACCTCTCTGCCCCGGTCATTGCCTCCATGCTCCCGGTCATTGCATCCGTGCCACTGGTCATGACCTCAATGCCCCTGGTCATTGCCTCCATGCCCCTGGTCATTGCCTCCGTGGCCAATGAAATGTTCCAGTACAAATTTGTAATTCATGCCTTACAGAGGAAAAAGCAAAAATTGTCTCGTTCTTCAAAAATACAACTTTGTGATGAAATCTCCCTGTCTGGAATGTGTCTTTCTTCACCTGTAGGTCAGGACAGCAGTGAGCCGTCAGCATCAACCAAGAACTGCTCCACGTGTAGACTCATGAGTCGGTTTACTCCTTCATTGCTGATTGCCAGACGTACCATATTCCATAATAACTTGCTGGAAATTGTCAAGGAGCACCACACTGTAAGTCTGTTTTGCTTGAAGATTCAAATTAATTTGTGTGCAGTGGAAATGTCTTCAAACTGTTGCGATAAAAATACTTCCAGTAATAGTTGTTTGACCTGAAATATCCTTTATGAAATATCCTTTACAGCAAAATTAATGCCATTCAATTCAAACGAAATGTCATAAACATAAATCTACTTTACCGTTTTCTAAAGTCATCCATTTCCCTGTAATGTATTTTTTTATTACTTTCACAATTTTGTTTGCTGCATTAACATCTCGCTGTAATCTATTCTCTGAGGTTTCAAGTTTGTGCCGTTTAAACCAATTGAAAAATTTGAGGAATTGCTTCTTATCACCTTAAAAATAAAGTGATGACATAAGTGACATGTTCAATGGAAATTGTATAATTTTCCTTTGGGAGGAAAAAATGTTTTTTACCCACCCCCCTTCCCTTTAGCCCTAACTCCATTGAGTAATTTATAAGAATCCTGCCATACTCTAACATAATCCAACACCATTACGGTAACTTCACCTCCAAACTGTTGGACTCTGATTATGGTGGTATGCCTGATCCCATGTAAAGCATAATGAGTTTACTAGTGCAGTCTTCAGTCCAACATAATCCAACACCCTATGGTAACTCAACACACAAACTGTTGGATTCTGATTATGGTGGTGTGCCTGATCCCATGTAAAGCATAATCAGTTTTACTGGTGCAGTCCTCAGTCCAACAGAATCAAACACCTTAAATGGTAATTCAACGCACAAACTGTTGGATTCTGATTATAGATTATGGTGGTATGCCTGATCCCATGTAAAATATCATCAGTTTACTAGTTCAGTCCTCAGTCCAACAGAATCCAACACCCTATGGTAACTCCGCACCCAAACTGTTGGATTCTGATTATGGTGGTATGCCTGATCCCATGTAAAGCATAATCAGTTTACTAGTACAGTCCTCAACTCAACATAATCAAACAAAACATTAAGTTGTATTTTTAAGGGTTTTGAAGTTAGGATTTCCCCCTTTTTCTACATTCAGGAATTTCTGTCCAAGTTGGACAGACCCCTCAGTGTTCCAAGCGACAAGCTGACCCGTTGGCATCCCAAGTTTCCACTAGATCAGATTGCCGACGTAGAGTCTGCTGATCTACCCCAGCCCCCGACGGTCAAGACATACAACACAGCCAAAGACGTTCTTGACAAGGCTAGGGTCATGGTTAACCCAAGGGTAAGTAGGAGCACTTCTCGTTTTATTTTTCAATTCAATTCAATTCAAACTCACATTTATTTCCATACCAAAATAAGGCAGAAATGCAGATACAAACAGAGAAAATTAAACAGCAGTAAATAGATGGATAAGCAAAAGAAGTAAGCGGGGAAAAAATATTGGTACGGAGGCATCTTCTAGAAGCCTAGGCTTGTATCGAGACGCCTTGGACGGACTAACATAGAACAAAAACAAGGACACGGACAGTTGGACCAAAACTGAACCTAAGCATGAGAGCTTACAGGAAAGCTCGAATGATACAAAGGCCTGTTGAAAGCGGAAAAATCAATGAAAGTAGACTTGCTGAGAAAACTCAAATGAGAACAAACTGTATCAGATATTGGGAAATGAGAGCTCTTTTATAGACACGTTTGAATCTACCCACAGAAGAGAGCGATCTAATAGATTCGTCAATGGCATTCCAAAGACGATCATTAAATGGCTCATTAAGAGCACTCTGCACTAAAGTTACAAATAGGTCATGCAAGTACCCGTACCTCAGACAACTTGTCAAATTTCACTGACGGCCGACCGTGGTCCCGTATGTCGATCTCCGCACAAGTCGGCCTAGATGCTGCAGCGTGTCATACCATGGTCATACGTTTTGATTCAAGATTGCTGTATGAATGAAACAACATCAATGCAAACCAAAATGCGAATCTGTGGCAGTGATTCCAATCCAGGTGAATTCCTGTCATCCAGCTCCAAATGTTTCAATGTTGATCTCTCCATTGACATAATGTTCTTTTGTTTTTGTTTTTTTGCACATTCATATTGGCGTGATTTTTATGAACATGGCTGTTTTCCCTCTGTTTGAACTGTTTTTTATTTGATCTTAAATCACCACAGGTAGCTAAAGCTCTGGAAGTCGTTGCCAAAAATTCAGCTCTACTAAAAGCAGAGAAAGATAAGCCCAAAGCGGAAGAGAAGAAGACTTCCAAGCTACCAGTCAAGGACGAAGCCAAGACGTCATCCGTAAGCGGTGTTAACCAATCATTACTAGACAGAGTAAGTTATCACTGGGAGGGGAATATTGGTACATGGGTGGCTTGTGTGTAAAGCCAACTCGTTGCGCTCTTGTTAGGCTCTCTTGATTTATGGAAGTAGGCCCTACTGTATTGCTGTTGAAAACAAATCAGGGCTGGTAAACCAGCTATTGGAATACTGTATGCGGACATGGGAGCCATGCACTTCAGGTAGACGGGGCCTGTCCATGCAAAGTCAGCGCAGCCACACGCTAGGTAAAACGATGTCCGGCTGGTTTACCTTCATACACCTGCGGCTGCCAGTCTGGTAACTAGGTGCATATTACAAGGGGCCAGACTATAAAGTATTCTTCCGTCATGAATATCAGGGCGGGAAAAACTTGTGAATGAAGTGCCATTTTTCTTTTTTAAAAGGAGAAATAACACCCCAGAATCATTCAAAGGTATGTTATTGAACAAAATGACTACATTGTTTACCTGTTTAATATAAATTAATTGCAGTATGGTTTTAATTACATGGTAAACCTGTAAGATTACATTACAGAATTTAACCTTCGATGACCTTTACCCTCCCAAATCCTTCTATAGTCTCTTTGCCGAAATGAAGGATTCAGGACTGAGGGCGGTAAAACCCAAATAACAATTGCTTATCACTGGGTCATGCACTCCAAACATGTTGGTGTGGAGTGACATAGGAGAGGAGGATATTGGTGGATTGAGGTCACATGTACAAAATGGCGTGTCATGGCCGAGCGGTCTAGCGCACCGGACTCTGAACAGCAGAGTGTGGGTTCGAGTCCCGGTCGTGACACTTGTGTCCTTAAGCAAGACACTTAACCATTATTGCCTCGTCCTTCAGATGGGACATAAAGCGGTAGGTCCCGTGTAATGCACCGTAAAGAACCCAGTTACACTTATTGCTAAGAGAAGGGGTTCGCCCCGGTGCTTCTGGCAGTGGCTGCTGAATGCGCAGCAGCACCATAAGGTGCTACATGAATGGGTCTCATAAATCAAAAACTTCAAAATCCCGTCATAAACATGACAACAATAAGCGCCTTGAGTACCTAATTGCTGGTAGATACGAGCGCTTATATAAGACTCCGGTATTATGTAGGCAAGTAGGCCTTGGGGGTAAAGGTTAATGAATCATTGTTGTTTTTTTCGATATTTTAGATTCGAGCCAAAGAAGCAAAGAACTTGACCGCTATGATGACCCGTAACCCAGCTGACCAAGAGAGAATCACCATGCTGGAACGGCTTCCTGAGTTGTGCCGCATTCTCAGAGTGTATCCTTTTCTATCATTGTCATATCCTACATATAGGCCTACCTGTACGTTAACCTTATGGCGTTCGGGACAGCAACTTTCCCTGGAGCTGATCAGCTAATTTCCTCTTTGTTTAAAACAAAATATTGCTATAGAAAACTGAAAAGTACTGTGCAAAGTGGCTGGCATTTCCTTTTTTTTTACTTCTTTTTTTTACAACTACAAAGTTGCATGGCTGAGTTGACTGTTGTGTTTGGGCAGTCTCCAATAAAGGCCATAAGCGCAAAATGATAGAAATGTACGTTTTAAACTTGGACTTTAATTGGCCTTATTTTTTACTGCAAGAGGGCGCCCTTTGGGGGTACATTGGGGGTCAAACCATAGAAATAGTGTGGTAAACCAGATGCAATTAGACCTCTGATAAAGCAGATAATATACAACTTTGAGGTTTTTTTTTCATTGGCAGTTTTACAAAGTAATCAGTGCGAGATATTTGCTTGGAAAATTTGTATTTTTTAGTGTTTTGAAGTATTTTTGTACTTTCAAAATGGAATTAGTATTGTGCCCTCTTGCAGTCAAAATGAGGCCTATTAATATGTCACTGTTTTAATTCAAGTAATGAAGCAACATTGTTTCCATTTGAGATGGTAAAAACAAACTATGGTCTTTGGGAAAAAAACATTTAAGAGTTTCTGGTGGGATTTGGTACTGGTTAAAGAATGCATAGCCTGATTTTCGCCGAAAAAATTTAAATTTTACTTTATTTTTTCTCTGAACGAGTTTTGACAGATGATGCTGTTTCAAAATGTAAAACATACAACAACTTTTCACATGTGCCACGCACCCTGTGCCCCCCCCCCCCCAGTTGCTCAACTGACCAAGCGTCTTTATGAACAGTGTTGACCGTCATAAATGTGATCTGTTTACTTTTTTAATGCTATTGTTTTCTCATCAGTATTTATTTTAATTTTTTTTTTATTGATATCTTTCTGGTAATGAAACCGAGGGACCCTCAAAAGTGACTAGCACTGTGACCCGTAGGCCTGAAGATACCTGTGTAGAGAAGATGATAAAGAAATGTCAGTTTTAGATGTGGGAGAAAACCCCATATAGGAGAAAACCCACACAATCAGGTAGGGACTGAAAACCCAATCCACATGCAAGGCTCCAGTCCGTGATTCGAACCGGGGTCCACAGAGGTGAAAGGCGGGGAAAGAAACAACTGAGCCAACCTGAATGCAGTATTAATTAAGCATTGCTGATTGCAATTTGTTTTTTCTTGACAAAATAAACTCAGATATTTCATAGCTGAGAAAAAAGCAGCCATACCAGTGGAGTCTGCAGTACAGAAACTAACAGAGAGCTACCCATCAGCGTTATCCAAAGGTAACTATTTGACACCAGGCAGATGGAATTTCTCTTGAAGTGCCTTCCGTGAACTTTCAAATCAAAACCAAGGCTTCCAGTGATGCACACAATTGTTTGCAATTGTCCTTTATCATGCTGCAACCATCTTGGTCATGTTCCCTATATCCAATAACAGTAATATATGCTAATATTCATTGTACAAAAAGGAACCAGACTATTTGCCCTTCCAGCCTCGGTTTGGTTACATTGGTTTGAATGGGAGAAAATCAAGATGGCTGCACCATGATAAAGGTCTATACCAAATGTTTGCTGTGTGAAAGGTCTATCGGATATCAAGGAGTTGGAGGTGCTTTGGATCAAATTTCTGGTTTTATTAAATTGCAAAGTGACTTAAGTGTCTTCAATGTGGACCTGTTTTCATTCTGTGATGGTCTCATTTGATTATAGTATTTTTGGATCTCTTCTTCTTCTCGCCTTATTTATTTTCTTGTATGACTAAATTTTAATTATTCATTATTTAAGGCTTAGTAATTTAGTAATTTTCTTTTAGAGCAATTTTCAGATTTGTTCGTTGGCCTGTTTTGATAATTGTTAGTGTTAATATTTAGAAGCACCTTAAGTGTCTTTTTATGCAAAATAATAATAATAATGACTTTGTTTTTTTGTAACATGCTAGGGAAAAAAGAGGGTCAGTAGGAAGGGAAACATCAAAACTTTTAAGGATTTTGTTTGCATGTGCACAGCGAGAGAATAAAGTTCATTGACCAAGGACAAACTAATCTACCTGCAGTTGTTTTGCAACATAATAATGGTACGGCCATGCAACTTTTCCTCAGATCAGCTGATTTCCTTGTTTTTCTCCTCACACTTATGCCATTGAAAATTGAAAAACACTGTACAAAGTCTTGCAAAGATTGGAATTCCTTGATGTTTTTTTTTGTTAAGTTCAAGTTGCATGCCTGATAATAATAACAAGTTCTTACATAGGGTATTTCACAATAATGTCTCAATGCACTTTACATTAGTGCCCTGGTCATTGGCCAATAATATTCCTGTAATCTTTCTCAGCTCCCTGGGGAGTATACAGCCCCGAGCTGCCGTGGCGCTCTGAAGGCTTTTTCAAACACAATATCAACCTCTACCCTCGCAGGTACCCATTTATACCCCCTGGGTGAAAGGAAAGTTCACAAATTTGATGCGTATACACCAATCCATGAACGAGTTTATTGGATTAGTCTAAACATGTACTGCACATCTGGGCCAAATGTCATGGCAATGCTCACCGTAGAATTCTGAGCTTACGCCCTGCCACGGCCCATAGGAGGGAGGACGTGGGTGCCATTAGCGCAGAATTCTTTGGAAAGCAGTGCTATGAAATTGGGCCCAGGAAATGAATTGGGACTGCGTGTTTGATGAAATATTTCAGTTAAGTCTCGAATTCTGGTGCTATAGCAGTGAAACATGCAGTGGGTTAGGAAATTTTTCAAATTATGGGCAACAAATTTACGATCAACGATTTTTGAATGGTCAGTTGGGTTATGGGGAAGAAGAAGAAGTTGTTGTGCCACATTAACAGATTCAAAAAACCCTTGCATTTTTTCACAAGAAGTTTAACGACTTTTGAAAAAGATAAAATATGTTTTATGAATTTTGCACACAGCTCAATGTGAGAAGCATGTTTCCTTGATGGTGGAGATACTGCCTGAGTGGGTTAGCAAGGTGACAGTACGCAAGGAACAATACCTTAAGATCAACAAAGCGAAAGACATGGTCCAGGTCAACGACAGACTACATCGGCTACTGAGGGAAAGTAAATACGACAAAGGTCAGAGTTGAAAAGTGGGTTTCATTGAAGGGTTGCTAACTCTTGCTGTCAAAAGAAAAATGAGTCAGTCATTGCCAATCATGTCACTGCTGTTGGTTTCGACTGTGGTGGCTCTCTATAAACCAATTTAAAGGGGCTGTGTCGTCATAATAATAGCAGGCCTGTGGCTGTGCATGGAAAGATGAGCTCTCACCCTGATACTGTACGCACACGCTTGCGGTCAAATCACAAAGGGTGCCGTCTTTGTCAAACTGTGATGTGACCGCTGGCGTGCACGCCCACGTAATAACTGAGTTTTTCCATTTACTGCTATGATCATAACAACACAGCCCCTTTAACCTGTGTCTGCCTACCTATAGGGATTTCCCATAGAACACATCATCGCTGTCAATGCATGCCTTGGGGAAATACTGTATGCTATGAACAATAAGTTTAGTGTCTTTCTGAATAATCTCATTGCAAATAATATGAGACAGGAAACGTGGCAAAATATATATTGCGTTAAAGAGAACTGTGGACAGGCTTACACACCGTTGTGGGGACTTTTATACAATGGAGCAAAGGCCCTGCAACGTTTTTCTTTGTCAAACCCTGTCCCCACAGAGGGATTCTTTAGAAAAGGGAATAGTAGAACAATGAGGAGTCCCAACAACTGGGTGTTAAAAAGAATGGGTGTACTTTTTCCAACAGCATACAGTTTGGTTGGATATGTTTATTCGCAAGGCTGTAGACAGTGAATGTTTACTGTAATGCAGCAATGCGCACTACATGAGCTTAGGCAGGAACAGTGTTTATGTACTGTGACCAGTCAGGAAGATATGGATAAGGTAGCAGCATAGGTATCATGCTGCCACCATCTTGGTCATGTTCCTTGTATCCAACAACAATAATGAATGCTAATATTCATTGCATGAAAAGGAACCAGACTATTTCTCCTTCCAGCCTCGGTTTGGTTACAGCCATTTGAATAGGAGAAAATCAAGATGGCCGCAACATGATAAAGGTCTATTACTTGTGATGGCAATGTTACTCCTTCTCTTGTGCCGTAACTCAAGAAAAGAACTTCATGTTGTCGAGTGATTTGAATCCCATTCAAACGGTATTAGGGAGCAGCTTCGGTAATGATGAGATAGCTGCCGCTGCTGGTATGTTTACACTCTTTGAATCAATATAAGGTACATCCTCCTGGATGACAAAACTGCCGCTGCTGGTATGCTCATTGTAGGATTTGAGGGTGGTGTCCAAAAACAAAAATGATTTACTATCCCATAAACTGATCTTCAATCCTTTTGTCATTTTTAATTATGTGCTTGTTAGTTGTTGTTGTTTTTTTAAATGGTGCTAATATCAAACTCTTCACTGGTTTAGTTTAGGAATGGAAACGGTCTTTAATCTGCTGTGATTCAAGAACACAACTTTGTCACAAGAACACAAACTTTGTCACCTGCTGATCGGCAAACTTTGCGCCATCTGTGCCAAACAAAAAAAGTAATTTTAAGGTTTTTGTAAAAAGAAACAGCATTTCTGAGAGACACATCGAATGAGAGACTTTCAGGGACACTAGGTGGCAGCAGACTTACCAGTTCTCAGAAATGTGTGCATGTTCAGAAATACATAAACAATAGAAATTTACCTGTTAAAGGTCTCATGAATTATTTTTTATTATTGGTTAAAAAAATAAAGTATGCCTATTATAGTATATCTTTAATTTTTTCACATTTTTCATGCGTATGAATCGTAGAAATAACGATTTCTAAAATTAGGGGGTTGCCGCGCTCCGCCCACCCTTCCTCATTAACATAAAATCTGTGACGTAGACAGTGGAACGGCTGACCAGGTCCATGTGTGTGACAATAACACACAATGCATTGTTGACCACTCGGCACCAGAGCCGTCTTTGAAATGTTTTACCACAGTCTACGTCACAGATCATTGCGCAATCAAATGGCACACGTTTTTGGGGCTCAATTAAAGTGTGTTAACGCATAACAGACACATCAAAATAGTCAATACTATGTTTTGTTAATTTCAAACCATATATTAAGCCACAAAAATGTTCCGTGACAAAAAACCTCTTCATGGGCCCTTTAAGTCTGCTGCCACTTATTGTTCTTAAGTTTCCCGTTGGAAGACTCCCGGAAAAAAAATTATGAATAATTTTATTTTGGGCGTATTTCTCATGAGCAATGTTGCAAATTTTCCCCTCTGCCCATTCAAAACATTGATCAATGTTGATGGGGAAAAAATTAACCTTAATGACTTACAGAGATTCCTTTGGGTATATAACCACCTCTATTTCCCCCCTTCGCTACAGAGGTACCTACCCCGCACATGTGCCACTTTGGCATTTCAGAAGCTTGTAGAGACTTCGGTGGTTGGAGAAGTCATGAGTTTGTCAAAGTTTCAAACACTTGATGTAGTATCTGGTGTGGATTTCACAAAGCGCTAGGACTAGTCTGAAATCGAGTTAGGACGAGTAACGAGTCCCAACTTAAAGGACTAGTCATAAGTCAGGACTAGTTTTGTGAAATCTTACCCTGTTACCACTTTGATAATAGCAGAGTAGAGTAGAGTCTATAAGAACTAGGGGGAGCACTCGCTATGTCACGCACGGAACTCCGCTGACCCATCATGGGTGAAAAATCCCTATGGGTCAATTGCATACAGATGTCCACTTAGAAAATGTTTGCTGTGTAAACTGATGAGTGACCAGTGTAATATGATTGGTCAGCGCCATTTTCTCAGTGGTCAAAAAATGCTTTTTGCCGGGCCGTGTCGCATGGTTTTGTATGCCCTCTAGTTCCTTAGTATGTAACTCTATGGAGTGGAGTTGACTTGAGCCCATTTTGAAGCCATGGATTCGTGCTTCAGGTCTGGCTTTTTGCTTTGTTTAAAATTCAATACCGAAAGTTCCTATTTTCAAATGTACTGACCATGCCGAGGCAGATGCTGCGATTTTCAAAAGTGCCATATTTTTAAATGTAAATTAATTAGGTACGTGTAATTTTCCAAAAACTTTCAAAATCTGACTTAAAAAAAAAAAAACAGGCATTAATTTTTTATACAATAACAAAAATTTGGCCTTATTGTATGCTGTGTTTACCCCCATAACGTCATAAACTTTGTTGGTAAAACTTGTTATACCGTTTGTGAGTTTAATGTTAACATTTAAAGGAAGATCATAAGTGAGTAAACATGGAGGCAAAGAACAGGGCCCACAATTTCATGAAGGTGCTTAAGTAGACGATAGTGCTTAACAGTTAACTGCTAAGCAAAAATGATCAAGAAAACAGTTGCAAACACCACACATAGTACTGTGGCTGGTAGCTTTTTCTTCTGGTAAGCATAAGTGTTTGTTGGGTTGTTGGTTTGTTTGTTTGTTTGTTTGTTTGTTTTTTTGTTTGTTTCTTGTTTTGGTTTTGTTTTTGTTTTGATTTTGCTTTATGATTAGGAAGCCTTATGAAATTATGCCCTGTACACCTACCAGAGTTAATATATGAGCAATAGAATAAAAAACTTGTACGTGCCTGGTTAAAGGTTCTATCACATTGAACTTTCTCATAAAAGCTTTGTGCATGTTTTACCTTTGACCCTTACCTTTTAACTTTGCAATATTTTGAAGACAAAGGTACAAGTTTGCAATACAGTATTGTACTTATCATTGTTAATGTTCTCTTTTAACCTGTTTGGTTGTTTATAAAGATAGTTAAAATGTCCTTTTTTTAAATAATTGTTGCTATAAAACATTTTTAAAACTTTGATGATAATAAAAGTATTAAACAATGGAACTCACAATAGTACTTGTAGGTGTTATAACTATTGTGTTTAGTACCCTCCCCAACAACCCCCACCACTACCACTTTTTCTTCTTTCTCTCTTCTTTTTTTTTAAGTTAAAAATAAATAGAAGCAATCAACCACGTCACCTATTTTTATTTATAGATTTTCTCTGCCAATTTCAACAAAAACTTATTCAATTGAAAACCCGGTTCACTCAATGCCGTTTCAGCAGTTAAATTTAAAAGGAGTAGTTCAATTTCAACAGCTTAGAATTCAATGGTCAAACAAGATCATTCAAATTCATAAAAGCCAGCAGCAAGAGGCTGGTTAACCATTCAATATAATTAATAGGAAATTTAAGTGAAGAATTGTGAAAATGTAGTCTTGATTGCCTATGAATGAACATGACTAAAAATTATTGTAGACTGACCAGAACGAACCTGAATGGGAAGAACGAAATCATGTGCGCACGAAAACGAAATGGTATGTAGTAGTAGTTAAAAAGAAACCCCGGTTTGATTGAACTAGGGAGAAAATTGAATGCGTGTTGATGAAATGGAATTAATTTTTGCTGGATTTGCCGAAAGAGACTATATTATCTTGTCAGTCGAGAAAACAAAACGGACGATCCAATAAAGAGAATCTTTGCTCTACTGGCATTGTCAAGTCTGGGTTTCTTTGTGCCAGCGAAGCCCACAAAGAAAATAGATTCCTCCAAAAGAGTCCCGCCAGAGGGGGGGGGGGGGCAACAACAAAAACAACAACAAAAGAATCCCGGCGGCAACTGGTTAGAAAGTAATCGAATTAGTTTCCGTTTTGTTGATTATCAACTGGGTGGTGCCGAAGTTCCTCATGCAGAAATCTGCTTCCCAAGCCTCTGTAGGAAATAACATACAGGTAATGGGACAGAAGCCTCAGGCCTTATAGGCAATACAACAACTTTTTTTATTTACGTAAAGAACAACAACAATTCGCTGCATAATGAAATTGTTGGTTATTTGAGTATGGGGAAAGGGTTCAAAATAATTCATTTTATAAATTTAAATGATAAAATGCTTTATACTCAGCAATGCCCTGGCGATTAATTTGTATGTGGGATTCTCCCGTACGATCAGCAAATAATTATGTAAATTTTAACATGCCAATGTTCTTGTCATGTGCATGCAGTTTACATTCAGTAACATTAGAGCTGTCTTCGTTGTGTGTATATATGGGGTCATAATGAACAGTTTCGTCGGATGAAGCTATTTATACTAGGTGGGGGGATCCACTAGCAAGCGTTAAAAAAAAATCAGCATTGTGGTAATCCCTGCTGATCCAGGATTGGTTAAATCTTCTTTCTAGAAGTTGGTTATTGAACGATGAAGTTTAAGGGAATAAACGCGGCTGTAATTATACACCAAAATTGCCTTAAAATAACTATCAGTGAGAATGGGGCACTGACAAACTTCTGCAAAAAGGGGAATTTCTGGATAGTTATTTTGTTTGCTTACGGTCAACAAAGATGAAAAATTCTTCAATTTGAGATCAACCTATAGTGTACTCCTAGAACTATGAGGTTCGTTCGGCTATCGTCTCCACGAGCCTCATAGAGTGACATGTACAAAATCCTATTCGAAACTTTCTGCCCTTCACATTTACATGGCTACAGTTCTTTTTTGTAATCAGATCTCGCCAAAACTAGGCTCTATGTGTTCTTTCAACTCTCATCGAGCGTTGCACTGGTCCAGAAAATCCACTCCGCAAACTAAACGTTGTTAAAAAGGGATAAATTCTCACCGTAACTCAGATCCCATTCAAACAGTATTGCAACAAATATGGCGACCGGAGTTGCAAAATTAACTGGTATGCTGCTATGCGGTGCGCTGGTCCTATGGGCTGGTTCCGCGTACCAGTTAATTTTGCAGCTCCGGCGCCATATTTGTTGCAATACTGTTTGAATGGGATCTGAGTTACGGTGAGAATTAATCACTTTTTAACAACTTTTAGTTTGCGGAGTGGATTTTCTGGACCAGTGCAACGCTCGATGAGAGTTGAAAGAACACATAGAGACTAGTTTTGGCGAGATCTGATTACAAAAAAGAACTGTAGCCATGTAAATGTGAAGGGCAGAACGTTTCGAATAGGATTTTGTACATGTCACTCTATGAGGTTCGTGGAGACGATAGCGGAACGAACCTCATAGTTCTAGGAGTACCTATAGACCATGTGACCCTTGTTTACAAAAGAGTGACCTTGTACATTCCAGGGCAATTACTGGCAGGCAAGATACTGCATGGGACATATGAGAAATTTTACATTTTGTACCATAATTTCCACATAAATTCAATGGCTATTAAAATGAGAGCTGAACTAGTTGTGAGATGTGCCCCTTTCCTTCATATCCAAAGTTGATGACAATCGGACAGTGCAATCTCCATAAAATGAAAGATTTAAAGTATTTTCCCATTGAGCCGTGTACAAATTCCTGCCTGCAGGAAGTCCAGGTTCTGTGGCTCTTTTGTAAACATGTGATGTCACAGGTAACATGGTCTATAGTGTCTCCCCTTTCGTATTTGCCAAGGTTTTCGACCGATTTTGATGAAACTTTCCACATTTAATTCACTAACGTGCTACATGATGACATCAAATCAGTTTCACAACTCGTTACGAGAAGGTGTTTTTGACAGTTTTTGCCAATTTTTTTGGTCAAAAATCATGTTTCCCCATAATTTATGTATTTTTTTCTGACGAGGAGGTCAGATTAGCCTAAAATTTTGTACAACCGCAAGGCTACCTTTGACCGTTGACCCCCACCTTATCACGAACTGCATGATCGTCTCGTGGCATGGGTCCGTCGCTCTTTGCCCGCACAGAGCGCCCCCTTGAGACATGACCAGGCCATGGCCACTGCAAAATATAACTGAATAATGTAAACAAACTAACTTGCTGAAATAGCCATTCGATGGTAATTGATGACATTAACGACGGTAAGAATTACACATAATTTAAATTAAAATTCCATTCTAAATTGTGTCTTATCTTAAAATTTACACGATACTCGTTTGAGTCGTAACGCTGGCGTTAAAACTGTGGCAGTGGCACGGTTTTTTTTATGAATCCAGCGTACACTACATGTACTACTGACAAGTGACATGACCATGTCTATGACGAGTGACGTGACTGACACTATTTATGTGACTAACGTTATGGTTTTTTGTGGTTTTGTTTTAACAATCTGTCTGACTCCGAACCAAGATTGGAAAACAAAACAAACAAAAAACAAAGAACGTGCCACTCTAATGTGGTTGTATGCTTCCCCGAGAATTGGCAATCTTGTCACCGTCCCCTCGCCCGCCACAAAAGTTATCACGAGTTGACAATCGCCAACCCCCCAACCCACCACATCGATCGTTTTCTAATCCTCTAATCCTTTTTCTAATGTCTCCCATTGAGTGTTGCTGCAGTGGGAGCCTGTCAATTACCTAATCAAGATCAAGTCAACACAACCTGGTGACGGTAACGCCCCTGCAAAGTTATAATATTCAGTATGTTGTAATGTAGTCAACACATTTTCTAAGTATTCTTTGATCTTTAGACTCTGACCTCTAGTCTTGACACTAATTTGCATAGCAGCTAGACAAGTATAAATTATACTGGTCTCATTGTAATATAATTTAAATAACAATACGTGGTATTGCACCAGTATATTGTGGTTCCTACATTGGCTTATATCTTTAGTCTATGCTTCATAGTAGGCCTACAACTTCCAAGCTGACTGACGGCAATTTATTAGAGTTTGTTAGAGTGCCAGACCAAAAGAGGTAAGATTCAATGTCAAAATGGGTTCAGTTTGCAAGTTAAGTCTTAAAACTGTCGGAGAAATAGTGGTCCTTCCTGATGGCACATTTAGACTTGGAGCTCTCTCTGAACAAGTCACTTTCAACCCAAACTGGATAAGTTGGAAATACTGGATCATCAATAGTGACCAGTGGTGACTTGCGCTTCCATCAGCTCAACATGCAGCTGCGATAATCGTAACCCTCCATCCTACCATGGAGAGGGCTAATGGGCGGAGGATCCTCTTGACGATGGAGGAGGGAGGGTTACAAATATCGCAGCGACTCGACATGATAATTGATATTGAGTAAAGTATACTTAAAATGTTCTCCCGAGATAGAAACAAAATTGAATAAATAGATAAAATGGCTCATTTTTCCATAAGGAAAGGAGTCGGTCGTCTCCTTTGCATTGTGCAATGGAAACTGACGTCATTTCTTTTTTTTCGGTCTTTTTATTTCAACAGGGAGCATCAAGCATTCAACTTGTAAAAACTGTGAGACAGTCTAAGCCACCTGCGGTATAATGGCCAAGAAAGTGGCTGTGATTGGTGCTGGGGCAAGTGGGATCACTGCCCTAAAATGCTCTCTCGACGAAGGCCTTGAAGCAACTTGCTTTGAGAGATCAGATAGGGTTGGTGGCCTGTGGGCTTACCGTGAGGACGTAGATGGCCAGGGTTGTGTCTATAAGTCCACCATCATCAACACCAGCAAGGAGATGATGTGCTACAGTGACTATCCCATACCTAAGGACTATCCAAACTTCATGCACCACACCTACATAGAGAAGTACTTTTGGAGCTACGTTGACCACTTCGGCTTGAGGGACCACATCCGGTTTCACACCGAAGTTGAAAACGTGACCCCAGCGGCGGACTATGACTCAACCGGAAGGTGGCAGGTCACCCACAAGAAACGAGATGGCGGAGATCGTGTGGTGGAGCTTTTTGATGCTGTCATGGTCTGCATCGGTCACCATACCACGCCCAATATTCCTACCTTCTCAGGCCTGGAGGAGTTCCAAGGCGAGGTAGTCCACACCCATGACTACAAGACGCCCTTTCATCTGGTCGACAAACGAGTTGTTGTCATCGGCCTTGGCAACTCTGGAGGTGATGCTGCCGTGGAATTGGGTCGCATCGCATCTAAGGTATTTATTCAAGCCTGGTATTTCACAGAGGCAACGGAGGCAATTGCCTGCGTTGCCCCTGGTCATTGCCTTGGTGCCCTTCAAATGTTCCACTAAAAAATTACAGTATAGAGGTGCCCTTTATCAAGAAGAAAATGCCTTGGTGCCCTTGCCCTTTCAAGAACGAAGTAATCAGGCCTGTTTATTTGTAAGCATTTTATGTATTAATTTCCCAATTAAATGCCTAATTTCAAGTGGTTGCTTATCACAATATTTTTCACCCTTTGTGAATATAGGGTATGCGCCTAGGCTCTTTTCAAGCATTGCATCTGCCACCACCCAAAATTATTTGCCACCTTTGAAAAAGCGCTCAATTTTACTTGGAATTTCTGCTGCCTCAAAATATTTATACTGCACCTAAAGTACTATGTTTCTCTGTTTTTGTCTTTTGTTGCATCTATAGCTTTTCTTGAGTACAAGGAATGGTACATGGGTTTTCAACCGAGTGGGATTTTATGGCTACCCCATTGACATCATGGTAATAAAACGAGCGATGCTTGGCATTCCTGAAAGCATCCTAGGCTTCATGATTAAGAAAGACCTCCAGTCCAAATTCGATCATGCCAAGTATGGTCTACAACCTGCGTACGGCCCAAGGAATGCTCACCCGTTTATCAATGATGATCTACCGAACCGTATCCTGAGTGGTGCAGTAGTCCTGAAGCCTAACGTCTCCCGCTTCACCAAGACAGGAGTGGAGTTTGAAGATGGGAGCATTGAGGAGGACATCGACTGCGTCATCATGGCAACAGGGTACACGTTCAGTTTTCCCTTTATCGACTGCCCGTCCCTGAAGGTTGAGAAGAATGAGCTGAACTTGTACAACTTAGTCTTTCCCCCCGACTTGAAACACCCAACTATTTGCGTGATTGGTTGTGTGCAGCCGTGGGGTGCCATTCATCCGTTGTCTGAGCTGCAGAGTCGATGGGCAACTCGTGTCTTCAAAGGCCTTGTTCATCTCCCCAGCCAGCCTGAGATGGAAGCATCCATTCAGAAGAGGCAAGATGAAATGAGTAAACGCTACAAGAAGTCACAGCGTCACACCATTCAAGTGGACTGGATTGAGTACATGGATTCTATAGCGTCCGAGTTCGGTGTCAAACCCGATTTACTCAAGCTGTTCTTTACCGATCCGAAGCTCGCTCTCCGTTGTTTCCTGGGACCGTGTGTTCCTTATCAGTACCGTCTGATGGGTCCGGGTAAGTGGGATGGTGCGAAAGAAGCCATCCAAACAGTGTTTGAGAGGGTTCATGCACCGTTACAGACGCGTAACTGCAATATAACTGAACAGTCGGGATTTGTGAGCAAACTGCTGCGTCTGAGTGTGGCTATTCTGCTTGTTTATATATTTGTGGCCAAGCTTCTGTGAAAAAAAATCATCAGGTCATTGCGCAGATTTATCATTCCATTGAATGTGTAGATCCTGTATTGATTTGATCAACGGCAATCGCGCCAAAGAGTTAGGACCAAAGAGTTAAAGGTGACAAAATAAAACTTCACAAAGTTTGAAGACACTGAGCTTGAGGCAATTTGACGAAGTAAGATTTGTCAGAAGGTAAGATTCTGATTTGAAAATGGCCTCTTTGTTGGACCTCGGATATCACTTATAGTGGAAAAAAAAAAAAAAATGCTTGCTGCAAAGATGTTGCCCCATGAAAGTATCAACTGCCCAGGCAGACATTCTAAAGAAAAATTTGTGTGTAAAAGCTTGCCATTTTTTCCCACTTACTGTACAGTACATGTCATCACCGATGCCACAAACTGACACGTTGTGTACAAAACCATTTCCTTTTTTTAGTTTTCATATTTTTACCTGTAAGCTTTAAGAGCTTTGCTTTTTTAGGCGACGCGGTGTTTACATGCTTACCATAATTTGTACATAAAGTTTAATTTGACTCCCAAAATGGCGAGCGTGGTAGCCGGGTTTAATGGTGATGCAATGGGGTCAATACTTGCAAATAGGCCCTAATCTTTTAGATTTAGAAGTCTTTTATAAGTTTTATTGATCATATCTTATCATGTATCTTAATTGATATCTTTATCTTAATCTCCAAAAATTAATCTGGTTAACCCTTACAGTCCCTTCCATTAAACTCTAACAGCAGGTTTTGTTGGGTTGTGTTGAACTAGGGACTGCATGAGTAAACTGATCATGCTTTACATGGGTTCAGGCATACCACCATAATCAGAGTACCACAGTTTGGGTGTTGAGTTACCCATATGGTGTTTGAATTTGTTAGAGTGGGGAAGGATCCTAGTAAATCACTCAGGGGAGTTAGGGTTAACCCTGTATAAATTAATCCTGTATAGATCTCTCAGGGGAGTTAGGGCAAACTCCAAAATTTTCTGTTTTCTTCCTTTTACATATTGTACATATTAATATTTTTAAATAAATGTTTTTTTAACTAGTTTTTAGTCAACACCCCCTATCCCACGTACATTGTATTTTAAGCATAATTCAGCCTTATGGCTGTGATGTTTGAATTTTTAATGAACCAATAATAATAATAATAATAATAATAAACAGGATAAAGATTATAGTTTTTGAATAATGTAAAAAAAAAAGCAAATTTTTGAGATTTTGATAAATGTTCCTTCCAGTGAACCCAAACTGTTGGAAATAGCTCAACACAAAGTTGTGTTAGAACTGGTACATTGTAAATAAATGTTGACGTGCGAGACATAGACAATTTCAACAAGTACTTTATAATAAACTGACCATGTAAAAATTAAAACAAGAAAATCAACTGATTGCAAGCTGCTCACCAAACCAAAAGACCTGTGGCATAAATGCAAAAGTGGTTAATGGCCTCACGTTTCGGCCCTAGCCGAGTGTTTCTCAAAAGCTAAAAGAAAGAGGCTGCGCTAGAGTGGAAGTGTGAGGCCATTAACCCATTCAGAAAACAGGGTGATCATAGTTCCATCTTTGGAATATCTTCACAGGATGGTTGGTACTTGTTAGACCAAATTTTATCACAATAACATTCTTTACAGTTTTATTTTTATTGATGTAAACAAACTTTAGTCCTAAACCTTCAAAGTTTGTTATCTCTGTCATCGTTTAAGTACTGTTCATGTAAATAGAGCATTTTAATAGAATACACTATAATAGGCTATATATTAATAGACAAGTCTACTAGAAGGTAAAAGACCGATCCAATTAGTTCCGCCCCTTAAACATATTGACCAATCACAGCATTTGGCTCCATCACCACTGTACATGTGGACAGCACAATGTGCGTCTCTTCAACGCCACACTGCACGACATGAACGTGCGCGCTATAAGTACGCGCGTGTTTACATTTTCTGAGGATGTTATCGTGTCAGACTTTTGTCAGACTTTTGATGGCATAGCCAAGGCCTTTATTGCATCAGTCTATTCTGTTTGTGAGTCTACATGTAATTCCACCATAAAACCATATCACTGTACATGCAGGTACATGTAGTTGACTAACCAAAAGCCCATAGGAAGTGCATTGCTGAGGTTTTTGAAAAGGCATTCTTATTACACATAGCCTATATGAAAACATCCATTTGATACACAATATGTGACAGGTACCCCCCTCTCCTATTGTGTCTTCATTGTGTTCTGGAAATCTCTGGAATTCTTTTGAGGCTTTTAGGTGGTGGTGGGGGGGGGGGTGCTTCTGTTCAAGAGGGGAAGAGTGTGTCACAGAATGGGAACATTTGGGGGATTCCCTCTGCCACATATCCGGCATATAAAGACATCAACTTGTCTTTCACGTCAGTTTTTTTTAAAGACACATAGCCTCACTAAAAAATGTAAACTTCTGTCATAAGACTCGCCTTTGTATGATGAAACAAGGGAATTTAGTTTAAATTACGTACTGAACAAGAATGCCAGTGTTTGAGCTGGAGTACATTAAAGCAGAAAGCCTGACTATATGCACTTATGAAGCCTGAAAAATATTAAAAGGTCCTGTCCAAAAATGTAGCAAGTATCCAGTGTCAAGTAAAAAGGCTTCGGTAGAGGCTGCTGCCTCATAATAGAGATTAATATCGCATCTTAATATTTTGCCAATTGATTAAAATGCTGTACTTCAAGTGTGATTTTATGCTTCAAAGGAGCCATGAAGTGTCTTATTTCACGTTACACTTTGGGAATTAATAGTCCTATAGGCCCTATGGTTTGATATTAACAAAAGCATACTATATCATTATTTGTGTTTTTATGCCCATACACTGATGTGTGTTAAGCACTGTATACTCAGTACTTCCCCGAGTCCTGTGAATAAAACTCACAGGCATATTCCTCGGGTGGGATTCGAACCCTCAACTCCCGCCATTCTAGAGCAGACATGTCTTACCAACTAGACTACCGAGATTGCCCGGCAGCTAGAGGCAGTTCGAATCCTATTAGCAGCGGGTACCGCAACCATATGATAGATGTTAATTAACAACTATTGTAAAAACATGCTACTTACTATTTTTATCAGTTTTTATGAGTTAATACCTTTTACTCTATCTCTCAAAATTTGTATTATCCATTTCGACATTGCCTGGTGGCGCTTTCGTGGCGTAGACCTCAGGCACTGAATGACAATGCACATGCAGTGATAGTGCACATGCTCTAGCTTGGGTGTGTTTCACCGCAGCAGTCCAAAATCGTCGGTATTTTTAATCTAATAGGAATGTGTGCAAACTGAAATACCTGATCTTTAGCAGTGTGGCAACCAGGAACAAACACACATTGACAGGATTTTCAATAGGCCTATAACAAAAGCCCAAATATCAAGAGATTTTTCCCAAGAAACTAAGCGCATGAAGTTACCTAAGGTTGCATCGGTCACATGAAATCAATCCCAGCCCACTGACTGGGGCATGTTCCTATGTCTACGTCACTGTTTTAGGGGCACGGGTTTCCCCCCTAATTTTAACTTTAAATTTTGGGGCGATATAAGCCTCCTATAAATTTTGAACAAACTTACGTTGATGGGTTATTGAGCGCATATTTTAAATTTTTTACTGGAAAAAATTCCAATTCATAGGACCTTTGAAAAAGCAGGCGTCCTCACTTACAAAGTGTTAATGTTTCCCAAACTAAAGCTATTATCCTGGGTCAAGTCACTAAGAAGAATTTGGTGGAGCCTACTGCTTCAAATTAGAGAAAAGTAAAGCTTAAAATTGCATCCTAAGATTTCCCTGAAATTTGATAAAAATGCTGCACTTACACCGTGTTAATTTTTCATTTTTTGCGTAATTTTCAAGTACGTTTTTATGCTTCAAATTAAAGCAAGCATCACTGATGCCATTTCGTATCACTACTCATAATATATTTTTCATTTATTTAGAAATGTTGAATGTTTTCAGTAAAATTAATGTCACATTTTGTCAAGATGTTTTAAATATTTTCATAACTATAGCTATTATCCAGAGTCAAGTTGAATAAAAAGGCATCAGTACAGCCAGCATTATCATATAAGTGCATAAAATAAATGACTCATGTATGGTTGTAGATTGTCTTAAGTTGTCAATGGTTGACCAAAAAGTATAATGTATAATTGTAGATTCATGTTAACTTAGATGTGAATGCTTGACCATACATACATATGTAGTGTCTTGTGTGATTGTAGATTCATTTTAACTTAGATGTGAATGCTTGACCATACATACATACGTAGTGTCTTGTGTGATTGTAGATTCATCTTAACTTAGATGTGAATGCTTGACCATACATACATACGTAGCGTCTTGTGTGATTGTAGATTCATGTTTACTTAGATGTGAATGCTTGACCATACATACATACGTAGTGTCTTGTGTGATTGTAGATTCATCTTAACTTAGATGTGAATGCTTGACCATACATACATACGTAGTGTCTTGTGTGATTGTAGATTTATGTTAACTTAGATGTGAATGCTTGACCATACATACATACGTAGTGTCTTGTGTGATTGTAGATTCATCTTAACTTAGATGTGAATGCTTGACCATACATACATACGTAGTGTCTTGTGTGATTGTAGATTCATGTTAACTTAGATGTGAATGCTTGACCATATATACATACGTAGTGTCTTGTGTGATTGTAGATTCATCTTAACTTAGATGTGAATGCTTGACCATATATACATACGTAGTGTCTTGTGTGATTGTAGATTCATCTTAACTTAGATGTGAATGCTTGACCATACATACATACGTAGTGTCTTGTGTGATTGTAGATTCATCTTAACTTAGATGTGTTGTGTGTGGTTGTAGGTTCATTATTTCTGAAGATGCATGCCTTCAAGACCATTATACTTCTGAAACCTCAAAAATATCAATATTTACCACAATTTAGCAAATATCCAGGTTCAAGTTAAATAAAAAGGCTCCAGTAGACCCCATTGCCGCACTTTAGAGCATAAAATTGCATGTTAATATTTTCACAAAAATTTGATGAAAATGCTGGACTTACCCCTTCTGATTTTTTCAATTTTTGGCCAAATTTTCTAGTCCGATTTTATGCTTTAAAACGAAGCAGGCATCTTCACTGATGCCATTTCTTATCACTTGACCTACTGCACCTTTCAAATTTTATGAAGTAACAAGGCATTTTCGATAAATGTATATCATACTTAGTATACAAAATATAAATATTTCCCAAACTAAAGCCAATATCCTGGGTCAAGTTAATGAAAAGGCATTGGTAGAGCCTACTGCCTCAAATGAGAGCATAAAATTGCATCTAAATATTTCGCCCAAATTTGATAAAAATGCTGGACTTACCCCTTATGAAATTTTCAATTTTTGATAAAAAATTCCAAGTTCTAATTCATGTATCAAATGAAGCGGGCACCCTAGCTGATGCCATTTCTGATCACCTAACCTATGAAAAAATTAAGTTAACATTTACCCCAAATAAATATTGTAAAACAACATCCCTCGAGTCCAAACAGCAAACTTCACAAAATATGGCTAAACTACACTCTCACTTAGTTTGTAAAAACCACAGTCGGCTTTATTTGCATTTAATGTTGTGAATACAATAGAGTACTGGAATGAAATAAAAACATTTTAAGTTGTTCATGTTTACCTGGAAAATAGCTTTGGATATGAGCTACATATTTACATCATTCGTCTAATTTACATTTTAGATAAACTAAGACACACAGTGCTTTATGCAGGCAACAAGACAATTTCCAGTATGACGTAGTAGAATACGCATTTCTCTCTTTGATCTGTATGAAATCATTTCAAAGGGCTTGCCCAATGAAAACTTTGATGCTGGCAATATTAAATTGTTCACGTGTTGTTGGCCACACAGTCAAGCGCACTGGACTCAAGCTCTGGTGTTTCTGATCAGCAGAGTGTGGGTTCGAGTCCCGGTTTTGACACTTGTGTCCTGAAGTGAGACACTTAACCATCATTACTTCGTCCTTCGGATGAGACGTAAAGCCGTAAGTCCCGTGTGTTGTGTAATGAACCGGAAAGAATCCAGTTACATATGAGGGTTTTGAGGCAGTCATGGTGAGGTATCAATGTATATTCAGTTTGCGGTAACACCATGTGTATGTATCTACTTTGCTATGTGCAGTAGATTGTTCTTGTGAAAATTGTCCTGCTATTATTGTACTTCTGCGAAGTAGCTTTCAGAATTCGTGGGGACAATTACTTAGTGCTTACAAGAACTGTCCTGCTTAAGTACTACCTGGGGAGGTAGGAAATTGGCCGGAATTACTACTATTTCTGCTTAGTGGATTGAGGTGACTTCTCATGAATAACTTCACTGCCGTGGAGTGAGATACTAACTGGTCTAGTCATCATCTCCTGATGATGACTAGAGCAGGCTAGTCCAAACGTAGTTATTCCATTACTTTAGTAATGGTATCACACCTTGTGATATATTTTGTTTCTGTGACAGTGTCTTACATTTCAGCAACTATCTTTATATTGCTCTCTGTATGCCAATGCAACAGGTGAATACTAAGTCTTGTTATAAGAAATGGGGGCCCGACTATTTTTCAGTCTCAGTTTGGTTAGCTACAATGGAAGGAGAAAAAGAAAAACACTACCTGTACATATACCTTATAAAACCCGATGGGTTGCTGAGGTAAAATAACATGATGCTGTACATGGCAGGTGAAACATGAAGCACCAATTAGGCTGAAGTGTAATAAATAAATAAACGCTGCTTAACATAGTTCTATCTACCTACCCTCTTATTTTCCCATGACTCTCTAATTTGATATCAAATTAAATCAAAAATATAATATATAATACATACAAAAGATATTAAGTAATAAATGAAATAATTAATGCATAAAAACCTCTTAGTTTATCATGAATACATATTCAACTTCAGCCTTAGGAACCTACAGGAACTTAATTTGATATCAAATTAATTCAAAAATATAATAATATACAGACAAAAGAAATTGAGTAGTACATGAAATAATGAATACATAAAACCTCTTCGTGTATCGTTGTTCAACATGAACACAACTTCAACTTCAGCCTTAGGCACCTCCACCAGAATAACAATTCAAATTTGATTAATATGAGCACATGAAAGACTGAAAGTTTAAAAAATAATACTAAAAAATGGCAAATAACTCCTCAAAATATACAATTAATTTCAATAAATATTGTACTGTACAGCTGCAAAGTTTAATAGTTTTAGCATAACTGTATCGTTTGACTCTGTATAATCGTTGTGACTTCAATCATTGACGTATGGCAAAGCAGTATAAAAAAGACATGCAAAATCCGGTTTTAGATAAGTGTTACTTAAGTATATCATGCATTGCGAATTGTCACCATCGAACTAAATCTACACTCTTCCTTTATTTTAAGAAATACAAGCTATAACCTTAAATATTGAGAGTTCTTTGCACTCCATGAAACCATACTTCACACATTAATCTAAAAAGTGAAACTAAAACACGATTTTATCAAATCTGACTGTTCATGATGATTAATTTAAACATGTAAGTACTACTAATGATAATAATTTGGGAGGCTAATCATCCTTACTGGCAGCCGAGAAGCTGATTTGCGAAGGACGCGGCTTCACATGTTCGAGCTGCAGGCATTCAAGGGCACAGCCTGAGATCAGAAGTGTTTTTTTTTTCCCCGGAGGGAGGAAAATCGGATGGCCTCAAGAAAAACCCTCGTGGCACAGGAAAGAGCCAACGCACAACTCTACTCACATATGACCCTAGCCAGGACTCGAACCAGGGACACATTGGTGAGAGGCGAGCGCTTTACGCACACACCACCTATGCCACCCAAAGTACCTCTGAAGCTTCATAACATGTTCATGCTGGATAGCAGGATTGGCTGGGCGGATTGTTATTTTTGTTACATGATCAAAGCAAATACATGCCACATAGGTAGTTAATTTCCAGCTGTGAATAAAATTATTTCCCCCTTCCCCCCAAATGTTTGAAAATCCACTTCAAACTTGAAGAAGTGTTATTTGTCAAACTCCTTGGACAAGGTTAATTAAAGGAGTGCAGAGGAGTGCGATATCACCCACACTCCTTAAATATGATGGTCTCCTTTGATATTCCACCGATAGTCCTATAAATTACAGTAAAGTCTTAATGGACAATATACGGGAGACAATAGATGGGTGGTGGTGGCAGAATTTATAAGTCAATCCTCTCTAAAGATACTGTTATAAAAGCTCTATCATGCAATGCCACACAAAACTGGAATACAATTTAGGTTAAAAACAAAAAAAATTGAAGAATACGATTTTAAAAAGCTACATAAAATATCCCTAAAAAGTGAATGAATCAACATATCAACATATTAAGAGCTTGAGTTTATGCAAAGAAAGAATGAGCTAGATTCATTAAAGATACCCTTAGTTTGTGCGATACCCCGGTACCCCTTTTCATGCCCGTTGTTCTGCCTAAATGTTAGTAGGTTGGCAGTATAAACCATTAATCTGGATACAGTCTTTAGGGTAAATTACTATGTCCTATGTCCAGGATTTACTTATGGAGGAGGCTGAGATAGACTTTTTTCCCCCTGAACTAGTGTTTTCTGGTGTTGTTCAGGTAGGTGGAGTAAGGCAAAGGAAGCACATGTAATGATGGCAGTGAGTTTTAAAAAGTATGTAAAATAATGATGTCTTTCTCATTTATTCCTGCGCCCCCACCCCCACACCCTGTTTTTAGTATTTTTGGTTTTGCCCTTGCACCCATGTGTGATTGTGATTGCCAAGTCTTGCAGAAGAAATCCACAGGCATGATACTTGGGTGGATTCGAACTCAAGACCTCCGCGTTCTAGAGGAAGATGTCTTAACCGCTAGACCGCTGAGCGTGTCCAGCGATGAGAGGCCAGTTCGAATCCTGTAACAAACAGCGGGTAATAAGTGTAATAATTGTAATACTGTCCTCGTTGAAGAGTCAATAAGGATCAATGACAGCTTCCTTCATTGCACCTCTGTAATTTACTAATGGAAGAACATTATGGTTTGATTGTAAATTCTACTTAACAATCCAGACTTGTTATTTATGAACTACAGGGCCCCAGTACCAGCCTGGCGACAAGTCTAAGATGTCATCAATGTTGCCTTTGTTTTAACTAATAATTGCCTGCTGATGATATTGTCTTTGAATGAGGAATATGATACCATGAAATAGTCTTGTCTCAAGGAAAAAATACTTCTTCTGCCAATATCATTGTCACTGTGACGCTCAAATCAACCCATTCACATGTTGCTTGGAGAGGAGACTATATACTGCCAAGAGATTTGTGGTAGTCTCTACACATATGCAGTTTCACATGACTCCATAATGTTGGGATCGGACTCACTTTTCCTCAGCTCAATTCTGTTCAGATATCAAACGTACAAAAGCAATCATTAGCTGATAACCAAGAAGTAGTTAATTATCAAATAATGATTTAACGATACCAATCATAATCAGGTGAAAAAAAACATGCAGTAATTGTATCCGGACCTAAAAGTCAAGACCAAGACTAAGACCAAGACTGAGACCAGGAGGTCAGAGATCAGACCAAGACATTCAGTTTGTGAGCATTATTTATATATAACCATTATTTATAAATAACCATTAATTACATAACCATTTTTTTTTTTCATTATGGGTTCGCCCCATTAGAGGCCAACCCCACTTGGTTATAAACCTTTCTTTTGCAACGGTCACAGCCTGAGTTTTTGCCAACCAAGATGGAAAAACTACGGGGAGCCATGAATGCAAAACAAAGACAGATAATCACAGTTTGCAAAAATGTTACACAGATATTCAAAAAATTGTTCAAAATTTGTTGGAAACAAACCAACCATTAATGGAATGTATTTTCTTTGCATAGAAAGTTGTAAAAATGTTGAATTTGTTCATAGCGTCTGTCAACAAGACTTGAATGTTTTGCTACATCTGGCCGTCCCTGCCAACCAGCATGGTTTGTTTATCAACAATGGAAAGGTCTATAGGTTGGAATTTAGCCTTTGGTGACCTTCACAAGAAAACCCTGGTGCTCAGGAGTAGACCCTTATCAGTGAGAAGCCAATTAAAGAGTCATGAAGCTTGCCTACAACCTTCAGATTCTTTTGCCTAGTGTATGATTTTTTAAATCTTTTGTGAGTGTTAGTTATTAAAAGCTCATCAATTGTCAGACAAATTAAATGATCTGTTGGTTTCCTTTTCGAACCATAGAAACCGGCCAAGTATGAGATGAGAACGACTTTTTGAAAGTTTCTCTGCTGCTGCAATTGTACATTTTACACTCAACTGCAGCTTCTTACTTCAGGCATTGTATGGGATTATCTCAGCAGGGTGTTTTTTATTTTGGCACCCCAAAAGGATAAGTTTATCGGTGATATTCATCTAATGGGGAATTCACATAATGATAACCAATATTTGTATGAGGTTTTGGTCACCAACTTTCCAAGTTAACACCATAAAACACAACATAACTTGACCTACGGTAATCTGCTAACACCACGACTTTGTTGTCATGCGGTCATTGTGTACGGTAAATCATCATCAGATCGTCGAAGGTGCATAATGAAGAGACCAGGGGCGTGTTTTGGTGACCTTGACCAGAAACAAGTTTGAGCTTCGGTCATTGGTTTGGCGTTTTCGCGCGTTCTGTTCAACCGCATGACGCAGCTGTTCCGACCAAACCGTAACCAAGTTGTTGGCTCGGTTAGGCTTGGTTTCAAGATGACTGATTCCATAAACATACAAAAAGTGTTGACAGAATTCTTTTAAAAATGAAAAATATTAAAGCATACCAATCCAACAATGTTGATAAAATTACAAAAACTAAGTTCCATTACTTGAAAATAAAAAGAAGGCTGTACATTTTGAGAACATTAATTTCTAAGAAATGTACCCACATCACAAACTGTTCCTGGTTACCGACCCGTTTTTGCGTAGCTCTCAAAAATTGTTCTGGTCTATGAATTTGACGTCAGAAACTTGTTTCTGGTCGAGGTCGCCAAAACACGCCCCAGGTATGAATGATATTAGGCCTACATAACATTGTTACAAGTCTAAATGTTTAGGTTTACAAACCGCCTAAATTAAAATTAACTCAACTAGAGGGAATCGCTCTTGGCGCGGGTTTCCCACTAGTGATAATAACCGTTCATATTGTCAAGTGTTCAGACCAGGAAACAAATTTGAGCACTTCAACAGTCACAGCCTGAAAACAAAACTTAAAACTGAATTCAAATGGTGTCAAGACTGGGACCAAAACCACCAAAGAAGAACAATACTGAGACTGAAAGATCAAGACCAGTCTTTAAATCTCTAACGCTGCAAATATATTTATATTTGTTTTTCTTCAAGTTTTAATTTTACCCAAGTGTAAACTTCAGTGCACACATCACTCACATAAAATTAACATTGTACCCACAGAAACCAAAAGACCGACATTTCTAAAGGGTTAATTTGATTCACCTTACATTAAGGGATGGTACAACGTTCGTTTTCTGAAAACTTTACAAGACTGTTGTAAGAATCTTGTTTACAAGTACCGTGTCCGATTTTTTTTTTTTAGTGTGTAACGATGCTTAGCTAAAAGCGCAGATCTATGTGTGTTTCAATGCTATCGTAACTGAAACTATTGACCCCATTCACCTGACGTAATCTTCATAATAATCTCAGCCATTTTGGAAGTCATTGTCACTCTGTGTTACACATTTAGCGTGAATTTTAGACGACACAGCATTTAGACGACACAGCATTTACATGCTTAACCTTTTGACTTCCAAAATGGTGAACGTGGCACAATCGCCGCGTGTGACGTGCGTGCAAGGGGTCAATACTTCACTCAATGAGCTCAAAGGAAGACGTTTTTATTGGCTGAGAGTTGTGCGTGATGCTTACAACGCGCGTATACTTCTATTGTTTAAACTCAGCGAGGACGACCTACGCAACCTGGTCTATGCTGTATTTCTCTCAGCTACCAATGTTGTACCATCCCTTTGAAAGATCACACATACCTTGCAAAAGGAGCGTTTATTTCAGAGCGTGTTCTAGATTTGGGTAATGCAGCTGGGGGTGGCATCAGCTACAACAAGAAATGGAAGAAGTAGAGTTGTGCAATGTTAAGACGTCTCCACACATCTATGCTTGGTTTCAAGGTAGTGCTTTACTGTTGGAATTCTCAAAATAACTATTCACTGCTTACTGGGTTAGCATCAGATTTCTGCTCCAAATCTTAATAAGAAATTTGTCTACCATGGATAATTCTTGCATGTCAAAAAAGGTTATGAGCCCAAATACCGTGTAATATGTTGCTTGCTCCCTGCTAAATAACTTTACAGACATACATCTTACAAAAAAGAAAATTTTTAAAGGGGGTAAAAAGAGAGAAAATGGCCAACAGATTATACAGTGTTTTGTCAGTTTTCTATGGTGCTGTCATTAAAGAAAATGAGGAAATCAGCTGATTGGCTGATTGACTGAAAAGTGGTATGCCTGACTTTGTAATGGTACATAGAGTGACTGTGAGATCAAGCAAAAATTCCTCATTTGTGAAACATGAGGTTCACCCTGAGGTTCACCACGAGGTTCACCATGAAGTTTACCATGAGGTTCACCACGAGATTCACCATGAGGTTCACCATGAGATTCACCATGAGGTTCACCATAAGGATCATCATGAAATTCACCATGATGTTCACCATGAGGTTCACCATGAGGTTCACCATGAGGTTGACCATGAGGTTCACCATGATGCCCCATTTGAATCTTTGCATGGTGGGAATACAATCTAGTGAGGTTTGCTGAGACACCACGTGCATAAAACTCTATGAGTTGTGGTGGTTCTGAAAAGAACAATGACTGTGATAAGAAGTGCAACATTACAAACAGCAGCCAAAAGACCTCTCACAATTTACATACAACCAAACTGTGCATGCCATTGGCTAGAATCTTTGTAGGTGTCAAACTCATTCTTTGAAAACCAAGTTAAGCGTAACTTTGCTTTCATGGGAAACAAATTCGAGGATAAAAAAAATGCAGAGTCTTCAGCTAGGTCGCCTGAAAAACTCTGCACAGCTGGTGAACTTTATACAAAGAAGAGTTGTTTATCTGTTTATGATCATCTGTTCCGAGGGAAACAAAGTGCCACTAAAAAAATGTACGTGTTGCAAGAGAAAACACTGAGCGCTACCAACCATCTACCCCCATGTTAGACACACACAAAAACAACCCAACACTGCAAAATCAGCCCTAAACCAACTAAAAATATTGTGCGGTACTCAAGAAAAAAACACAGGCTACATTTAAAAAAGTGGCCCAAAAGGAACAGCCACTGCCATCTTAGCAAATGTGTCTCACTCATTTTTCATGTTAGTCAGTGCAAAAATGCTGCAATCTGATTTTGTTTTATCATTGTATCATGCAAAAATGGTGTATCCTCCTGCCAGTGGGTTTGTGTGCTACCTCTGGGATTTTAGCTTTACCAAGGTTCAATGGAGTTAATGATTTGAACCACTGTGTTGTTTAAAAACTATTTTAGCTTTTAGAAATTGCTTTGCATTGATACAATGATTTCCAGTTTTAGGTTTCAAAGCTGACTTGAGTTTGAACTTGGGACCTGTGTCATTTCTCGATTAATAAACTCGGTGGAATCATCTTACATAGTCAATGCCAGTAAAAAAGTTCTTTGGTTTGGATTTTGGAGACAGTGGTGCTTGTTTGTGACCGTCCGGACTGTCGAGGTTGTCCGCCGACCCCCACATTCGGA
Source organism: Marthasterias glacialis (assembly GCA_911728455.2). Classification (NCBI taxonomy): domain Eukaryota; kingdom Metazoa; phylum Echinodermata; class Asteroidea; order Forcipulatida; family Asteriidae; genus Marthasterias; species Marthasterias glacialis. The sequence continues at coordinate 27,838,755 of OU452222.1, read as the reverse complement.
ATGAGTTGCGGATCGATTCACGGAAGGAGCCGCCAAAGATGGAGCTCATGATGGAGTGGTGTCTCTTCTCTGGAGGGGAGCCCTCAGCCAGGGCCATCAGCCTGATGCGAGGAGGTGATGCTGTGGGAAATAGTACACAATTCCATTACATCATATACTGACTACAGCTATCAGAAATCTAATCAGCGATCTTCACATAAATCCCTTTGGACTCCCCCCAGTTATCAAAACCAAGTCGAACGGTTCCCGCTCTTTCCAATATGCAGCAGTTCCAGAGGTTGTCCAACAGGCCGAAACATCAGAACAATTCAAAACCCGGGTGAAAACATATCTGTTTACTTTGTACAATTGTTGATTTCCCCTCTACAACGCATAGGGACCTCACGGTGATATGCGCTATATAAGCGTGGTTTTATTGTTATTGTTATTATCATTTTTGAGACGATGTGGTGAAATGTTATCATTGATGATGGCAATATGGCAAAATGAAAAAATTTCTATATCAAGCCAAAACAAAATATTCAGAAGACTGGAGGCAATGCTGTGGGAAATAATAAAAAACATAGCTTTAACAGTGAATAGTTTTACCCAGATAAAGTCACAATTCTGTGTTTATGTGAGACTCCTTAAACGTGGTTTAAACGCTAAACATGCAGTTCATGATAAGTGCACTGTGCCATACAGTCCCTGACTTCAACTGCCTGTTAAAAGTTGTTTGTAGAATTTGGTAGCTGGTCCCATACAGAGCTTCAAGACCACTCATTTACATTCAGTGGTACTCGGCTACGTCTTGTACAATATGCATTGTACGCATGACAGAATGAGAAGCTTGAACAGTGAAAGGTGAAACTCCATACATACACGGAGTAAAAAAGAAATAATAACGTCAAGTTATTACATAATTTTAGCACATTCATATTCTACATTTGAAGTTCAATTGAAGGTGCAACAAACAAGTTATACTTACTCAATGGCTTTCCAGTCATCATTTCTGTAAACAAACAAAAAGAAATAAGTGCTTTAGGGTAAATATTGCACAATATGCACTGTTAGCATAAGAGCGCTAGTGGCTTGAAGAGTGAAAACTCACACTCTATGCAAGGACAAGAAAGAGAAATAATGTGGTTTCTTTTTTTTGCTGTAATTTTCCGAAAGGTTACGAAGATATAATCTGAAGAGTTTTGTGTGCAGAGTCAGGCACAGAGCATTAATTAATATCCGTCTTTTTGTGTGAATTGAGTTGATTTTAAGGTTTTCATTTTGAATCTTTGCGTTTGGTGTGATACCGTGTGAAGAAGGTACACTCTGCATCCTGCATCACTAAAGAAAATAGAGGAGTGATAGAAGAAGTGAGACGAGCATTGCTGCATTCACTAGAGTTGAAGTGCAAGAGAAATCGTGTTCGCAATTTGTGTCAAAAGTATGTGTACCATCATATCACAAAAAACAGCGTGATCCATTCACTTCATTCCATTGTGAAATGTGAGCATGACCTCTATTGACCCCTCGCACTGACGTCAAAAAACACAGCTACTGTCTGCCCAAGCTCTGCCATTTTGGGCGTCAAAGTGTGCGTAAAGATTTGGTGAGCTTGACATGAAAAACACGCGCATGCACCTGAAATGCTCACGACACGGTATGGCACATAGAGAAATTGACATCCCAAAAAAGGCGCAGCCAAAATTTATTGCCATGGTGTTGTCAGGTGAACCGTTGTCAACAGGTACTTTTAATTTGGGTCTTGATGTGGAAATTGAGGCTTTGCATGGAGGAGATAGACAATCCTTCATTTCTTTTTTCAGATAACCCATGTTATAATTTCTCCCTGAAAAAAAATGGGGGGCTCTGCCTGGAGCCATAAGCCAACCAGGACCCAATTTCATAGAACTGCTAGGCAGAAGATATAGCTTAACAAAACTCTGTTAAGCAAAAAATTAGCAGAAAACCATTCACAGATGGTGCACCTGATATGTTATCTTGGCTGGTAACCTTATTCTGGTCATTAAAACTGTTTTGCGCTTTAGCTACATTTTGTGCTAAAAGTTGCATGACCTAACTCTTGCTGGAAAAAAACCAAAAAAAACAACAACAAAAAATTATGGACTTTTTTCTCCAGACAAATTTTGACAGTGGATGCTGTTTCAAAACGAAAGACATACAAAAACGTTAGCATATGCCACCCTAAAGTTTCAGGTAAAAATGACCCAAAATCGGACCTATATTTTAAAGCAGCTCTATGAAATTAGGCTTAGCTTTTTTCTGAGCCATCACTTCATCAAACTTGTCCAGGTTTTGTGGTGACAGGTCACACAAAAAAGTCATGAGCAATTTGGATGCCCTGTTTTTCAACTGACATTAAATTTTGACACCCCCATCTCTAAATTCTGGCTGAGACCTTGACAGGTTGTATCCCCCCCCCCCAAAAAAAGGTAACTTTTTGTCCCCTTTTTTATCTCTGTAATTTGATTATTGCTTTGAAACTTCTTTTGATGATTGTAAAGACCGGATCATTTCACCTGACGCTGGTTAATATCTACAAATACAAACTAAATCAAACGGAAAACAAACTAACGGCACAAATAAATACAAAACAAATGCGGACTGAAAAATAAACGGGAAAAAAAAGAAGTTAATCAGATAATTTTAATCTCTTAGCAATAACATTTCAAGGATTCCCCAGTAATAATCTTTTTATTATTATTAGTTTTCTTTTTGATAATCAAAAATTCATAAATCCCATTCGATGGCTTCTCCCCAAAAGAAAGAGAGTCTCAGGTATTAAAATATTTGAAAATATTATACATGTACATTATATTTCATTACATATAACTTTAGCAGTTTTGACATATGCCCCCCAAAATACGAAAACTTTGAACAGCGATGCGTATTTCTTTTGTGCTTGGCAAGCCAGTCTGTTGGCTTTAAGGCAGTACATTCATTGGCCTGACATACGACAAGAAAAACGATAAATGGCACCACTTTGCCTCTGTCATATTAGCAGTTTTCCAATTATTGTAATTGTTCTTTTAGTACCTGAAACCACCCAAATTTTAACATGTGAATGGACATGCAGGCTTATACCCACAATAATTTGATTTGAATAATTTTTTTAAATTTATTTTTGTCACCTCACATTTCCATCGAAATTGGAGGTAAAAAAAAAAAAAAAAAAATCAGATTTTCCGTCCATTATTTGATTGAAATTTGAGGATAAAAAATAATAATAATTATCTTCTCAAATTATTTTTAGTATGAGCCTGCATGTCCACTCGCATGCTGAAACACTTTTGGGTGGTTTTAGTTGTTAACAAAAAGTTACGACCATTGAAAAAACTGCTAATGTGACTGATGCAAAGTGGTAAGCCCTACCCGTGATTGTATCTCAAGTACCGCCAAATCACATGACATAATTCCTGGCGGAACATGTGGAGGGGCAGCTTGTAATGAAGGCTCATGAAAAAGATGAGAAAGTTTTTCTCTTGGAGAGAGCAGAGACAAGAGCAAACAGAAACCGTACGAACAGATAAAACAAAACGAATCTAAGAAGATGCATGATTAACATGTCTGGTGGATGGAAAGATGTGTTGTGTAATGAGTTAGGGCACTGCATCCTGCTGAATAATCTTTGAAGTGGCCGACTGAATCTGTCTCAATCTGGCATGATTTGTAAGCTTTGGATAAACCTAGGGATCTTTGACTGCAGGGTCGACCTACATACCGTCGTGGCAGTGCAATAACATCGCATCTCCTGAAAAGGCATTTACGTTACACGCAAGTTTGAACACGCAAGTTTGACAGTGCCAAAATGCTGCATCTCCATTCAAATATCCCGGATGGGCAGGCAAAACCTTTTGGGGATCTGAGTTATTACACTTCGCACACAGCGTCTTTCGTGCGAGATACGACACTATTACAAATGGAGATACGACATTATTACAAATGGAGATACGATGTTGTTGCACTGAGACGACAATACGTGGGCTCAGGACTACAAGGTCATTAGTGTAGTTTCTAAGGATTTCATCAAATTAGTTTTGCATATTTTGGAGCTCCTGGTTCATGAAGTTTTTAATATTGATGAAGAGTGGTCTTCAATTTTATGTCAAAAAGACACATTCATTTTCAAAAGAAAAACAGTTACTTGTGGATTTTGATTTTTCTTCTTCTCAAATTTATACGCATTTTTCTGTTAACACCCTTTTGATTGTTACGGATATGGAATTGCAATAAACAATCTCATAGCACTGAACCGACAAACACATGTATGGTATAGACTTCGATGGGCTTTTTTTAACAGGCCATTTTTCAAAACAATCTTACTGATTTTTTGAGGGGAGACAATGGGAATTCAGATAGAAGTAGGCGGAATGTCATGCCTGCTCCATCAATGAGCAGACATTTACACTGCTTGATGGAACGAAAGTATAGGAATCATCTATCATGCTTACTCAGATCTGAGAGCAGCATCGGGAGAAGTTGCAAATGAAGTCATGGGTCGTAGCTTATTCTAAGTTGCATGGTACCTTTACAATGTCTCAGTGACTATAAATCAACACCCATGCCATGGAATACACACCTGCAGATTGCATTCTTATGTACACTGTTACCTTGCTCTATGGTTGTACAAACCAAAACTGATGTGGATACTTACCTCTTAAAATTAACAGAAAAATTAAGTGTTGATACATAAAACTTATCTACACCAGGCTTTCACCTACCTAGCTACCTGCTCTATGCCCAGTTTGAGGGTGCTAGGATGGGTGTGTAACAAACCCCTAACACCCAGTTACACCCTAACAACCCACTTTACCCAGTTACCCTGTTTGATGGTACTAGGATGGGTCTTCACCCACGAAACAAACATGCTTAACACCCAGTTAACAAGTGTGCATGGATGTGTACCACAACAGCACCAACTGCCCACTTATACCCAGTTAGCCCGTTTGAGGGTGCCTGGATGGGTATCCACCCACAAACACACGCCCTTATCCTACCTCCAATCATCTCTACCTAACGCAAGTTCTACTATGCACCTGAATCTGTGTCTAGTCAAAGATATTTAGTTTGGCCAAGGTAACCATCCCACTGGAACCATCCCAGGCAATGATCTCTTTACGAGTACTTTATCCCTTTTGTTTGTTTGTCAGTTCTCCCAAAGAGCAGAATGGTCGTTTGGATACATTGTTTTTCAATGATGTGCACGGCTTAATGGAAAGATACCACTTCAGTTGAACATTAAGCTACGCTTACAGTCGAACCTGCTTCATTATAAGTAACCAACATATCATGCTGTAGACATTACACAACATGAAAATAACACATGATCATACACGATGAAAGCATGGCATTAGTAAAGCACACATTAATGATGGATGGATTATGGATGTCAATGGTGAGCGGTGGGTGAGCTGTGATGGAATAAAGTTTAAAACATGAAGCATGCTGGTGGAAATAAGATACACGTTCAGTAACAACCAACACAATCAAAGATGAAACCACTACAGCATCCAATCAGAGGACGCTCAATGATCTAGTGGTTCAGATATCTGCTCTAGATTTGGGAGGGGGGGGGGGGTTCAATCCCACCAACGTGGATTCAGGAAAGAACAGAGTATACAGTACTTATCCCATATCACTCAGCATAGGGTAAAAACCCAAATACTATTCTACAGCATTTGTCATGCCTTTGAGTCAATAGAACTAGAATTGTGCATTCACGGTAGGATTTACTGCTGTTTTTTTTTGCTTTTGTGAACGAGTGCACGGTCTTACACAACCAGGTTACACAAAGTTTAGCAACAATGGAGATCACTGCTTCATCTTTGATATAGACTGGCCCACTGAAACTGAACGTGTATGTTACATTAAAGGGGCCGTGTCGTCATGATTATAGCAGGCCTGTGGCTGTGCATGGAAAGATGAACTCTCACCCAGATCCTGCACACGCGCGCGCTTGCGGTCAAATCACAGAGGCTGCCATCAAACTGCGATGTGACCGGCAGGGTTAATTCCATTGACTGCTATAATCATGACGACACAGCTCCTTTAAGGAAGCAACAGGAAGGAACTCTTCTTACCTTATAAATCTGACGGAACGCTGACAATTTTTGTTTTTACAATATGTCCTCATAAGATTCACTGGATTCCATATATATATATTAAATAGTCTAGTTCATGAACACTCCATAAAAGCAATATAGGGACATGACGGGTTAAAAAAAAGAAGAAGCTTCACAACCAAGTTCAATGTGACCGAAGTTAAGGAGTTCAGCATTATTAGTAATGTAACCAGCAGCCCTTGGTTGCTTGTTATTCCACTGAGAATCAGTTTGCATTATTTAATGAGATGTCATTAAAGGCGTGGACCAGATTCCTCATCTCTTGGAACCATTTCATGGAATCATGCTAAAACCCAGCATTTATGATTTTGCCGTTTTTTGTTTGTTTGTTTTCATGGTTGAGCTTGCATAAAGGCTTATCTCAAAACCAACATTACACAACCCTTGCAAATCACTTGTATTTTTAAAACCATGAGCAAATACATGTTTCATCAGGTTGTCATACATAGCAGTCAGCTAACAAAAGCACATGTACATAAAATATTTGCATAAGGAACTCTCAGTAAACAATTATCTTGTAAAATAAGTTCGAGTTGACACTTTGTACTATGCCCCCCCCCCCACCTTTCCACAATTACATGACATAATGGTGATCTACCCCTCAGGATAAACAGGCCCAATTTCACAGAGCTGCTTAAGCACAAAATTTATGCTGAACAATTTTTCGGCAACGCAAAAATGAGCGGGATACCAATAAAAAATGGTGCATGTGACATGGTATTTTGGCTGGTAACCTTATTCTGGTAGGCATAACTTTGTTGTGCTTAGCTCCTTCGGCTACGCGGTTCTTAGCAGCTCTTTAAAATTGGGTTGTAAAACTCACTTTTCTTTGGGGCATGTTGTGATGTAAAAAATAATGAAAACCTCAAATTTCAAGAAAAGAATTGTTTTCACATTAAAATACGTTAAGGACGTAACCCAAACATCACTTTCTTTCCATCATTTTTCTTCTGTACACAATTGAAGATGCGTGTATTTTTCCCCCCCATTTGTTTTCCCTCAGAGAAATGTACTCTCTCGGCAGATCAGCTAACACCTTGCATCTTCAATAACATCCCACAGCATGGACTGCTTCATAAGTGAAAATTCTTCATTCTTCAACAAATTCCAGCCGCCGTCTGTCTTTTTAAGACAATAAAAGTAACTACTCTGACTTTTGCCAAATTCCAGTTGAGTATTTAAAAAACCTGGTACTCAAAAACGGAATCGTAAGTGTCTATATGAAAAAGAAGGAATACCACTTGAGGTTGAGTCCCCCATACTATTTTTATTCCCAATTTGGCATATCAATTCACTACACAACATTAATGAAGGCAATATTTTCCAATGAATTAAACTATTTCTTTCTCACTATAATAAAATATTTCTTTTTTTTTGCTTAAATTTATATCTAATCTCAGTTTCTATAAATGATGATTTTCACTATGTACATCAATTTTCACAACTTAAATTTTGTATCATTGATAAATCTTTGAGGTAAAACTTGTTATTAGGTTTTGGTAAAAACTATTCATTTAAAAAGAATTACTGATTTAATATTGCATTTTAGCACTGGTTGTTTCACTTTTCATGAAAAATGTATAAAATAAAAAGGAAGGTTTTTAAACCCATTATGGTACACCGGTCCAGAACAAAATCTAAACTTGTAGCTTAAAAACAAATGTGTGAATTTCACTAGTAACTGATTAAAAAAAAGCTCAATAAAAAACAAACAAATAAATGATATATTTCAGTGAATCTTGATTAAAAAAAATTAATAAAATAAAAATTTATAAATTATAAGGCACGTTTAAAATTTTGGTCTCTGTTAAAAACACACTTTGACAATGGCTCTTCCCCACCCCCATAAAAAAAAATAAAATAAAAAACAGAATGTCAAACTGGGAAGAATTTACTTAAAAAGAAGGTAGATCTTGAACAGATGCCCAGTATTGGTACTTTAACAAATGCAACTTGTTGGCAATCTCAACAACGTTTTTCATAAAATCCAAGATCTTTGCCAGATATGGCAGCTTTTCCAAAACAAAATGCTCTTCACTAATTTTGTTGAATCGAAGATAGCTTCCTCTTTACCCTCAAAGTGATTTCATGTTCTTTTTGTGCTCCTCCACCCCCCCCCCCCCCCCCCCCCGGAAATCACACTTCATCTTAATCAAGGCTAGGCTATTTAAGTTCTCTACTGATATATGATTCTAAAAGACTAACAGTTTCTAAACTTGGCACCTTGAAATGCCTAAGGCAAAATCATTCATCGCAAAGAAATCATGCTTAGCTTTGCAGATCTTGTGCAGATATTATGCGTACACACTTTGCCAGAAGATTTCAGGCATTTGTTCACACAAATCCACTGGCGTGCCTTAAAGATGCCGAGCAGGAATCAACCAATCAGACGTCCGGGCAGGCATCCAATCAGCATCCTGCAAGAAGTAGGAGCAGGATCGAGGTTTCATCATCATCATCATCATCATCATCATCATGATCATCATCCAAGATGCAGTCTAGCTAGTTAACAATCTCATTGGATGGTAAGCAAACTGGGGAGCGTGCAAGGAAGGGGTTGTGCATCACAACGTGTACACTACCATAAGCAGAGACATGCATCAATAGATAGACTGGATTTACAAGGTCCCACGAAGGCGGAAAACCAAAGGCCTTATTACTTCTGATAGAATTCCCAAGGAATGACAAACATATTTCTAGAAATCGTGAACAGTATAGAGGACTTGATCACTTCATACAATATCAAAAACCAAGAGAAAATTTGTAGCATAAAGGCTTTTTTTGTTTGCTTGGGCCTTGTCTTGTTTCAATGGGGTCGGGTAAATGTCATGCAAAAAGTTTAAACAAATTAATCTAAAATGTAACACTAATTGTATTGGAATGAAATCTACAGAGTACACACAGCAAATAAAGTGCAAAGTTACTCTAGAAGCTATGATGATATCCTGGTTTTTTGAAGGGAAACTTCTGGATTGTTTAAGATTAACTCCCTAGACTAAATAATTATACAATGACATTAGAAAAAAGACGAAAAACACTACAGTAATGACAATACCATTGAATTCATACAGATTCACCCATGACGTGAAGGTGCATCAAGGCGCTGAGCATAAACTAACGATACCGGCATACTATATGGGATTGTACTAGGCCCCGTTGGACATCCCATCAATTGCTACACTTCAACCAGGAGTAGTGCAACAAAGACCGACTGCACAACCCTGGCTTGGGGTTGTATCATTACTGACAATCAACCACGGCTTTGAACGATCCACTGACTGAATGCCAACAGTGTGGGAGTCAACATGAAGCAACATCGCATGATTGGTCCGAACACGGAGGAAAGAACCCTGCTGATAACAGGGACTGGAGCTGCATTTTCACATTCTGTAGCTATGGGCTATTTATAAACGTATGCCATGATCTAGTGTATCGTGCCAACGTGCACAAATTTAAAGCTACCACGCCAAAAACAATTCAGACAACCCTTACTTGTTTCGAATAAAAACTGGTAAACGGAAAAACAGGTCCTTGTCATTTGAAAGAATTGCAGGTTACTGTGGATGAACTAGGAATAATGAATGTACTATTGAGGAAGGATTTCACAGTGCTGACTAAGCACACAAATTTGTTACAGTTCATAAAAATCTGGCTTAGGAAAAAACATGTTACCAGTGAAGATGCAAAGTGGTACATACATGTACATTTGTAGGGGTGCGTTCCACTCTGGCGAACAACGCAAACGTTTGCCAACTCACGCGCACGTTTTCAAACTAGAATGCGTTGGGCACAAAAGACGTTTGCAACGTTCGTGAAATTTGGCAAATGGTGTAGAGGTGTTAGCGTACATTCGCTAACGTACAAAAATGGAAAAAAGCCGTAACAAGTCCATGAAAATTAGACTCATCTGACCTGAACCTTACCTCAAACAAATCAGAGTGTTTGTAACAAAGTGCTCCAAATCGTTTTGTTAAATTGTACTTGCTTACAAATGTGTTGAACATAAGTAGTAAGGCAAATACTTAATTCATTTCAAGGAGCAGACGACAGACGACATTTTCCAACATACGGAATAATCACTATAGATACTTCAAAATGGTCGGTCTGACATACTGAAGCGAAACGTGTGCATAGCTTTTGAACACACAGTGTTTCGTCCAAACTGTTAGTGTGACGCATATTTTATGACTGATAGCGAAAACGGCTGCATGGGTGGAACGCAGCCATGGTCATGCCTAATACCCTGCTGTAGCTTAGTTTTCCTAAGCAACATTTTCTGGTAAGTAGACATGAAATCACAGCTGATCAAGACTGTTCAACACTAATGCCATACATGCCACTGTGGTTTCAAGCCATGCATCTAAGGATAGGAAGACTAAAGGGAAGGGGGGGGGGGAACAGAACCGAGAAACTGTCTGACTGCATGTCACACATGCCTGGTGTCCTGACTTAGTTAACTATTCGTTTCATGAAGAACATGCTTCTACAAGGTACCACGGTACAAACATGGACGTGTCCAAACTAGCGGCTGCAGCTGCGGCTGTTGCTAAGGGTGTTGCTAAGGGCCGCCTATGCTTCAACGCATGTTGATGCTGTGACCAAGCCGCAGATGTAGCCGCTAATTCGGAATCGGCCCATTACAGGCAAAATCAAACGTAACATTTGACACAACTTTAAAAAATGCTACAGTCAAAGGAATACATGTACTTTTTATTTGTTTAAAGCCTCAATTAAAAACGGTAAATGACTGCTAAAAAGTTATTAAAACAAGCTTCACAAAGTCATTCCCACCGTGGCCAGGGACTCGTTGTGACCTCTAGCATTGACAAAATTGTCATGTGGAATTTTTGGTTTGTTTTTGTTTTTTGGGCTTGACCAGTTCCAGCTGGTCATATTGAACAGATCAATTGATTGAATAAATTAAGATTTGGGAAAGAATCCTGTCAATCAATCAAAAGTCGGTATCACAAACAATACTCAAGTCGAAAGATGATGTCACCTGTGACATCACTTGTTTAAACAAAAGAGCCTCCAAATTAATGTAAAATGTATTGTGTATAATAGATATTTGCAAAATGGAACTTACACACAAAAGTTTTCAGGTTTTTATGCTCCATTTTTAGTCATCAACATGCTCACTAGGGTTTAATGTCATAGAGATGCTTGAGCAGAAAATTTTGCTTAACAATTTTCTGCTGAGCAAAGGAAACCAGTCACAGATGGTACATTATGACATGGTATTTTGGCTGGTAACCTATTTCTGGTCAGCAGAAATGTTTTGTGCTTTTATAATAGACCGATTGCATGACCCGCGTCACGTGACCTATTGTGAGTATTAAATGTAAACAAACACAACGTCCTTTATAGGAAAGTGCAGTACAGTACATGATGATTGTTGCATTTTTCTATTCGATCGAGGCTTTTCTTTCTCAAAATCTGTGAAAAATATTCCAGAGTTTGTACCAGAGACCTTCGAGTGGCTGAATAAAGCCAGTAAGGACAGTTCCAGCAAGTCTTGGAAATTTTACAAGTAATGTATAAATGTGCACGATGTTTACTAGTGCATGATGGAACGATTAGGCCAGACGACTATCCAACACAAGAATTTCAAAGTTTTGAAGCTGAAATCATCCAAAGAAAATGCTTTTAAAAACTGTGAGATTCCTTTGCCTATTTGAAATTTTTTCAAGGCTAAGTATATATGCTCACTTTTCCAACGTTCTTTACCCTTTTTTTACAGTGATTTAGGCCTACATTACAAACAAAATAAGAGGTGGGTGGTGACATAGTTGTCCAACGTCGGCAGTGCATAACTCAAAATAAACCTCTTTTGTAGCAGAATACTGGTAGTTTATGAAACAGTAATGTGATTAATATCAATGTCATAACATACAACTTTAATAAAATGGCTTAGTAACTGTGTTAATTATTACAAAAAGCCGACTTTTGGTGTGACTCTGTCAGTCACGGCATGTATTTGCACGTAGTATGCCTTCGGCTCAGATGACGTAGTACCCACAATAGATCACGTGATGACATGTAAACAGTGGTCGCACAATCGGTCTATTGTTGTGCTTAAAGCGGCTGCGGCTTGTTTCTAAGGGAAGCCGATGCCTCAACACGTGTTGACATTGGTGGTCAAGCCGTAGCCACCCATTCGGACACGGCGTATGAAGTTGGCCACTGCTTCGTAGGGAAAATAGACTCATCTCTTTGTGTGAAATCAGATTTAGAACTTGTACTGTTATTGTGTATTCAGGGAACCAGACCGGGACGACCATACCGAGGTAAAGTTAAGTTTATAAATCAATGCAGGAGATTCACATCGTATGACGACCGAGCCCCTGGCCAAGTGACAATGCAAACCGTTATTAATACAAGAAATGGTTGAAAATGGAGACCGTTAACATGAAGACATGTATCAGTTTTACCAACACCACTGAGATTCAAGTTTCTCTCCAAATTTGTTACATGGTGGATAGTATTTTGTCTGTGATTTTTAAATGTTTTCTTCACTTGTAATGGAAAGACAACTTTCTGATTGTAATTTAGGTGTGAATGCTGATTCAGAATTTACACTGAACTAATTCACAGTAATGGGAATAACTTAATTTCTGTACAATGTGAAACATTATATATATATCGATAATCTACAAAAAAAAAAAAAACACAACGGTTAACAAGAACATGGACGTAACCTTCAGCCATGCCATGTCTACTACAATGGTGGATTGGTACTTGCATGCATCTAAAAATGGAACGACCAACCAAATCTCCCACTTTTGTACAAAAATACAACTACATGTAATCAAATAAAAGCAAGACAGTCAAATAAGATGCCTTCCTAAAAATTGGCAATTTTTAGAAGTGTTCTTAAAACTAGCATATAGAAAAACCATTTTCTTATACAAAGACCGTAGCTACATTAAAAAAAAAAAATCATTTAAAAAATAAATATATTAAAAGCTGATTTGACTGTAGTACTGTTAAACGGTAAACAGTTGCAATAATGCTGTCTTAATTATAATGCTCACTTGTTAAATTTTCAAATTTAGGAATGCTGTGTATTTTTTCAAACAACCAAACAACCACAATGCACTTGTTAGAATGTCAGGCCATGAATCCAGGTAGTGTTAATGTCCTACTTCAGACCCAGGAATGATTAGGGCTGATTAAATTCTGAAAGATGCTGGGTAATATCTCAAGGAAGAACTGACACAAGGATTAGTGTGAACCCTGAGACTTTGGACTAGGGGTAGGTAGGTTCAATCAGTCTGATATACCGTATCAGGGAGATACACTTACCCCAGGGTTAGTGTGAACCCTGAGAATTTGGACTAGGGGTAGAGTAGCTTCAACCAGTACTGATATAACAGGGAGATACACTAACCCCAGGGTTAGTGTGAACCCTGAGAATTTGGACTAGGGGTAGAGTAGCTTCAACCAGTACTGATATAACAGGGAGATACACTAACCCCAGGGTTAGTGTGAACCCTGAGAATTTGGACTAGGGGTAGAGTAGCTTCAACCAGTACTGATATAACAAGGAGATACACTAACCCCAGGGTTAGTGTGAACCCTGAGAATTTGGACTAGGGGTAGAGTAGCTTCAACCAGTACTGATATAACAAGGAGATACACTAACCCCAGGGTTAGTGTGAACCCTGAGAATTTGGACAAGGGGTAGAGTAGCTTCAACCAGTACTGATATAACAAGGAGATACACTAACCCCAGGGTTAGTTTGAACACCAAGACTTTGAACTAGGGGTAGGTAGTTTCAACCAGTACTGATATAACAAGGAGATACACTAACCCCAGGGTTAGTGTGAACCCTGAGAATTTGGACTAGGGGTAGGTAGCTTCAACCAGTACTGATATAACAGGGAGATACACTAACCCCAGGGTTAGTGTGAACCCTGAGAATTTGGACAAGGGGTAGAGTAGCTTCAACCAGTACTGATATAACAGGGAGATACACTAACCCCAGGGTTAGTGTGAACCCCAAGACTTTGAACTAGGGGTAGGTAGCTTCAATCAGTATTAATGTATCAGAGAGATACACTAACCCCAGGGTTAGTGTGAACACCAAGACTTAGGATGCGGGTAGCTTCAGTCAGTTGGGTCGTATCAGGTTCAGTTTAAGGACCAGGGGCATAGCAACTGCTTGGTTTGGGAGGGTGTATGGGTGCCACCAGTAGTATTTTCTCCGTCAGCATATTTAGCCCTTCAGACCAACGAAGCATGGGATCAACCGGCACAATTTCAGTCTAAAAACACCCCAATTCTTGGTCATGTTGGTTTGCTGACTTAATTTGGTTTCCTTAACCACTCTTAAATCTGACAAACTTTTGGTTTTGATACACTGAAGATGCAAGCTAATCTTGCTAGCCTTTCAGTCCCAGATGTTTCCCCTCTTAATTAGCTTCCACGCATCCCCCCAAAAATCCCATTGCTCTGCCCCTAACCTGCCTAGAGGAAGTTGTTTTATAATCAGTAATGATATACAGAGACATTAGGGAGATACTAAGGGCTAGGGAGGGTCTTCCAAAAAGGGAGAATTAATCCCCAAGAATCAGGATAAAGTGTGAAAGAAGGTTATCAATATCTGTCTATTAGTAATGCTTTCATTATATTTTATTGTTTTGAAAAAATAATTTAAGAAAAATAAACTTTTACAGTCGTTCATCTTGAAAAGCTGTTTATAACTCAGTGCAAATGTAAAACTGAGAGCTTTTTTCCAGTGCTAAAAATAAATTAGAAAACCACTCCATTTCAACATGGATGGTTTTCTCTTCAGTTTTGTGTGAAGTGGAAACCGGCATCAAAACTAGACTCTGCAACGGGTAGTACTAAATCTTCTTCTCCGTGAAGAGGGAAACATTTCTAGTGAACTTTTAAGCTGCTTTGTTTTCTCAGTTGAATCAATTCAAAAATAAAAAAAATCTGCAATGAGATTATACTCTAACGATCTCTTTTGGGTGTTTACTATTCTGGCGTCTCATGCTAGGAGATCGCATTGGGGTAGTTGTCTTTTGGGCAGACGTCGAGTGTTTCTCACTCTTGGACCTCTTCAGGGCCGTAGGGCGCCTGAATGAGAGCCTGCCCATGGCCCGGGAGAACGAGCTACCGGGCGTGTCCTCGGTGCTATATGATGCGGCTGCAGTGTTTGAGCTACTACTATAACCTAGACCGTTATGTGAGGCGGGGGTGGAGTAAGAGGAGGAGGAGGAGGGGCAGTTAGAGAAGGGATCTGTCTTACGTTGCATGTAGCTGGAGGCTCCCTCCTTCAGGTAGTGGCGAGCTTTGCGACCGCTGAAGTCACGAATGTTGATATCAGCATCTGCGGTGGAAACAACAAGGAAATCAATCAACGTAAAATGGAAGCTATACGTACCACAAAAACATTTGGTTTTACCAATGTATTATTGCTGGCAAAGATTACGGGAAAAAAAAGGCGAGGGACTAAGGCGTGACATCTTTTCTCCCCCGGTAAAAAAACCGCCCCCCGGTAAGCCCGCCCGGTATTCACCGCCCAGTTTTAAATCCATTTCAGCCGGTAAGTTCTTCCAGACCTGGTCTCTGTCCGGTCTGGAGCTGTAAGTATAAAGTTAGTGAAGCGGTTAGGATTAATAGCTTACCGACCAATCTCCCTGACCATACTTCCAGGGGAGTATAATGGGCGATGGTTTACTTTCTATTGTTAAAGGATTATTCACTGTTTCTTAATTGTTAGTTTTCTTAATTGTTAGGGTTATCCTTTGGTGACATTTAAAAAAAATTTTTTTTTTGGGGGGGAGGAATTTTTGCGTCCTAGTTACAACTTTCTGTACTGCCCACGTGCGCCCATAATGTTCATAGCAAGTTCGCCACGTTCGTTTATGCCTTCAAGCTTGGTATGCATTGGTATCGAAATTTGTTTACAATAATTGAAGAATTATCACCAAGAACATTATTGACTCATTTACTTCACATGACAAAATATTACAGTATCGATACCATTCTAACTCTACTCAAATAGTTTGCTTTAGGTGATGAGCAAATCGATTGGAGTTTAATAGTTGTTACGCATTTCGCGCGTGCCGGACATGCTAATACGTCAATCAGAACAACATTTACAACGGAATTGTGTATCTTCACTTTAAAAGTATAGTAATATGGACAACAAGAATATTCAACTAAATTTCAGATTTTAAATCAGGTAAAAAAGAAACGATGACTACTTTTGTAATTTCCAGAAGGCTTTCGATTGTTCAAATTAATCCTTCACAGATTTGCTTTCGTGGTTTTGAAAGCAGCCAGCCAGAGTTGCCCATAGGCGGCATGCCTTTGATATTGCCTATAGGCTTGAACCATTGTCCACCTGTGGCAGATTAATCCCAGCTTAAGGTTGTGTCTATTGTTTGGTTCCAGAAGGGCAGCCAGGGTCATGGACTCCACAACAATGGCCCAAAAGCGAACAGCTTGAAGCTGGGCCAGTAAGTCATTAACTTGAACCTGACAAGTATGTACTTTACCCGGTAGCTCACCCGGTTTGAGTACACCTGGTGAGATACCGGGGGTGGTTTTTTTACCGGGGGAGAAAAGATCTAACGCCTAACAAGATCTGGCTAAGACACTTTGAAGCCAACTCTTTGATGAAATTAGTTTTAGATGTAGGATGTAAATCCAAGATGGGGGAGACTATGTTATCTTGGAGGGACTGAAAATCAAATCCATGTGAGGCTCCAGTTCAAGGAGGGGCTCTTTCCTCATCCAGATGCACAAACTTGGTTCGGATGTTTTCCGCTGTATTCACACAAAAACATGACTACACACCGAGATTAAACTTGGCAATTACCCCCACTCCTTGAAAATCTCCACTGGTTACAAGTCACTCAGAGAATCCAGTACAAAATACTGCTTATCACTTTTAAAGCCCTACATGGAAATGCACCCAGCTACATCACAGAGTTGAATCGACCGGTAGTATGTACCCTCGAGATGTCTCCGATCATCCTCGGAGTGCCTACTGGTGACAACTACGGTCAGGACCAAATCCTATGGATCTTAGGTATTCTCACATGTGGCACCTGGGCTGTGGAACAATCTGCCATCTCACATTCGAGCTATTCACACTATGAACTGTTTCAAATCAGCCTGAAAAGTGGCACATGCTACTCATTAGACCTCGCTGTTCCTTATTTTGCATTTCTTTATTTTCCATTTACTTTCCGTCAAGTGCTTTGAGATTTCTCTTGGTTATGTAATGCACTGTATAAGTCTGCTTTATTATTGTTATTATTATTATTATTATTATTATTATTATAATTATTATTGATATAAATTTCTCCTTACGGTAATCTTGAATGAGGAACTGCATGACGGACTCTTTGCTATGTATAGCGGCAATATGCAGAGCAGTATAACCCTGTGGAGAAACGCAAACAGTAACAGGGATGAGATTTGACGAACCTGAAAAATGGGTTGAGGGTCTGGATTCTCCCTAACTCTTGACCCGGGACCTCCCAAGTGTTGCAATTCAGGAGGTGTACAGCCTCTATGCATCACCGGAAATGGTGAAAACTACAGGTTTGGACACAATGCAGACTATTTCTTTCTCCCTTTTGTGACTGCTTTACTTCTTTCAAGAAATTCAAAGGCTCAAGGAGAATTTGAGACGGGTAGGGCATCCCGTCGTAAACCGGGTGTAATCCCTGGCTATACGGCAGTATTGGGTTGTTTGACTTCTACTTCTGACCGGCGCCTCCGGACAAAGATATTGACCAAATAGGGAGAACACCAACATAGGGCTAGATAGATCAGTTGGTCGTAGGTTCATATCCCGCTCTATTTAATTTTTCTTTGTTCACCCCAAAAGTGGTTCGTCACTTTGACTTGTGTATCACTCACGTGCAGACGGGCAATTCCATGGTCACTCATGTTTCACATGAATTTCTGAATTATTTGATTTGTTGAAATCTTCTCATTGATAGCAACACGATTCAACCTATCAAGTGACGAAAAAACATTTGGAAAGCCATACATGTACTTGTAAAATCAGTGTGGGCACTGGGGGGCACAGGGGGGGGGGGGGCATTTCTTTTTTTGTGGGGGGGGGGAGGTACCAGGTACCATTTTATTTAATGAGTTACATGTGTCTCTATTTTCTTATGGGGGACATCGGGGGGGGGGCCTGGAAATTTGTGGGGGGACATTCTGACAATATTTTAAAACTTTTGCAAAACGCCGCGTTTATGTTACAGGTATTTCAGATTTTGGATGTCCTTTAATTGAGTTTAAAGTTGAAGAAATCTTTTTGAAAATGTCATTATAAAAACGACTCAAAGGTCGAGTCTCTCATCAGAAATTCGCCGAAGCAGAACAATAAATAGTCTATTTGTATATCTGTTGGCATCGTTAATAATTTATTTCAGTTGTTTGACTTGTGGGCCTGCCATAGTATTAGACAGTATCTGTTTGCTACAGGAGTTGTTCCAATCCAAGTCCATTACAATACAGTTCAAACTATCAAGTTTATAAATAACCTTCTCATGTGGGTTTCCCCAACTTTTATGTCGTAATTTCAATGTTTTTTTGTAAACTATTCTTCTATTTACATGCAGACAGTCAGACAGTGTATGTTTTTTCCTCCATTTCAGATTATCTTATAAAATATAGTTAACGGCATAACAAGAGCGCTGAAATGGGGCTTGTTTAGGAAAAGTGAACATTTTTAATTGGCCAGAAGTGCCCCCCTAGAAAAAAGGGTGCACCCCTTGTGCCCCCCCCTAAAATGTTACCCTAGTTTCAACTCTGTTACGAGTTCTTAAATTCAGTAACTTTTAACTTTTAAATTCAGTGTTTTTTAGTCCAGAGTGTTATTTCTGTGATCCTTCCCTATTGCTTGTCAAATTTGAGCACTGCACAATACTTCATGAATGAACCTTAATAAGCCTTGATTTATGAACACATTAATTTGCTCCTTCAATTTTTGCTTGATTAATGTGTATATGTACTTATTAAAAAATGTTATAGCTACTTCGAAAATGATTTATTTCTACACAGGCCCTTATCTGGGGTCGGATTTTACAAAACTAGTCCTAACTTAGGACTAGTCCTAACTTAGGACTAGTCCTAACTTAGGACTAGTCCTAACTTAGGACTAGTCCTAACTTAGGACTAGTCCTAACTTAGGACTAGTCCTAACATATGACTAGTCCTATAAGTTAGGACTAGTTACTCGTCCTAACTCAAGATAAGACTAGTCCTAATTCTTTGTGAAATCCTCTGCTGGTAGCCTTGTTTTATACCCTTAATTCACCTCAAAACAAATCACTTATGATGGAAACTTGGAATTGAATCTAATCTGGAAGCTACAGTAGAAAACTTGAATGTATAATTACTTTGTGTCCTAATAAATACACTATTACGTTAACCAGACCAAAGAAAGTCAGGTCTGATTGCTTCGTTCTTGAAAGGGCGGGGGCTCCAAGGCATTTTCTTCTTGATTAAGGGCACCTCTCTTTAGTGGCGTGTCATGGCCGACCGGATAAGATCACTGGACTCTAGCTCTGGTGTCTCTGATCAGCAGAGTGCGGGTTCGAGTCCCGGTCGTGACACTTGTGTCCTTAAGCAAGACACTTAACCATTATTGTTGCGTCCTTCGGATGGGACGTAAAGCCGTAGGTCCCGTGTGTTGTGTAATACACGTAAAAGAACCCAGTGGCACTTATCGCAAAGAGAAGGTGTTCGCCCAAGTGTTCCTGGTTTGATCGGCTGCAGATTGCGCCACAGCACCTTGTGAACCATTACATGGTGCTATGTAAAGGAACAGGTCTCATACTTCAAAAACGTAACTCATCATACCTTGCAGGAAAAAATACTGAGCGCTCTGAGACGCCCATAGGGTGTGATAAAGCGCTATATAAAAACTGTGTGTTATTATTATTATTATTATTACTATGAGGAAACAGTAAATTTCTATTGGAACATTTTAAGGGCACCTAGGCAATGACCAGGGGCAATGGAGGCAATTGCCTCTGTTGCCTCCGTGAAGTATCGGCCTGGAAAGCATCCACAGATGGTTTTATTATCTCCCACCTACTTGTTTATAGTATGTCTGATCCCATGAAGGCCTAAAGCATGATCAATTTACGTGACGTGTCGTGGCCGAGTGGATAAGAACACCGGACTCAAGCTCTGGTGTGTCTGATCAGCAGAGTGTGGGTTTGAGTCTCGGTCGTGACACTTGTGTCCTTAAGCAAGACACTTAACTGGACTGGATGGGACGTAAAGCCGTAGGTCCCATGTGTTGTGTAATGCACATAAAAGAACCCAGTGCACTTATCGAAAAGAGAAGATGTTCCTGGTTTGATCGGCTGCAGATTGCGCCACAGCACCTTGTAAACCGTTACATGGTGCTATGTAAAGGAACAGGTCTCATACTTCAAAAGTAACTCCGAATACCTTGAAGGAAAAAAACACTGAGCGCTTTGAGCTGCCCATCGGGTGTGACAAAGTGCTATATAAAAACTGCATATTATTATTATTTTATTATTATTACTGCAGTCCTCAATCAAACAGAATCAAACAAAAACATGCAGTTGGATTTGGATGAGTTTGGGATGGATAGGGTTAAGTGTCTTTTGACACACACATCTTTGATCGTTCCTCTTGTCTGTGTACTCTTTGCCTCAGCAATAACTTATATATCAACTATTATGTTCCACCATTAGTACAATAACAATTCCAAAAACTGCGCCAGGGATTCAACTTATACACTAGTTCAAGCAGCTCGTTCATGGTGCTTTACACCACCCGCAGCTATGGCCGCCGCCCGCGACACGACAATAGTACGTCATGCATGCAGATGTACCAATCAGCAAGGAGGATTTACAGTGCATGTGCGTCGACGCGCCATGAATGCCGTGTAAACGCCCATGAACGAGCTGCTCAGATTAGTCTATAAGCAGTCCAGTCTTATTATACCTGGGTCCAGATTCATAGAGCTGCTAAGCATAAAGTAGCTCAGCACAAACAAAATTATGCTTACCAGAATAAGGTTACCAGCCAAAATAGCATGTCACATGTAATATCTGTGGCTGGTATCCTGCTTATTTTTGCTGAGCAGAAAACTTTTAAGCACTATTTTCTGCTTAAGCAGCTCTATGAAATTGGGCCCTGGCTGTGCTTCATGAAATGCAACAGTCCGAATTACAGCTTTGAAATGTTTCATCCATAAAATAATAGATTTCCGTATAAGACCATGCAGATCGAATTGACATCTTCAGTAATGGCTTTGGCTGAAAAGGTGTCTTCTGCAATGCTGTCATTGCAGCCGATGGCCGTAATCAAAGTCGCTAGATTCAGATACGGCCTAATGCTCATAGGGTGTTCACATGTTTGGTACAGTAGGATGCAAACACACCAATAGAGGGCGGTATGACAGTGGTCCTTGATTTTTGGTTTTGGTTAAGGAAAACAGCTGATGAAGAAATGGTAAATGAAGGAGAGATGGGTGAAGGGGTAAACATGGTATACATGAAACAAGAATGTCTGTCTTTAACGATGAATTCAAATTTTTACGAATACAAACATTTTAAAGAAGACATGTTCACTTACCCCTTGCTGTTTGGTGATCATCCGAGTTGCAATGGTTGCATGATGAGTGAATGAAACAAAAAATGTTAATTTTCCGTGAGAACTAATCAAATATGAAGGGGCACAAATTCAATAGTTAGTGGTAAAGTGAAAATACAGTCTGGTCCCTATTTCATGGGCATAACATGTGAATGATTACACGGTTTTATATTTGAACCAGTTGGCGCCAGCTTACATGTATCCACAAAAACATTTTTCAAGCCAGCAAACGGGCGATGATGAAACACGCCATTGTGTAAAATTAGAATACCGGAACAAAGGTCGCCCAGACATACCACTGCTGAGCGTGCACATAGCACGCACACGCCATGTATTGCTCCATTTCACCAACAGGACAGATGGCGCTCAATATTTTGCCAGTTTTGGGCTATTATGCAGGCATTATTGTGTAATCTCCGATTCCACACCTTTGTCCTTTTGTTCCAAGAGGATTACGAGGCATCGAGAGGCTTCCACCATTGTTCATTTATTTTATTTTGGCTCAATGGAGGTAAGTCAGAGTGAACCAGGGATCCATCCTTTGTTTCAGACATAGTACCAATTGTAGGCCAAGGCACACGGCCAAGATTTTGCAATTCAAAGTGCATGAATTTGACATTTACTCAATGGAGAAAACAAAAATCACAGTGCAATTAAGGGCATCTTTCTCTTGGCTTTGTCAGAGTCAAGGTTTCTTCTTGCCAGCGGTACTCTCGAAGAAAAATGATTCCTACAGTTCCGACAAATAATCCCGTCAGACCGGACGGGAAAAAATGGACGGCAACTGGTTAAAATGATCCCTCTTTTTTTTTCCCACTGTGTGGCAGTGAACGTAACCATAGTATTTTTAAAAATTCCCTGTTACCCCTTTTCAAAACTTGATCCCTTTTTGATAAAAAAATAAAAGCAGAAGACACCTCAACACAAACTCACCGATCTACAGTTGACGTCAGCTCCTCTATCGGCAACTAATCTGATCATTTCTTTCTTTCCATGTTTGGCTCCCCAGTGTAACGCCGTCTGTGTCAAAGAAAACATGAAAACAAACACAAATATTAGAGGTTTAAAAAATCAATCAATCAAATCAATCAAATCAATGTCAATGTTTGGTCCCCTTTTCAGACAAAAGACTGAAATCAGGCTCTGTGGCTTTTTGTAGACATGTGATGTCACAGGTTACATGCTGTATAACCGTTAGAGTGTGTGGCATTACTCTAGTCTCAGAGGAACTTTTGGGAAATTTTGGCAAGCAAGAACTTTTGGCAAGTTTATACTGGCCTATTCCACTATCAAGGTCCGATCCATGCAGAAAGCTACACGGTTCCAATTTTAGAGAGGTTACATGCTCTATAACCACTAGAGTGGAGCGGAGTGGAATGGCCAAGCCGTCTAGTCCGCCGAACTTAAGTTCTGTAGTTTACAGACTGTGGGTTCGAAGCCCGGCCTGGCCAGTCACGACACTTGTGTCCTTGAGCAAGATACTTTACCATAATTGCTTTGTTCTTTGGATGGGACCTTAAGCCATAGGTCCCGTGTACAAGAATGGGTAGTACACGCAAAAGAACCCAGAACACTTATTGTGGAAGAGTAGGGGTTTACCCCGGTCTTTCTGGTTCAGATAGCTAGCATCCTTATCTACAGGTTTCCTCAGGCTTCCAAGCTACAGTGATTAAGTTGGCTTTTGAGGCATCCTTGGTTTCATTACCAGAAATTAATAATAGTGCATGGCAGTACACTAGTTTTGGAGGAACTTTTGAGAAAATTACGGCAACCAAAAACTTGATTTCAAGTCTATACAGGTCTTTTTACACTGTCAAGCTCCGATTACAGCTCCGATCTGTGCCAAAAGCTACACAGTTTCAACTAGTGTTGACTTCGTAAAAATTTCAACACGGTTCAAATCCGCTCTGCTTTCACACTGCCCGATGCGAAATCACCTTTTTTTTGCTACACGTGCAATTCTGTACCCAGGCCAAAATACCTAAACCCACCTCCCGAGCACGGTTGAAATGTTGGATTGAAATGTTGTAGTGTGAAAAGGTCAGGTCTTTTTTTTGATGGAGGGCAAGGTGAAGATATAAAACTAAACATATGCAAGAAAAGCATCTTAGACATAGAAACAACTGACCAGTCTGTTCAACTTCACCGAAAGATAGCTGACCAAACACAGCCAGGGTGACCTTTTCAAAATGGCAGACACTTAAAGCCCCAAACAAGCAGGTTCACCTTAGTGGCAGGACGGGTAAGAGCATGGGGGAATAAGCTCTAGAGGCTCATGGATTGTTGTTACTCACACCCAGCTTTTCTATTCTTTGCACAAATCAAGATGTAATAAAACCAACTTGGGTAAATTTCAGCTCATTTCGTTGTTTCATTTGCGAGAAAATGGTAAAAATGCATTCAACATTTTTGTACGACTTCTTAGGGCAGAGTTTTGGTCTCACATGAGACCAAAATTAATTTAGGACCTGATTTAATATATTATTCAAAAACGATAACACTTGGGCAGAAATATCTCAAGGAAAGTTTTCTACCATCATTATCTTTATACCACGTAAGGTATATGTCAATCTGTGAACATTTATGTTTTTCTTTCTTACCAATGTTGAGCTGGTGCTTTCACAAAAGATATATAAGAAAGAAACTCAACAAGAAGCCACCCGAACAACCCTTAAACCAAAAAGTACACGAGAAAGGGGCGTAACGGCAATTCAATATTCCCGTTTTAGAATGTCTTTGAAATCATTCAGCACAGCCAGGCAGTAAATACATCCATTCCTTTCACTCGTACAACCCAAATTTATGTCTTCATGACATATTTCCACTTTATACAAACAATCACAACCATATCATTCTTCTTAATAAATCTTATCTGTGGACAAATAGTGGGAGGCTGGTTTGAGATATATCGGTCGCCTTGTGGACCTAGCATTTATATTTCAACCTCATTGTACAACTGGCATATTTATACTTAAACAGACTGACTTCCTGTAGTAGTTTATGTTTGGTAAACGCTGTTGTACCCTCGTGACCTCAATTTGTGACTGATGTTTTGTTTTTCTTCTGCGGATCGTCTTTTCCTGGAGATATTGTTGCCTCTGCAGTATTGTGTGAAGATGTTGCCAATGTGTAAACACTTGGTATCCACTTGAGAAATAATGTAAAACAAAAATTGAACAACACCACAAAAATACATCAAAATCTATCTCTATTTTCGCTGGCATTTGTTCTGTTCTGATTTGTAATTTAAATAATAAAACACAAGGGAAACTGACTGGGTAATTACAAATCAGTTTTGGTGCGAAAATAGAAAAATTTACCCAGAGCAGGATTTGAACCGGCGACCTCTGGACACCAGCACATAAACCAGAAGGTCGCAGGTTCAAATCCTGCTCTAGTCAATTTTCGTTTGTTCGCCCAACACTGATTTGAAATTTATATTAAAAAACAGAACTGCTTATTTCCTGACGACAATCAGAGTATACCGATGAGACTGTCAAGTTATTACACCACTGGCTCTTTCCAAAACCCTCAAAACTAATTACAGAGATAGTTCCATGAAGTTACAAACCTCAGTTTCTTAATGTTGCTAGTAGGAACATTAAGAATTATCATTATTTAAAATGTTTAATTCCTCCCCCCCCCCCCCCGACAATCACTCACCACAATTTTCTATTTGAAAATTTGTTTCTCCCCCTCACCCTCGTTTAATTTATTTTTTAATGAAAATCAAATTTTGATTTTCAATTATTTCCTTTGATCCACTTACCCTCAAAAAAACAAATTAAAAAAACCAAAACAACAACAACATGGCCCTCACGTACCATTTTCTGCTTAACAGCGTTATGAAATTGGATTTTGACAATTTATGTGCCACAATGCGATGTCATTTTTCAACACTGAATGAGAATAATGGTTCAAAGTTAAAATTAGATTTAAAGTTACAGATTAACTATTTAATAATATATGAAGAAAGACAAGGTATGAAGAAAGACAAAGCCACCCTTCTGAATTTGGAGAAACAGAGATAACTTTGGGCAAGCATGTAAAAAAAAGGGTTCTACCCCACCCCCCTCAAAAAGGAAAAGAAGAAAAAAGGGCCACGGAAAGAGTTGATAAATGTGTTCCATATCTGACTAGATTGTTGATGTTAAGTCTGTCCATCAGTTTCCTTCCTTGTATGACAGATTGATGTGCTTCACCAGTGTGTAATACAAGCATGATGACAAACCGACAATACCATCATCCCACTTACATTTATCATTCTAATTCCCCAGTTAGAAAAAAAAATTCTCACAAGTGAGCATCCCCCCACCCTAATGTAGACCAACTTCTTAATACCAAAACTGAAGCAAATAAACACTTCTCCAAACAAAGCATGTAGTTTTGTCCTATTTTGTTCACAAACCTTCCCCCCCCCATACATGTCCCTCCTTGAAGTAACATAAACACAATCAAGCCACTCTTTAGTATTTAAGGGGAGACCTAGTAATACAATTTGCCCAGCCTGCACTTTTTGCAGGGGTCACGGCTTGAGCATCTCCCAGTCTGGTGCATATGTCATCCAGGGGGAACCAGTCTATACTTCATTGCATCCATCGTCCCCGTACAACAAAGGTCTAAGAGATCACAGCAACAAACAGCTAATGACACATGTATCATGTGTTTGTACACTTGTACTTGAAGTGCCTGCACATAGAAGGTAACCATAAATCTTTCCACCCAGCCAGTGTAACTCTGGCCTGTTCCTCCTCCCCCAAGGTTCTGCAAAAGTGTTTCTCGTGCAAGCTCCAAGAATGATTACGATGGTTTAAAAAGTCTCCATTCAAAAAAACGTTCGAGTCAAATCGGGGCAGTTTAGACAAAACCATGTAACCCACTCATGCGTAGATGACTGAATTAGCTTCCAGGATTTCATATTTCAAAAGCTGTAAAGTAGTTGAAATTTTAACTTTCGGGAGAGCGCAAAGAAACATTGACTTGAGTGGGATTTGAACCTGGGACCTACGGGTTTTTCGTGCTGGTGCTCCACCAACTGAGCTGAGTTAGCCCTATGTTGGCAGTCTTGCTATTTGTTCGATATCTTTGCTCAGGGAGCACCAGTTAGAAGTCACACAACCATATACTGCCGTATAGCCACAGATCACACCCGGTTAACGATACAACCTGTGGGAAGTGACAATTCAAGGGGATCTCATTGTAAGTGACATTGCAAGCAGAACTGTTAAGAAGTCTTAACCACCCCAACCCTTCAAAATCCAACAGCACATTTTGTTTGACTCCGTTGGACTGAGAACTGCACTAGCAAACTCATTATGCTTTACATGGGATCAGGCATACCACCATGATCAAGATTCCAGAAGTTTGGGTGTTGAGTTACCATCGGGCGTTTGACAATTTCAAAACTGCACTAGTAAACCACCATAATCAGAGTCCAACAGTTTGGGTGTTGAGTTACAATGGTGTTGGATTCTGTTGGACTGAGGACTGCACTAGTAAACTGATTATGCTTTACATGGGCTCAGGCATACAGTAATAATCCAAGCCCAACAGTTTTGGTGTTGAGTTACCATTTTGGGATTCAACTTTTTTCTTTTACTTATGAAGTAATAAACCACATGGGAAACTGACTGGGTAATCATAAATCAGTTTTGGGGTGAAATCATTCTTTAACTCAATTTATAAGTGGCCTGCCCCATCTCAAAACAATTCTCCTCAAGAAAGCATATTTGTTCTAAACTTGTATATCCCAGGGATGAGATTTGCCAAATGTGAAAATTCCTGAAACTGGCTTGCGGGCATGGGTTCCCCCTTATTCTAGACCCCAAAATACAAAACTGCAGTTTTGGACACAATGTGGACTATTGCTTTACATTCCTTCAAGAAAATTTTAAGGATCAAGGAGATTTTGAGAAAATCCTGAAACCAGGAAAAATCCCTGAGAAATCACATGCCCGACATCCAAAAACATATTTGGGATCTATTTTCAGGTTTCTTCAAAAAATGCAGCCTAAAATACCTATTTACCACATAACACTTTGACTCTATGACAGAACTGCACTGTTCTCAAAACAATCGTACACACTCGACACAAAAAACAACAACAAGGCCCTGGCTGGCCGAAACAAAATATGTCGAATCCTTGGACATCCTTATGGATATTGATATGAACAAAATAAGATGAAGCCATGCTGGATGGAGCCATGGTGGCGCAACACAATTCTCCACTGAATTCTAATAAATCAAAAACGTGTGAATTACACCAGCGCTCGTATGTCAAGTTGACACACAGTCCTTAGTAACTGCTCCAAGGCAGTAAAATCAGATTCCTTCAAAACAGCTCCACAAATAAATGTGCATTCCCCAAAAAGCCCTGGAATTTAAAGACAAGGTTCCAGATTGGTAATTACATTCAAAAAAACATATAAACAAAAACCAATAAACAAACAAGTTGACTAATTTCAATTCAAAGCTCACTTATAAAGATCATACTCATGCCAATACTCCAGAAAAAAAAACCTTTAGTCAAGAAAAATAACATTTGAAGACTTTAAACTTTTGACAGCCAACAAACAACCACAGTGGTAAGTTTGCAACAAATCACCAGCAAAAAACTAATCAATTTTTTCAACTCAATTTCATGAAGTTTTCACACTCAAAGGTTGGTGGCTCAGGTGCTAGTTGATAACTAGAGAATGAAAAATGTGTTGACTCTTATAAAAAACGAAAAAACAAACATGTAATAGGCCTTATTTTTTACTGCAAGAGGGCGCCCTTTTTGGTGTAGATTGGGGGTCAAACCATATAAATAAGCGTGGTAAACCAGACGCAATTAGACTTCTAATAAAGCAGTTAGTACACAACTTTCGAGTTTTTTTTTTTAACTGACAGTTTTACAATGTAATCAGTGTAAGATATTTGCTTGGAAAATTTGCATTTTTAATATTTTGAAATAGTTTTGAACTTTCAAAATGGAATTAGTATTGTGCCCTCTTGCTATAAAAAAACACGTCCTATTTACCTCACCTTTAAGTCTGAGGGCCCAAGTTTGCTTCGGCACAAAAAGCAGCCAAGCACAACAACATCATACGTAACAGAATAAGGTTACCAGCCAAAATAGCAAGTCACATGTACAATCTGTGACTGGTATCCTATTTTTGCTCTGCAGTAACAATTTTCAGCACTTTTTTTTTCCTACGAGTTTGGGCCCTGGTGTTTGGATTTACAGCATAATGTAAAAAACACATCCATCCGCGCTAGGAATTTCACATGATCTACGCTAGTCGACAGCATCTACTTCCTGTTGCAAACAATTTGACGATGGTTTTGATTGTCAGCGTGAACTTGGGGAGAGATTTATTTCATGTTTGTCCGAGCCAATGATGATACCCCCCCCCCCCCCCCCAAACAACAGTGAAGCAAACACTGAATCCACATCAACCCCCAGGATGTAATTAAAAAGTCATTCTACTTTACCTCGTACATCATTTTTTTTTTTTTTTATCGGACCGGGGTATATAATGTGTCTCTTGTGACTGGTGCTACTGTGATTGAACCTGAGAAAGGAATGTCAGGATGTACATGCATCTACAATATTATGATCTTGTGTAATCATTTGTCATCTGTCTCCTACCCATAGACTCGACAAGTAAATTGAAACTGGATTCAAGTTTCCCTCCTGAAATCAGACCCATGTAGTCTTGTCTGACCTGACTGACCTGTGACCTCATCTGATGTCTGACCCCCATCCTTACACGTTTAAATATTTTATGAGAAGACAAAAATGTCGGAAATTCGTGAAAATTTCACCCCAATATGGGATTTTTTTTTTATTATGAAAAGACAAATATTTCTACTATGTTTAATATAGAAGCCTTTTATAGCATTAAGTTTCTCAGCATCAATGACAATCACCCAAGAAATATTCAAAGAAAAGTAAAATGTGGAGTGTCGTGGCCGAGCGGTCTAGATCACTGGACTCAAGTTCTGGTGTTGTTGGCAGCAGAGTGTGGGTTCGAATCCCGGCCGCAGCACTTGTGTCCTTGAGCAAGACACTTTACCATAATTGCTATGTCCTTCGGATGGGCCATTAAGCCCTAGGTCCCGTGTACTACGATTAGTGGTGCACGTAAAAAAAAACAGAACACTTATCGTGGAAGAGTAGGGGAATTACCCCGGTGTTTCTGGTTCACATAGCAAGCACCCTCGTCTACAGGTTTCCTCAGGCTTGAGAGCTATACAGTGATTAAGTTCACTTATGAGGCGTCCTTGGTTTTATTACCAGAAATATATAATAATAATAACAATAAAAAAAAATCAAAGTTCATTTTCTGCTGGCTTTTTCTTCCCAAAAGTAACCCAGACAAAGCCTATTCTATACAAGATCAGATGATAGCACGTACATGCCAGTGAATTAGGCCACATTGATCTTGACCGCCATCTGCCTTTCAGCACCACCGCGAAAAAACTGTTGATCTCTTTCATTGACCCGACTCAAGTAGTTTGTGTTTCATGCCAGTGTCTGACGACACCATGTCGCCAGACTTGTTCCCCTCCTCCTCAAGAAAATAAACTTTGTGGCATCAGTATCCAAACATTCGGTGCACTGTACTTTTTCAGGATGGAGGGAACAAAAAGTGGAGCCAGTTGGTATAGCAAAAAACCAACTGTGCACTGCCTGATACACGAACGACATCCACTTATAACATAGAACTAAAACACTCCTTGGGCCAAATTAGACGTTCTGCTAAGAAGAGCGCCCATTACCAAAATTCTTATTTCATAACCACATGCTAACTTGTCAATGGTTCTTGTAACCAGATGAGTGTTGCAACGATGCAAATCCACTAAGAACAACCTTTGTGAAACACACTTTTGCTAACGCAAATTTGTCTGCCTGTAGTAAGCACAAAAGTTTGCTTAGCAGTAGCCAGCTTTAAAAAATTGGCCCCTGTTTGGTTCAAACATGTTTGTATCCTTCTATTGACCCTTTGCACCAACGTCACACATGGCTATTGTCACTGCCACGACCTCCATTTTGGGATTCAAACTGCATGTGAATGTTTTGTAATTCAGCCTGGTGCTCCCTTTTTAAATATTTTTACTAAGCCAATAATAAACTATATTTATGTTATTATCTAATTTAATGCTGGGGTAAACATTGCCACACCTGTTACTGAATTTGTTGTTTTTGTTTTATAACTTTTTGATGTACTCTTGCCTTTTTAGGATCTTGTGATTTAATTTACTGCCCAGATCTCAAATTTTTGTCAGAATGTCAACAGTAATAGTTTAGAATGTTTGTTTAAAAAAAATAAGCGTTTTAGCTATTGTACTTTTTTTGCTAATATCGCCTTTCATTAATTTTTATCTGTTTTTGTTTACCGTTTACATTTTTTGTTTTGGTTTAATTTCTCTTCCACAGTTTTTTGTTTATATTTTGTAAGATAACTGTGCATGTAATATCGCCTGCAATTCAGCCGTCGGCTGCGATGGTCGATTATAAATAGACCATTCTAAATTGAATCAAATCAAATAATAATTTGTTGTAAACACCGAGTGACCTAAAACGTGCACTACAACACAAGGGGATGCTGACTCCTAAAACCGCACAATCAAGTTTACTTTGATGACGACGTCAGGTGAACTGAGCCGTGTCTAAATGAGCAGGGCCCAATTTCATAGAGCTGCTTAAGCACAAAAAGTAGCTAAGCACAACAAATTTATGCTTAACAGAATAAGGTTACCGGCCAAAATACCATGTCACATGTACAATTTGTGACTGGTATCCTGCTCATTTTTTGCTGAGCAGTAATTTTTTAAGCAATATTTTCTGCTTACGCAACTCTATGAAATTGGACCCAGTTGCGGCTGCGGCTTGATGCATGAAGTAACATGCATTGAAGTATAGGATACCCATAGCAACACCCTTAGCCACAGCCACAGCCGTAGCCAATACTTCGGTCACGGCCTCGGCCCAATTTCATAGAGCTATTTAACAGCCGATTTTGTGCTTACTGCGTGATTTCCATTTCATAGCGCTGCTAACCGTAAGCACAGGAAAAGGCATGCTAACCTTCCTGTGCTTACTGAAGGAAAATAAATGACGTAACAATGCAAATCCATGGTGAACGCGCAAGCTGGCCGCCTAATTTTCTTGCTAACCTGCAAAATACACTTACACTTATGCAAATTTTTCTGCTAAAGTTAGCATGAAAATTTGCATACCGTTCAGCAGCGCTATGAAATTGGCCCCTGCAGCCTGAAAGCACCAAAACTCGGTAAGTATAGAAAAACTTGCTCAGCTGAAACAGGTTACCAGCCGAAATTCCATATAGTTTACATAGTTTCAACTGGTGCCCCACTCATTTTTTTTCTTAGCAAACATATTCACTAAGCAGTATTTTCTGCTGAACAGCTTTCTGAAATTGGCCCCTGTTCAACACACAAACTTATGTTTAGCACATAATTTGGTATCTCACAGAAGAAACAGGTTGTCAGTCAATTGCTGTATAGGCTGATGTACAACGTAGTCATTTCTAGAGGCTGGTTCCCCAGAACATTCTTTTCTGTAAAGGAATATTTCTGCTCTGCTGAACAGCTCAATCAAACAGACCTCATCAGGACAACAAATTAATGCTGTAAAGTGCATTGAGTCACACTGTAGCATATGCTTTTCTCGAGAAAAATGACATGACAACCTAAACTGAAATAGATTTAACTTTGTACCTGATTTGTTATTGAGATCATCACATCAGTCCATTATTATTAGCTTTGAGAGATTGACTTAAGTAAAAATTTCACATCATGGTCTCAGAGAATTATCGATACACCAGAATGGACCGATCCATTAAGCCCCGCCTAAGACCGTATTGACTAATCACAGCCTTGACAACGCCACTGAAAGTCCGACAAACGTCTGGCATGTTAAAATCTAATCAGAAAAGTAAACAAACCGTCGCCATTGTTCTGACACACAACAGCACACACACAATTGTA
This sequence comes from Marthasterias glacialis, assembly GCA_911728455.2. Classification (NCBI taxonomy): domain Eukaryota; kingdom Metazoa; phylum Echinodermata; class Asteroidea; order Forcipulatida; family Asteriidae; genus Marthasterias; species Marthasterias glacialis. Next base: position 27,806,019 of record OU452222.1, on the reverse strand, counting down.
CAAACTTTTTGTTTTAATTTTTCCATGTTTTCCATGGCATTATTTAGTTATAAAAAGAAGAACCTAGCTCATGAGCTAAAAAAGTTGCATTTCATCTGAGATTTGTGGTAAATCCTTCATTGCTTCTTAGGTGTTACCACAGGGGGGCGCCATCTTGCTTTCCAAACAATTCAAATCACTGGACCCAACCATGGGGCTAATACGAATAATAACAAGAGCATTTATATGGCTCACAGTATCTGGTGACCCGTTCACAGGCGCCAGTCAATGGGAAAACAATAACCATTCATATTGAATGAGAGATTGAAGAGATAAGAGGGTGCTTGAATGGGGAAAGATCGTTTAAATTCCTCAACTCGTCCCACCCAGGCAAGGAAATTCCAGAGATGCGACACACAGCTGGAAAAAAGCCCGGTCCCCAGGTTGCAAGGCGAGTTTAAGGAACAGAGAGCAACTCAGTGGTAAAGACGAATCTGAGGCCTGGTTGCAGGTTGTGGATTCGCGACAGGACGGAACTAAACTATGAATGGCTTTTGTATGAGAGGAGCAGGATTTTGAGTTGTATTCTGTATTTCTGTACAGACCTTTATCATGCTGCAACCATCTTGGTCATGTTCCCTGTATCCAATAACAGTAACATATGCTAATATTCATTGTACAAAAAGGAACCAGACTATTTGCCCTTCCAGCCTCCATTTGGTTTCATTGGTTTGAATGGGAGAAAATCAAGATGGCCGCACCATAATAAAGGTCTACTGAAGAGCGACTGTAATATTGGTGTTGGCAGGGAAAATAGGCTGGCCCCTATTCTGAATAAAAGCGAATCAGCATTGTGATTGATCATGGATGGGAGTGATGAAAGTCTGAAACTAGGAACCAAATTTTAGGAGGTATGTTAGAGTAATGGCATTTCCACCCTCTGGATTTATAAATTTCAAGGAGCTTCTGAGAACGATATCCTCTGCATCAGAGAAGTGAATCAAAGAGCATCATTTATCTATATCTGGAGAAATTTCCTGCATTTCGTCACCAGTCTGACACACAAAAAGAGTCTGAATCCAGATAGAACTGTGAAATTTCTTAACCCTGATTGGTATTGCTCGTGGGTAACATTCAAAAAGATGTTGGTAGTGTGGTAAGCATGTTATAGTGGCATGTACCAGAGCTATGCTGGTTTACACAGGTGATAGATTGTTGGTTCTCATCAATGGAGTATCCTCCAATACAAGTTAAGAAGACTGATTCTAATTGAAAGGTTTTGAAGAAAGCAAAACGTTAACTTTTAAACCTGTGTATTCGTAAAGGCTTGTTCATATTTTTAAAAACCTACATTTGTAACAGGTCACATTTGTAACAGGTCTTGCATTCTTAAATTATTAAATGTTTTAGTAGGAACTTTATGCATAGGATTCAAACTGCCTCTAGCTATCGGGCAAGCTCAGTTGTCTAGTGTTAAGACATGTGCTCTAGAATAGCAAAAGTTGTGGGTTCGAATCCCACCTGAGTAATATTTATGTTGATTTTTTTTTGTTTTACTGGACTCAGGAAAGTACCGAGTATAATTGCTTAATACACATGGGTGTAGGGTAAAACACAAAAGACAACTTTATACATCGTTTCAATTCCTAAGAGCATGTGTTCATAGACAACACATAAATGTTTGTCATTATGATTCACTTCTATTCAGGCATGTAAGCCACTCTCTGCCATTAATATGGTACAGCGCCCTCTATGGGCGGACAGCTCTCTTGCTGTCCTTCATGCCTTCTTTCAACATCTAACGACGTACACCTGCTTGTATGGAAATGCTATCACAATTTATGTGGATACAAGCTAATTGGAAGTTTATGGCCAGCTACAATACTAGAGGCAAAGGCTGAACTGACCAGCTGGACATGAAGGAAACGCCTGGGGTTACAGTTACACAGATCAGTTGAGAAGAATGACCAAGGCTTGGACTTAAAGTGTACCATCAACGATGTCAGACTTCAGTTGAGATTTCTGTAGGACTTGGGATTTTAGCTCAGGCTTCCCTGTAAGGACTTGACATTTTAGTTGCGACTTTCCCCATTTAAGGACTTGAGGCTTTAGTTAAGACTTCCATAAAGGGCTTGAGCTTCAGTTGAGACTTCCCCATGCAGAACTAGAGATTTTAGTTGGGACTTCCCTTTAAAGAAATAAGGACTTGAGCTTCAGTTGAGACTTCCCCATGCAGGACTAGAGATTTTAGTTGAGACTTCCCCATGCAGGACTAGAGATTTCAGTTGAGACTTCCCCATGCAGGACTAGAGATTTTAGTTGAGACTTCCCCATGCAGGACTAGAGATTTTAGTTGAGACTTCCCCATGCAGGACTAGAGATTTTAGTTGAGACTTCCCCATGCAGGACTAGAGATTTTAGTTGAGACTTCCCCATGCAGGACTAGAGATTTTAGTTGAGACTTCCCCATGCAGGACTTGAGATTTCAGTTGAGACTTCCCCATGCAGGACTAGAGATTTTAGTTGAGACTTCCCCATGCAGGACTTGAGATTTTAGTTCAGACTTCCCCATTCAGGACTTGAGATTTTAGTTGAGACTTCCCCATGCAGGACTTGAGATTTTAGTTGAGACTTCCCCATTCAGGACTTGAGATTTTAGTTGAGACTTCCCCATTCAGGACTAGAAATTTTAGTTGAGACTTCCCCATTCAGGACTTGAGATTTCAGTTGAGACTTCCCCATTCAGGACTTGAGATTTTAGTTGAGACTTCCCCATTCAGGACTTGAGATTTTAGCTGAGACTTCCCCATGCAGGACTAGAGATTTTAGTTGAGGCTTCCCCATGCAGGACTTGAGATTTTAGTTGAGACTTCCCCATGCAGGACTAGAGATTTTAGTTGAGACTTCCCCATTCAGGACTTCAGATTTTAGTTGAGACTTCCCCATTCAGGACTCATTTGAGACTTTAACTGAAATTTTGTCTTACAATTCTAAGACTTTAGTTGAAACTTTCCCTGAAGGGCTCAAGACTAAGTTGAGACATTCCCTTAAAGGATTTGAGGTTTGATTCAGGGCTTGACTCCAGGGACTTGAGAGTTACTTGCACATTACCTACAAAGACTTAATGATGTACCAACACAACACTTGCAATTCAATGACTACATGTAAAACAAACCAATGCTGGCTGTAATAATGATAAACAGTGACAGCTTCATAGATGGTCACTGGTTACCATTGATTAGTTTCCTCGTTCAGGTGATTCAGCCGATCATTTAATCCATGTATGGTTCCACCATCCTGTGACCCATGTCAATGACCACAAAGTGACCAGGTGGCTAGCTTTAAATTGTGACTCAGCATAAATGACAGACCCGGTCCCTATTTCATGGCTAATGCTTACTGCTGAATTCGGTACTTGAGGCCACCACTTTCTGCTTAATACAGGGTTAGGGCCAAACTCCTGCGCTAGCTCTAAAAGCAAAGAATGCTTAGTAACGCCTTAGTAACGCTTAGCAATGCCAAGTGCCCACATGCTCAAGCAAAACTTCTATGCTTACCTGTGAAATATGCTTATAATAACTGCTAACCTAAGGGCTTATTTTTGCGCTTATGGTAAGCAGAGTCGTGAAATTGTGCCCGTACATTTCATAACTTGAAATCACGTACTAACAGACCTTTGCTCTGCCGGGGCCATCTTTGTCATGTCTCCTGTATCCATTACAAATCCTTGTATACATTGCACAAAAAAGAGCCAGACTATATTTTCCTTCAGCTCTGTTTGGTTCAATTGAACTGAGAAAAAAAGGAGGGACAAACAGATGACAGCTGAACCATGATAAATATCTTTAGATGCTAACTGAAACAGCTGGTCAAATACAATCCACACACAACTTTAAAAATACGTATTATCCAAGTACAACAGCAAGGCCAGAAGTTCAACCACATTTCTAACCTAGACATGAGCTCCTATATTTAACCATCCAGCAAGGACCATCTCTGTGTATCTTACTTTTACAGCGCCAGATTCTGTTAGTGTTCACAGGTCTTGTCAAACTTAGACGACTTCCTGGCTATTAATTATCAAACTTCTCCAGGTGACCAGAGCCCCTTCCTCTGGTCACATCCGAATGCTACTTCTAATTCACAGAAACTCCTCTTGATGGTTCTGCCTTAGATCATGGAGGAGGCCCTGTTAGGATCAGAATCAAGGATACGTGCCAACTAACTCTTCATCTACTGTTCATCAACGAAATGCTCAAACAGGTGATTGAACAGTTCAACTTTGACTCAAAACAGACCATACTCCTCCAACTAAGCTATCAATTTGAACCACAAGTACAAAAAATCCCTACATTAAATATTTCACCAAATAATAATAATAATAACAACAACAACAACAATAATAATAATGATGTCTTATAAACGATGGTACCCATCAACATAGGTGCTCATGGCGCTTGCTCCCGGAAATTATTCACTTAAACAGTTGATCCAAGTGAGTGCACTACTCGTGTCTGATAGCCAACAATTAAAACAATATTTTATAGTTGAAATCATTCTCAGCTCTAATGAGTCTTAAGTGCTGATTTGAAAGTATCAATAATGATGTCTTACAAATGCCAGTATCCACCAACATAGGCGCTCATGGCGCTTGCTCCCAAAATTTGTTCATTTAAACAGTTGATCCAAGAGAGTGCACTGCTCGTAACTGATAGCCAACAATAAAAAAACAATATTAAATAGTTGAAATGGTTCTCAGTTCTTCAAATGAATGAGATGTGCCTTAGGTGCTGATTTGCAAGTATCAGTTGTGAGAGCTGCATGGACATAATGTGGAAGACCATTTCATATCTTGGCTGCAGTGACTTGCAGCGACGCACTGCAGCGGCGCACTGCAGCGGCGTAGCCAAGGAGGGGCCCAGGGGGCCTTGTGCCCCGACAAATTTCCAGTGCCCCCCTAGCAGGAAAAGCAATGCCCCCCACCCCAGTGAAAAAATCCTGGCTATGCCGCTGGCGACTTTGAATGAATGCCCTTTCCAAGATTTGCGTGCCCTGTGTTCTTCAAGCAGACATTATTCTGCTGAGCATACACTTTCTCTGGCTTGGAGATATGGCTGTACTAGATCACATAATAATACGATGGGGGAAATGCCATTCATTGCTTTAAACACAAGCAAGCCATTTTTTTACACTCAATCCTCTGTTCAATCCGGAGCCAGTGAAGTTGTTTCAGAAGAGAGCTGATGCTTACACTCTTTTTAGACAAAATAACTTGATATGGAACGAGCTTTTTTCGTCCTCGCATCACATCAATCCAGCCAAACCCAAGATCAGCCTTTTATGAAACTAAATAAAAGTAATTCCGACAAAAGCTTATACCCCTTTCAGTTAATCCAACATTTTTCATCCCCACAGCCATACATCATCCATCAGCATGTTTGAATGAAACCGAATAAAAAGAAATTCATACACAAAATATTTAAGTTGACAAGGATGAAGCTCATTCCATTCTGGCCTTGCATCGATCACGCCAAACCCATAGATCAGCATTTAAATAAACCAGTTAAAAAGTAATTCCTAAAAAAAAATCACAAAAAATACATTCCTTTCATTCCATTCCAATCCAACATTTTCCATCCTTGCCCCATATCCTGGCGTACCATCAGCATTTTTGATGAAACTGAATAAAATACTCCTTCAAGAAAATGCAAGCACTGTTAACTTTCAGTCCAACACTTTCCATCCTTGCCCCACCTCCACCATGTCAACCTCCAAGATCTGACCATGAAGGCCGTCAGCTCCTGTTCACCATCAAATCATTACTGTCCACAAGAACATGTAACATTCATTTATTTTATTACCAAGCCCATGTCTCAGGCTGACCAGACAAGACTACCTACAAGGACAGTAGTAAATTAACACCAAGGTTCCAGGTGCTGATGGAGGCACCATACCCTCATCAGCTGTCACATCCATCACCTTTTTTTATCTTGAAAAAGCAAGCACTTGCATTGCCAATTGACTGTAACATTTCACCTTTTCTCACTCAAGATATTTTTAATTTTCAAGGCCACCAACCCTCCTAGTTCTATCTCGAGAGCTTGATTATGGCAGATAAAGAGAGGTTGAAGCCAAGTTGCTTATAAAAATACCGTTACTTTTAACTCACACTCAACTTAACTCTTTGCCTCCTCCTGACAAAAACAAAATAATGGGAGACTTCTTGGGATGGTTGGTGACAGCAGACTTACCAAGTAATTCACAGCTCTCGAAAATGAGCGTACATGCTTAGAACTATATAAACATTGGAAAAGCACCTGGTAAGCCTGCTGCCACCTAGCATCCTAAAATTGTTCACTATGATCGTTAACCTTGGACACATGAACCAGCTACCTCATCTAATAAATGTTTTTAGAACACCCCGCTAATATCACGAAGGTACTGGCCTCTCTAGCGGTTAAGACAGCTGCTCTGCAATGTCGCAGGATTGATTCCCACCTAAAACCCGGCTCATACTTCATGCAAATGCGAAGTTAATTTGTTGTCACGACTCTATATTCGCATGAAACGTTCTGCAAGAGTTGAGCACATTTAAACTTGAGCGAATTGTTCGTTGCAAACTTTTGACATCAAATTCACTTCATATTCGCATTAACATGAAGCATGAACTGGGCTTATGTTGCATGAGGTTTGTTTAAATTCTTTGACCTCTAGGATAGCAGTGAGTATACCGTGCTCTACAACAGAAGTGCTATTGTGAGAACAGAACTGAAACATCCTGAAAAATGGATAAAGGTCTTTGCTTTGTCTTCAAATGAAACTTACCAAACTTCCAGGGTCTTAGATTTCAAAGGACTTAAACTCTCTCTAGATAAACACAAACAGGCAAACTAGAAATGTTGATACAATAGGGCTTTTGTTTTCACATATTTCAAGAAAGTTTGAAGGGCAAAAACAGATCTGAGGAAACAAATCACAAACTAAGTGAAAGTACTTAAAAATCACAGTCCTTTTCAAAAACGAATTTCACTGATAAAGGGCAAAAACAAAAACACAGGCGTTCATCATTCCAAGGCAAGAATTACACTTGATGATTTTTGAAGTTTTATTGTACAGCATTTTGAAATGGAGGCAAGAATCACCTAGCATCACACCCTCCCCCCCACCCTAAAAAAAAAGTGACAAATATCTAATACATTTTGATCAGGGTGTGACTCCCGGGATAGTTTGTTAAAAATGTTCAATACACACTAGGGATCTGGCCACAGGAAGTGAAGTTACCAGAGACACAAAGCACAATAAACCTCAAGGGGGGCAAAACACAACAACACACACACCAACAGCCAGTTATCAGGAGGATCACGACCCCGTAACCGGCCAATATTTCTTCCAATCTGACAAAACAATTTCGTACCAAATTCCACCCTTGAGAGGCAATGCCGAAAGTCTCAAATATGACAAGGGTCTAGACAAAGCAATAAAGTTGTTACCAAATATTCCGGACAGGGCTCCTGGCTGTCAAGAGCTAAGACAAGACAGGCCGGATAAAACAAAACAGGCCCGGGCGTTATACCATAGGTTCATCAAGTTTACACATAGTATTCATTAAAGTTGGATTCAACACAGGTACACACTTGGGTGGAAACTAGTCCTGGCGGGTGATTCATTTTCACATAGGAGCAGGGCCCAATTACATGTACATACATGTCCATGTAGATCTGCTTAAGCGGAGACACAGAGAGTTCGTGACAGACACCATCTTTATGGACAACTTGGGCTTCGGTTTGGAGCCGCGTCCTGCGATCTAAGTTCTCTAGCTGCCGAGTGGTTCAGCCGACCATTCATGCAAGGACTTTGGTAGAATTCTCGCATTCAGCACACGGTATTTACGCAAAACGCATAGGTGTGCATTAAAAAATATGATTTGTCAATGCCCGTACAGATGGCCAACTTGACACTCTGTGACGTCAAGTGGGGACCATCTATAGTGCTTGTTAAACTATTTCTATGACATCACACTATCGAGAAAAGTGTGGATTAATTTGGACAAAATCTATATACAACGTATATAGATAATCTAAATGAGAGTAACTATCCTTCAAAGACTAACTGATTTTAAAGACAATTAATTCAAACCATCAAACCAGAGATCAAAAAGTCCTCTTTTCAGGGTTGGGCTGCTGAAATGGCTTAAATCCCTTTAGCTTCAACACAGATTTTCAAACATTTGTTTACGACAAAGTTCACAGTTGGTAATCATTCGTCATCATTTAGGCTTATAGCCCTCCTCATGAAAACGCCACTCAATACCTTGCTGTTCTTGCCCTTACTGTTCCTGCTCAAGATCTTGATGTCATCCCTCCATCTTCTCATTTGTCTGCCTCTTCTCCTTCTCCCTGTCCTTGGTTGCCACTCCATCAGTCTTGATGTTCATCTCTTGTCTGCTGTTCGGGCATGGTGTCCAGCCCATCTCCATTTAGCCTGTTTTATTTTCCACATGATGTCTGTAACTCTAATTCTTGTTGAACCTTCCCCTTTCGTGTTATTACAGGTATCCATTCGTCACTGTTTGGCCAAGGTATTTGTATTCTGTGACCCAACTGATCTCTTGGTCCTCCTCCATTACTGTGTCGTCTGTGGTGGCGTTTGTCATGTATTTTGTTTTGCCTGGCTAATAGTTATTATAAAAACTAAAATGAAGTTTAAAAAAAGTTTCAATCTAAACTCTCAATGATATCAAGTTTATACCAGTACCAATCCTCCAGAGGAATACTTCTCCAAGACTAGAGAATAGCATTTAAAGACCCCCATATCACCACTGCCTTTCGATTGCCGCAAAGTCAACTTACTCGGTATAAACATGAAGAATCTCAAAATCTGAAATGGTGTTGTTGTTTTCTCTAAAACGTGATCCATTTGGAGGACATTTTTACACAGGTTCTTTGTAATTGCCTAGTTGTTGACCCAAATCACCCGATGTCCTCATCATACTAATCTTGGTTGCGCCATTTTGGGAGTCACGTCCCTGTGCGTTATAGAGCACAGTGCGCATTTGAGGCCACAAAGTGTTTAGACGCTTACCATATGTCAAAGGTATGAGTGGCCACATAAAAAAAATAAATAAAAACAGCCAGCAAAAAGCTGAAATTTAAAAAGTTCCCATAATTTTGTACAGAGCAGCTGTACAAAACAGCTGAAATTCTGAGTAAACGTCTTAACCCCCCCCCCCCCCTAAAAAGCTGAAATCCGCTTAAAAACCTGAAATCTCATACCCCTGATATTTGTGTGCAATTTGATTCTCAAAAATGGCAAGCGTGGTGGCAGGTAGTGTCGGTGTGTTACGCTGCAAGGAGTCACCAGGAAACAAGAGGATGGGATTCAATTTCTTCTTTAAAGAAATAAATAAATAAACACGATGTACGTATATATTTTATTTGCAGTAACACCATGTGACTACATCCACTTTGCTATATACAGTAGATTGTTCCTGTGAGAACTTGTCCTGTTATTATTCTACTACCGCGGAGTAGATTTCGGAATTCGTGGGAACAACCATGACGTACTTTCCCTTTAAAAACATATGTTAACATTTTTATTTCAAAGAGTTCGACAGTCAACAGCATCAGGGAGTGACTAAGTCAGCTGCGATACAAACACATGTAATTCTACATGTAAACCAGTGTGGGAACACGCTAAGACAGAATACACAGTGCTTGCTATGTCAGATTTGACAATGTCACAGCTGGGACTCCAAAAAAAAACGTACTGGTAAATTATTACACAGGTATTAGGCTCCTGTACAGCTCCATCAAACTGGAGCAGGCCCGTGTACTTTTTGGTTCAATGTCTATGTTGATTTTGTAATAATAATTAGTCGGGTATGTAGCTACAATAGATCAATAGTGTTAAACACTGGGCGTTGGACATTTGGGCCACGTACTCCTGACAATTAAAACAAATAAAGACAGGAGCCAGTATATTTACAGTTGAACCGATCCGTCCAGCCCTTCCAAACATCAGCATAAAGGGATGGAAAAAAGTGCAGGGCCACCCCAACGATGACAGCTGCAATGCTATCCACACACATGAAACATGTTCCCATCATTTGTACGCATGACAGGACCGAAGTGTCTTTTTTCTTTCTCTCTTCTTCCTCTTTTTTTTTTTTTTTTTTTTGTGCATTTTTGGGTAATTAGTTTTGAGTTAGCGGTAAATGCCCGAGGCTATGGTTTGATCAAAAACTTATAAATAATGGTGTCCGAATTTGCTGCATATTGATAATCAGGGGTTGAGTTTCAAGAACATCTCTATTATTAGACCACAGTTCTTTCAGCTCAGAATGTTCACTGGTCCAGAATCGTTTTTTTTTTAACAAGACCCCAAACATGTTTTTTTCTTTAGCTTTGCTAAATTCTTAGGACGACGATAAGAATTTACATCTTCACTCGACTGAAAGACTCGTTCGGTTGTTCTGTCCGGGGCTGGGCCCAATTTCAGGGCTCTGCTTACCGGGGAATTCTGAGCTTAAAGCCCACTGAATCGTATGCTTTAAAGGGCTCCGTAAGCGCTGAATTCAGTGGTAAGCAGAGCCATGAAATTGGGACCTGATATCTTGCCCTTGTTTTCCTTCAGCAAAGGGCACCTATATGAGGGACATCTAAATTCCTACCAAAACATTTCAATGGGCACCAAGGCGATGACCAGGGGCATGGAGGCATTGATTAGGGGCGTTGGGGCAATGACTAGGGGCAATGGAGGCGATGACCAGGGGCATGGGGGCAATGATCAGGGGCAATGGAGGCAATGACAAGGGGCATGGGGCCAATGACCAGGGGAATGGAGGCAATGACCAGGGCATGGAGGCAATGATCAGGGGCACGGAGGCAATGACCAGGGGCATGGAGGCAATGACCAGGGGCACGGAGGCAATGACCGGGGCATGGGGGCAATGACCAGGGGAATGGAGGCAATGGCAAGGGGCATGGAGGCAATGATCAGGGGCACGGAGGCAATGACCAGGGCATGGAGGCAATGATCAGGGGCACGGAGGCAATGACCGGGGCATGGGGGCAATGACCAGGGGCACGGAGGCAATGACCGGGGCATGGAGGCAATGACCAGGGGAATGGAGGCAATGGCAAGGGGCATGGAGGCAATGATCAGGGGCATGGAGGCAATGACCAGGGCATGGAGGCAATGATCAGGGGCACGGAGGCAATGACCAGGGCATGGAGGCAATGATCAGGGGCACGGAGGCAATGACCGGGGCATGGGGGCAATGACCAGGGGAATGGAGGCAATGGCAAGGGGCATGGAGGCAATGATCAGGGGCACGGAGGCAATGACCAGGGCATGGAGGCAATGATCAGGGGCACGGAGGCAATGACCAGGGCATGGAGGCAATGATCAGGGGCACGGAGGCAATGACCGGGGCATGGGGGCAATGACCAGGGGAATGGAGGCAATGGCAAGGGGCATGGAGGCAATGATCAGGGGCACGGAGGCAATGACCAGGGCATGGAGGCAATGATCAGGGGCAATTTTACCCAATCCAAACAGTGCACTTGTAATGTGTCCACCATATCTCAAAACGGCTAAAAGAATAGCGCCTCATAAATTTTAATTATGTTATTATGCTTAAACAGCTCTAAGAAATTGGGCCCTTAAATTACTATGGTGTCCAAATTGCTTGTTACTAAGGGAATAAAAGAGTGGTGACCGAGGTCTTAAACGGCCGTTTAAAACTGGCAGGGGCGTGGCCGTGTGATAAAGGACCGAGCCGAAGGCTCTTTTATTCCCATTCATAAATGCCCTTTTTGTTAAAAAGCGTAATAATGTAGACAAATCTGTGAAACTTTTTTGTTTTTTTTAATAAGTTATTTTTAAATAGACTGTGTAAGTCTCCCACGTATTTGAATATATTACATAGTCTATTCTTGCCACGTTCTCAGGTTCCATTTCGCGAAGAATCAACGCTCATACGGTTGTGCGTACGCATTGTTAGACTTAACACTGAGTACCGCTGTATTGATTGCGCTACGCGTAAATTAGCACCCGCGTAAGCTAGTGCGCCAACACACATATGGCTATAATGAGCGCAGAACGCGCCTTCACAGCTCCAGCTATGTCTATATCATCCGTTTAAAACCGGTTTTAAACAGTCATGCGACCACCTTTCAACCAATAGGAATGCCCGAATTTTACCGAACTGACTGGGGTATTTATGAATGTTAAATATAGGCTAAACTATTGAGCAGGATGCCAAAATGTAAACAAAGGAATCGGAAAGACAATCATGGCAGCTAGATCCAACTCCAGACTACTGCATTATTTTGGTTGTTCCCTGACATCGATGTGTGATAAGCACAGCAAGCTCAGTGCTTTCTAATTCCTGCAGAAGACCAACAAAATCCACCGGCTACTCCTATTCTACTAGAGAGAAGGGTCCAATGTCATAGAGTTGCTTCAGCACAAAAAGTAGCTAAGCACACACAAATTATGCTTACCAGAATAAGGTAACCGGCCATACTACCATGTCACATGTTCAATTTGTGACTGGTATCCTGCTCATGTCTGAAAACTTTTTAAGCAGTATTTCTGCTTCAACAGGCCTATGAAATTGGGACTGGAGGCCAGTTTGAACCCTGTATTAGCAGTCGATGCTCTAAATGGAACTCTTAAAAAGTATTGAGTAAACAGTGCTTATCGCACATTGGTGTAAGGGTAAAACAAAAATAATATTCCTTCTCCCTGATGAAATTATTTCAATTAAATTCTTTGTACTAGGCAACAAGGAAATCTCTGAATTCCTTATTTTTCACACAAAAAACCTCAGACAGCCCAATATTTGTTAATTGTTTATTTTAAAAGAGAAGACATAGGTCCTACATGTATTATTGATGCTTTTTCTATGATGTCTCTAAGCCACAAGCTCGAGCTCTAGCTATAACTTTAATTTATTAGAGACTTTTCAACTGTGTACTTATAACATGATACTTGACACTGATGGATAGGGCCCCAAGCCTCTTGCCACATCCAAAGTTGAGGTTTAGAAAAGGCCAAAGTTTGAATGACTTTTTAATCAATGTTTCCTCTGAAATACTTTGGAATAATTGTCAGGATCATTCTCACAAAGATTAAAAAATATAAAAAATAAGTGAAAAACTTCTACAAAGAGAGACAAACCAAGATAACGCCAAGATGGTACCAATCTGTGGTTTCTTTTGAAACATTTCATGAAAAGCTGGCATTATTTACCTTACGCACATCAAGGGCTTTGTTTGTATCAGCCTAGCCCCATTGACCACACAGACCTTAACACTGTTGATAAAAAAAAAATAAACCCTTCAATGTGACCCCTGTCCCCACGGTGAAATTACCTGAAAGCTGGGGTCAAGCCAAAGGTCAAGAATGGTATCACGGTGTACACGTACAAATGAAGACTTAGGAAATCATGGGTGACACTCCGACTGTTTCTTTTCACACAAAGAAAGTTTTGACTCTGACCTAAAGGTTTCGGCTGACTTTGATGTGAATCGACGGTGACAGACGAGAGGAACCGAGGGGAAGATTTAGGGACTGGAGTTTTACTCCCCCAACAACAAACCCAGGTAACCAAAGACACGTGTACATTGGGAGGGGAGGGGACAGACAAATCCAATAAGGCAATTGCAGTGTTGTAATCATTAAGGGATCGACCGAAAAACTGTAGTTTAGTACAATTCATTCAGGTCGCCGCTCAATAGTCTGAAGGTTTGTACATCCGAAGGTTTGATAGTCCGAACACACAATTTCCCATGAGTGCGGGTTCGTTTGTCCGAAAACAAAATAAGGTTTGTTAATCCGAGCATTTGATGCGATAGTCCGAGGGTTCACTTGTCCAAAGGTTGGATAATCCGAACATAAAAGTAAAACAAAGTGTGAACAAACTATTCGGACAATTGAACCTTCAGACTTATAAACCCTAGGACTATCGAGTGGACCCCGCCCAACCTCACTCTCGGATCGTACCTCAATTACATTGCAGGGCACTTCCAAGTCTTGCAGGGGGGGGTCGATTCGTTTGATTTGTGCTCATCTTTCATTTTTCTGTCACAGGTATGTTTCAACATCTTAATATTTACTCCACCGTTCCTCCAGCAAAGAGCAAACCAAAACAGCATTTGATAACATAACATTCAACCGGTGAAATATTACACCTTCATAAAAGCTAACGCACAGGCTTTTAAAAAACAGGGGGGAAAAAAAAAAGAAAAAAGGTATGTCCTGTGATATTTTGATAAGGTGTGCTTTCATAATCAATATCAATCATCATGACACGGTGCGTAAGCAGTGAGATATATATCCTATTCACCGAATGTTCCCAGAGGTAGATTGTAATCAGAGAGGACAACTTGAAAGGCTCACCGAAGTGCATTAATACCATTACATCCGCACTATGTTCAGTCAATCATCTTTATGTCATAACAGTTCCATGTAAGAATAAATTTGATAGAACACACGAGTTGACGGTGTCGCGCTCAAATGCTGAGCTGTGGCAATGGGGAGGCTTTGGAGCCCTAGAGGGCAGCAGACACACCAGGTTAAGTTGTCCATTGCGTGGGTACCGAGTTCTGAGCATGCGCAAATTTCAAAGATATAGGCGTAATGGGATGTGATCCCTGGCTACACGGCAGTATCCGGTTGAATGGCTTCTGACTGGCACCCCACCCCTCCAAACAAACACTAAAGAATTAGAAAAGTTCTGCTTGAGAGCGAAGCTTTCCGAGACTTAACGATGCTAGGTTGTGGGAGACTATTCCTGTCTGGAGTATTTTTAATTGTTTGACATTATAGAATTCCCAAGCCTAGATGTTTTTATAAATCTCATGAAAATGTGTCACAAACCCCGAGCATGAAATAAATATAAACAACTCCTCTAAAAATTGAACTTTTCTGGTGAGATTGCCAACTTAGAGCTTAAATAGTTCAGTTGCCAGAGCTCCGGCGTGTAAATCCAGTGGCAGGTTCAAATCCTGCTCTAGTCAATCGTACGCTTTTGTTCACCCTCCAAATTTTATTTTTCCAAAATGGTGAGAAATCTTAGATGGACTTGGACTGTTTTTATGTACTCTATATATTGATCATAAACACAATAAGTCTAACGTTATCATTTGTGTCTTCAGTCTCATTTTTTCAGTTGGGGAGGAAGGGGGGGGGTGGTGTTATGAATGAGGGATAGACAGATGTGAAGTACATCTACATACAGAGAGCCTACAGAGCGCGTGACAAAATTTATACATTTCCATTAATTATCCAAACTGATTAACAGCAGTTCAGTTCACGTACAAGGTGACCATGCATCAATCAAAATTCTTTGAATTTCTACTAACGCCGTGGGTTCATTGTACTTAATACCATATTTCAAAGTCCGTAATCTAATTTCATCTCTCACAGTGGCATCTCTATGATGTTGAAAAAAAAAAACACAAAGCCCGACACGACGTTTGGTAGAAGGATCAGGGATAATGAGTTGGGACTGCCCCAATGCCCGCCCCTTTTTCTCGGAGTCCAGTCTGGAAAAGTCATCTAGATGTGTGTCTGCAACCCAGAGGTTGCCGCTCATAGTGCACAACAACCCCAATGAAGTCCCTCAAACAACGGTCCTATTCCAGTGATTTGGACAACAAGGTGTTCCCGCAAGTGCATAAGCCTTTGCCCCCGAGATGAACCCCCTTCACTGTATTTTGCTCTGCATACTCCGACCTCATTATATACACATTCAACCATGAAGGTAGGAAATACTATAAAAGAAAAAACCACCTCTGTGATTCGAACTGCCTCTACTTAAAGCCTCAGCTCAATATTGGTAAACTGTCTGTAAATGCTTCCATTCTTTGCACAAATCAAGATATTTGTAATAAAACCAACCTGTGAACAAGTCAGCTCATGTCATTGTGCCGTTTGCGAGAAAACGGTAAAAATGCATTCAGCATTTTTGTACGCATTCCTACAGGCAGAGTTTTCGTCTCACCGAGACGAAAACTACTTTTGGATCTTTTTTCGTCTATTATTTAAAAACGATAACACATCAGGCAGAAGTATTTCAAGGAAAGTTTCCTACTTTCATTATTTTTATACCATGTAAGGTATATGCAAATCTGTGAACATTTCATGTTTTTCTTCTTACCAATGTTGAGCTGGGGCTTTCAGTGCAGAAACACCCCCAAAGGAATTTCTCTGAACTTTTTACCCAATAAACATACGGCACAATTCTGGTTATTCCTACGAATGAATGGCAAATAGCCTCCCATGACTGTAAACCAGGACCACATTAAGTTCCAATAGATGGGTTGCAACAGACGCCATCTTTGGTGACAATTTCTATTTTGGCCTGTAGCCATGTCAAGCTCTGCAAATCTCAACGCAGCTTGAGTTGCTTACCAACCATGGAAAGTGTTCACGAAACGCTGGCGTGCCGTGTGCAGTATTTAGGCATAACGCACAGCTGTGCGCTCAAAATTGTACAGTCATTGTCATCAAAGATGGCAGATTTTTTTCCATTATTGACGTCATGTGCAAACCATGTACAAGTTGAAAGGCTAAGTCCACTTAGTCAATAAAAATTATAGCTCGAGTCAGGATCGAGCCCAAGTCCAGGTCAGAGTCATACAACAATGCCAAAAGAATTCACTCCACTTTGATCAGGGAAGAAGCTTTGATCCTTTACCCATGACAGCAACTGCATTAAGGTGAATCTACAAAAGCATAACCCTATATAAGTTCCCCATACTATATTCTCGGAACCAGCGGCGGCGTAGCCAGGATTTTTTCCACCAGGGCGGCTTTTCAGCGGAGGGAGGGGGAAGGCCCAGGTACCATGTTTTTTAATGAATTACATATATCTTCATTTTTTTATGGAGGGGGCACCTGAGTGGCACTGGAAATTTTATTGATTTTTTTTTTTTTTTTTTGGGGGGGGCAAGTTTGGGGGGGGGGGCAAGTGCCCCCTCCCCGCAGGCCGCCCCCCCCCCCCCCACTTGGCTACGCTGCTGCTCATAACCCATACCCATACTGTATAATGATAAGACCATTGAGACCCCACAAGACTTCCATTAACTCAAAGACAAATTACAGCAGCCCTACTGCTACCCCATCCTTACCCTTCCACCATTGCCACGACACGATTTTCAGCAGAGAAAAGTTGAACAAAATCATAACTTTTGTTTTTGCCCAACAATAAAAAAAAAAGACTTAATTCAGTATTGCTTGTTATCACTGGTGTAAGACATACATTATTCAAACAGAAATTGTGAACTTGTTTTCTTCAGTACTTTCTTTTCATATTTTTAATGTACTTGCTTCTTTTTAATTTTGTTTGATCTGTATTTGTCAAATAAATAATAATAAAACATTACTTTACATCCCCACCCCCCCAAAAAAAACCAAACAAACAAACAAAAGTTTGAGTTTTCATACCCGTGAAGGTGTGATCATTCTTGCATAAATAATAGTGGAACTGCAGACTGCATGCAACATGAGAGGAAGGAGCCAGGCCAGATATTTTGTCTGATTTTGAGGCAAAAAAAAAAAAGCATTCCCAAGTTCACACAATGTGAGGGCACTGATGGACGCACGTGTCCTAAATATTTAAATAAACATCTCTCAAACCCCCAAAAATAAGACAGGCGTACAAAAATCATGTGAAACGGGGAGATACAAAAAGGAATAAAATTAAAATTCAGAAAAAGGAAGTTCTGAACAAAAAGGCAGTCAAATGATGTTGGGAACACGCCTGAGGAACTTCATTAGGACAGGGGGGGTGGGCAGAAATATTTAACAATAGAGCCACAGCGCTCGATACATGAGTTCATAATCCGGTAATAATGACTTTTTAATACGCGAAATATCAACATGAATAATAACAAAGACTGTGGTCGGGGCCCGTGCATTCGATAGTTAATATCATGTCATACGTACCCAACCCATGCTGGGTTACCTTTGGACTATTATCACCCCCCGCACAGTGGGTGTCGTGCGCACAACAATAACCAAGGATTTGTGCCCATTTTCAGGGCCGATTCGTAAAACAGAACGAAGGCCGCACGGCAACTTGAATCCAGGGGACACCAATTGCCCTGCTGTGGTGAGGCGCAACGAGTGAACATTGTGGAACACATGCTGGGCTGCCATTGTACGATCCCTCAAAATGTTTACCCTCAAAAGAAGAAGTTTCCTTCAGGAAGAGCAGGCTTGGCCTGTGGAAATATAGCCGGCCGAGACTACCGTAATTAAAATTCAATTTCTGCATTTTTATGAGGCCCATACTGTCAGTATTTATTGATTTTCTTTTTGTGGCAAGTTTGGTGGAAAAAGATGTAGTCTGAACTGACCATAAAACAAGAAAGAAACTGATTCTGTGAATGGGGTTAAGGTATTTCTTACATTGCAAACCAAGACGTTGCAGAGTTAGGCAAACTCTTTCATGGCACTAATGCTAACGGATGAAGTCAATTAAGTTAGGCAACGCACAGCTCCTTGCAGAGTCTGTAGTCTGCAGTTAGGCAATCTGACAAACCACTGCAATGCAAGGCCTCTGTAGGCTTCTCACTGACAATATTAACACAAATCAAAAATGATCATTTTCCTCCCATGTCACAGATTGCCAACAGAAAGTTTCAGTTGAAAAATGGGTCTCAAAATTTAAAAACTTCAAAAACCTGTCTTAAAAATAATATAACAAGCCCCTTGAGTACCTGGTTGTTGCTTGATACGTGCGCTATATAAGACTCCGGTATTATTATTATTCATATCTCAATTCACTGGTTTCTAAGGCCTAAAATTTATGACAAACACCGAACTATTCCTAAATGTTTAGATACAAATTTCAACGATGGATGTAATATCCTCTTCAGTGTTATCACTGGTCAATAAATCTCGTGCCATTTGAGTAAACTTGGGGGTAACATCGGCAGTTAGACCTTTAGAAAAGCAGTTACTGAACAAATTTGATTTACATACGGTTTTGAGAGTGAAAAGGTAATTATTTGCTTTAAAACCAGTTGCCGCCATGATTCTTTTTTGTCCCAACCCCTTGGCAGTTTTCTTTTGGCGGAATTGCCAGGACCTTTTTTTTTAAGGGTATCGCTGGCACAAAGAAACCCTGACTTGACAATGCCAAGAGAACATAGATTCTCTTTATTGGATCGTCTGTTTTGTTTCTCGTGCGAGAAAATGTCCAATCGGCTGTTGCCTATGGCATAGGAGTGTAACTAAACACGAAACCACGGCTTGATTGCTGGCTTACTCAACTACCTCCATTGAGCTGAAATACAATGAATGAAAAAAGGTGGAAGCCTCTCGATGCCTCGTAATCCCCTTCTTGGATAAAAATGACAAAGGTCTATAATCGGGGATTACACAAAAACCGCCTCCTAATGGCCACAAAATGGCAATATATTCAAGACTTTTTTGTCTTTGTGTGGGTGAAATGAAGCGTTAGAAGGCGTGTGTGTGGTCTGTGCACGCTCCTCCAGCTCCGATGGTCCGAAAATACCTAATGGTGTCTTTAACACAGCTTCCGTTTCCAGGCAGGGGAAACATTTGCATGTATCCAGCGCCTACTGGTAAAAAAAAAAAATCCCTACTTTACATTCTTTTTAAATTGTTTCAGTGTTGAACCCCAAATCGATTAACAAGTCTAGACTTGACGTCTTGCCTCATCGTAAATTTTCTTGGGTTTTGTTTGGACCCTGCCTTCATAATATTTGTAGGGGTACTAAATAATTTAAATGCAGCTAGGCAAAGAGCAATGCATTGAGGGTGTTTATGATGCTGTGATGATGGATGCTTAAGAATGCTCGGCCAAAATGTGTGAAGCTGTTAAGCAGTAGAAGTAATAATAATAATAATAATAATACGCAGTTCTTAAATAGCGCTTTATCACACCCGATGTGCATCTGAAAAGCACTCAGTGCTTTTTCCTGCAAGGTATGCAGAGTTACGTTTTGAAGTATGAGACCTGTTTCTTTACATAGCACCATGTAACGGTTACAAGGTGCTGTGGCGCAATCTGCAGCCGATCAAACCAGGAACACCGGGGCGAAGCCCTTCTCTTTGCGATAAGTGCACTGGGTTCTTTTACGTGTATTACGCAACACACGGGACCGACGGCTTTACGTCTCATCCGAAGGACGAAGCAATAATGGTTAAGTGTCTTGCTTAAGGACACAAGTGTCACGACCGGGACTCGAACCCACACTCTGCTGATCAGAAACACCAGAGCTCGAGTCCAGTGCTCTTATCTGCTCGGCCAAGACAATATGTTTTGTTCTTTGCCGATTTTGTGCTGCGGCTTATATACCAGGCGGCTTATACGCCAAGATTACTGTAACAATGCAAGAGCATGCCCAGGACCTTATGACACAGCTACTAATCCTGTCTTTATGGCTCTCCCGTTTGAGGAATTCAAAACCGAACATTCACTTATGACCAATTACATCACTCTACCAGACGTTATAATACTACTACACATAAAGCACTTTACACACCTGAATGGCCGTATCAAGTGCTCATTAATTTTACGGCAGACACGCTGAGCTATGTTTGAATGGGAGACTTTGGAATGCTAGGCGGCAGCAGACTTACCAGGTAAATTTCCATTGTTTGCGTAGTTTTTAGCATGTGCACATTTCTAAGAGCAATATAACTACATGGTAAGTCTGCTGCCACCTAGCGTCCCCAAAAGTGGCCCCATTATGAGACCCATTAATATAACACCTTCCTTGATAGGGGTTTACAAGGTGCTGTGGCGCAATCTGCAGCCAACCATGCCAGAAACACCGGGGTAAACCCCCTTCTCTTAAGGCTGAATATACTGGGTTCTTTTACAAGAATTACACGACAACACGCGGGACCTACACGGGTTTATGTTGTATCCATAGGACAAAGAAACTGTGGATAAAATAAAATGTCCTGCTCAAGGTCACAAGCGCTTACCATGTGATTCTGCACATACAGCCCACAGAATTCTGTGCCATTTCTACCTCCATGGCTTCACAGAGGTAGTAGCCATAAGCGCGATAAGCAGCCAGCATGAACCTTGGCCCTGAGCTTGACTTCAGTGCACTAGACCGCCCGGCAACAACACTCAACACATTAGTCCTATTTAACTAGTAAATGACTTATTATTGAGCCCTGGCAGAAGTTGTGAAGACTTTGAAGTGTGGTGTATAGTGATACAAGCCAGCATTCGTTGCATTGTTGGGCAGTATGGTTTGTAGTATCAGTGTCCAAATGCCCAGAGGGTACGGGGACTAACAATATAAACACACCCGGTCCTGTGGGGCATAACAAGGATGGCATGCTTGACATGCTTCTGGGGTGGGTTTTTGTTTGAGAGGCCTCTGTTTTAACATCTCAATTCTTTGTTATTCCTCTGTCTGGTTGGCAAAAACAAAACCAGATTGGAACTGGCGGGGATAGGGGGGGGGGGGGGCGGTATTTGCGGTTGGAATTCTCTAGGCCTACACTGAGTGACACATCTTCAAGGATACTCTATACACAAGGACATGTTCTGAAGACTGTCCTTCTGTTTCTACATGTACTTAATAAATAATAGAAAGGACCCATACATGCATGAAACCACAGAGAAAGAACCAAGCAATTGAGACAACTTCTCCTAAAACATATCTACACTGTGGATTTCGAAAAACCATTTGATGCCGCTTATTTTTAGTACTGAGCCAGTAACGTCATGACCAAAATAGGTCCGGCAGTTCAGAATCTTCTCCCGAAAAAGTATACTCTCATATATTTTTGCGTTTTGATTGTTTTAGGTTTTCAAGTCTAAACCAACTCCCAAACGTTCTGAGAATGTATGAAAATGAGACGAAAACAAAATTCACCCGACTATGGCAGAAACCCAACTTCTGTTGTAGAAGGTAGAGTAAACAGACGAGTCAAACCAGCTCATAAGAGGAAAGACTCCTGCTTCCTCCATGGAAAAGACTCCTGCTTCAAATGGAAAGATTTGAAACAGAAGGTAGCTGCAGGCTTGCCTAGCAAACCCCAGAGTCCTGGAAAACATCAGCCTGCTCTAGAATCAGGAAGTTCGTGGGTTCAAGTCCAACCCCAGGGCTTAAATTTGGGGACAAAATCCACACACGACCGCAAGGCCTTGTAGCTCAAAATGATTACTGGACCAAAATTGTTTTTTACAAGACCAGAATCAAAATGAGAACCAACTTCCTGACACAACATGAATTTAACTGTTTTTATTAGGACTCGTGTAGCTGAAGAGAAATCTCACTTGTCTGTATGGGTATTAACTATTCTTCATTACTCAATCGAATTGAAAGGTATTTTATCAGACTCAAAGTCAATATTTGAGCATAATTTGTTTTTGTTCAAGATATTACACAATGAGGTATTATTATCCATTAATATTCAATTTAAAAACACAAGACAGCTGGACTTGTCGGGCCAGTAAACACTGACCTGACACTAAGACTACTGGCCTAAAATTCGAACCCTGAACCCGTGGATTTTTTCCCCCCAAATCGAGAATGGGTGCCTTTCATCTTTTTTTTGTGTTAACAATCTCTGATGCAAGAGTTACTTCACCAATGGGGAGCAGGGGGGGGGGGGTGGTGACTAGAATGGTCTGTCTGCTCGGATCATGGAGACACAGGGTTCCTCCCAGGATTTTTTCAAAACTGTGGGGCATTCTGGACCCAGAAAAGTGTGGCCGAAGCATGCTGAATGGGTAGCAGATTGTTGGAAGGTTTTTTATTTAATGTTTATGTTTGGTTTGAAAAGCTCTACTGTGCTATCTGGAGCATTTAAAATGGTTTTATGTTAGGATTTTTTGTGAATTTGCTATCAAAATCTAAAGAAAAAAAATTGTTTATTTATTTATTTTTTTTTTGCGTCTCTTCCGTTATTTCTGCGTATCGGCCGGGAATTCGCGCGTATCGGCACGATACGCTAGCTTTTGCATGGGGAGAACCCCGAGACAGAAAAATCCTTTCTCCACACGGTCCGCTGCAACCTAGACATCTTAAAATCCCTCACTGCACATAAAACCTGCCAACTTAGCATCAAGTTTCTGACATATCAAGACTGACTTATTTCTCCAGGAGACCATCACAAAACATCAGAGCAGCTGACCATATTTTTGTGCAGACCCCAGTCTGCTTTATTCTCACACCAAACTTTCTGTCCAGACAACCCCAAAAATAAATCACACACATGTTTTCAATTTGGACCAGAAAGAAGGAGAAAAAAAAAAGAAGAAAAAGCAATTATCTAGATATTTAATCCCAAGGAGCAATACAACAAATTAAAGCCTCCACTTTACACATGTTACCCCTTGGAGATAATCAGCGATTTCCTTTCACTCCGCCATCTTATCTTCAAAACTATGTTTCCATACCCTCAGTCAGTTATACCTCACAAGGCCACAATGGTGTTGAATTTTCCCTGAACAGGGGACCCACAAGATGGTCCACGTTAAGAAACTTGTGAAAATCTGGCACCTCATGAAATGGTACACTTCCCGTAAAAGCGCCGCCCCAGCTAGCCGCTGGGGGTTCTGGTAAGGTATCTGACATCTACACCTGATGGGGGATTTAAAATAAACCAAGCTACGCCCCCTCAGGGGGTCAATTGAAGTGGTTGAGGAAGTGATCGGGATAGGAATAGTTAGGGATAACATCTCGGACACCGGAGTGCCTTTGGGAGTCTTGTTTGGGCCACGGAGGAAAAATGAAACAAGCTTATTGACTTCAGGAGGTGCCTTCAAAAGATGGAGTTCAAGTATGTAGGTTGGGTGACAGAGAAAAATTGACCTATAGCATTACGGACCTGTAAAGACTCCTTTCATTAACTCAACTTTGTTGTTATAATTTAGAACTACACTGGGATAAAACCTGCAGGCCCCCCCCCCATCCCAAAACACGTCTGTTTTCAAACCCAGTAAAAAACAAAGGACTTTGTTCTTTTACTTTCTTAGATTTCTTTTGCAGCATACCAATTGGTTTTGTAAACAAAATCAAGCCAAGAACTTCCTTAGTCTTACAAACAGCCCCGGATTCCTTTTGTTAAACTCCTCGGTGTCAATGCAGATCGACACTCACTGATGTTTGTCAACACGTTGGTGTAGTCAATGGTGTAGTCTAAATACTCTTATTTGTTCTCCCATTATTATCATTCTTTTTTTTTTTGCAACATCCGTATTGGTTTTGTGTATACAATCAAGTTGCAGACATCTTCTGCTTTCCAAAGACACACACACACACTTTCTCCATCATTCCTCACCTTCTCCATAAACAACACCAACTTGGAATTACATGTGGAACTGAACAAAGCAAAACTACTCCTGTTTTCACTTTTGCAAGTAATGCACCGCCACAACTTTCTTGAGTATAAACATAGTAACCTTTACGTCGCTCGAGGCAAAACTGCACGATAATGTGGAAACATTAATCGGTGGCCACACGTAGACATGTATATGCACATGATTGATAAAGACTGCCCGTAGGAACAGATCAGGAAGGTGATGCATGTAGAACGCAAATGACTTTCACACATTCATGATGGTGTGGTCCTTTTCGCTCTCAGCTTTTTCGGGGACCAAACTTTCTCGAGGTTAATCATTGCAAGACGTGATGACAAACCGAGATCAAAAACGAATTGCAAGACAAACGGACAATGTTCAAACAAAAAGATATATTAAAAAATATGAAAAAAAGGGATATTACTTACAAACTGATGATTGGAGATGAGTTGATGAGTTGAAGTTCCATACGCCATAGAATCCATTCCAGAAAGGTCACATATGAGGGGGTGGGGGGGGGGATTAAACGATAAGAATAAACTATGTTTAGATCCTGGCAGGACTGAAACTGATATGGAGTCTTGAACCCAACCTCTGATAAGGGAAATAGCTTTGGGCCTTTTGGGGGCCCCTGGCGGTAGTCCATATGGTTGGTAAATTTTGGGGCAACCATCAGTACATAACATATCAATCAATAAATAACAAAAACTTGAAATATTAATAGCAAAATAGACAGCGTAGGATTTTTTTTCTATGGTGACAAGGGATACTTCTCAACTCATTCAGCTGTAAGTTGATTTAATGAGGAAATTACCGTACCAAATATAAAACTTCCAATATGAACAACATAGGACAAGTGTCTTACCTGCCAGCAAATATGCTCAAGATCACATTTATCTTGTAAACTTTTTAAAATTTTGATTACCAAAAATAATGACCATGTACATTTCAAGGCCTTTCCTGGCAGGCAAAAATACTACACAAGTCATAATGAGAAATGTTACATTTTGAATCATAACCACCACATAAATACAAGAGTTGAATAAAAAAAAAAAAAAAAAAAAAAAAAAGGCTGAATAAGTTTTGAGATGTACTGCATCATGTACGATGCAATTTCAACAAAATATAACTTTTGTATGTCTTCCTCCACTGTGCTCTGTACAAATTGTGCCCGCAGAAAGTCAGGCTCTGTTTTTTCTCTTTTGCGAACATGTGATGTCGCGGGGTACATTTGTCTATATATTGGAGCATAGAAAAAGCTTTGGAGACAGGCATTTTGACTTACCCCCTGTGGTGGGACCGTGGGTGGGTTACAGAGGAGCATCCAGGAGAAGCAGTCAGCCAAACCGAGGGGGGTGGGGGGGTCATCAAATGAGGAAAAAGTCGGAGATAGAGAGAGAGAGAGAGAGAGAGAGTTCAGGACAATCAAGGTCAAGAGGAAGGGGGAAGGGGAGGGATGGTTTAAATGAAGCAGAATGAAGCAGAATAGGATAGTGTTGGATGGATGGCAGGAGGAGAGAAAAACAATCAGTTCGGTTAATTACAGAAAAGTTGCCTCCTAGGCAAACATTTGATTTTGAGAGTCCTAGGGTCATTGTACCACAATGGGAGACTTTTGAGACGTTAGCGGGCGCCCCAGTAAGTGGTCCTTTTGTTCTCATAATAGAAAAGGACCGCTCACTGGGGTGCCTGCTAACGTCTCAAAAGTCTCCCATTGTTGATGCCTGCCTACCTGCCATTGGATATTGAAAATGGTGTAATTATTTTTAAACAAAATTATACACAATGCTAGCAGTAAGTATGTTCCGCTTTCTTATTTGCTCTTAAATTATTGCTGCATTTTCCATGAAGGGTGATCCCACTTCCTGCAAACTCCAATCTGGATCATAATTCGTTTTATTAATAACTTCAAATGGCTGTGTGGGTTTTTTTTCGTTCCTTTTTTTTTTTTCAACCCAAACTGAAAGTGCCATTCACCTTTCATATTGAGACGACACACGACCATGTGTACTTTTTCAAGCCCCCCAAAAAACATAGTTCAAAAAAAAAAAAAAAAAAAAATCAACAACATGCAGGATGAAAAAAAAAAATGATCTTTTGTCAGCTGGCAATAAAAAGTCATATCCAACAAGCAGCTGGGAGTCTTCCCACATCCATACAGTGAAAACGAAAGTACAGGAGCTGATACCATGTTTACTAACACAAAGTCACCGGGATTAATACACACACACCTCCAAACCCTACCCCTCAGACCGCCCTGCCTCAGGCCCCATCCCCTGCCCCCCCGCTTTGTTCCCGTAAGTGTGGATTAACACCTCTACGCCACAAAAGCCACCTCTCCCAGATCCTTTTGAGTTTCCGCCAGCACTCTATCCCCCCTCCGACCCACCACCCTCCCTACACTCTCCCCCGATACCATCAGCCCAGAGCCCTGGCAGAGATATCATCACGGTAGTGTTTGCGTTAGGCAATGGGGCGTACGGACATTATACCCTTCTCATTGACTGGGTTGCAAGCGATCTATGTTCACAGCCCTTCAGTTGCCTAAACTACAGATGTTGCCCCATTCAGTATAAGTCTGCTTTCTTTTGTTGCTAGTACAGCCCTTGTGATGATAGGGGAGACTTCTTGAGAGGGCTTTCCAATCAGGCATGATATTAAGTAGCATCCAGCATGCTTTCAGGCATCTAATTCTATAAATCTGGCAAGCGCGCAAATTTGCTAAGCAAGTAATGGCTACAAGCAAAAATGCCATGTGGTTTACAGTGTAGCGACGGGCTAGTCTGGTAATTCTTTGCTTATATTTCTGAAACAATACTTCTGCTTGTCAGCTTTATGTAATTGGACCCAGCTGATTCTCTAAGAGGCGGTATTCTCGGCAGGGTTACAGCATCTAAGGTGTTGCTGGGACCCTTTGGGGTAGAGATGGAGGGGAGGGGGTGGTAGGGTGTGGGTATCCCGGGCTATCCCACTGGGGAATGAGCTGCTAACTTCCAACAATCACAACTGTATTTTCCTGTTTATAAGACGCGTCTCATCCCACTTTCAAAGGTATAGGATTTGAGGCATTGCATGGTGAGGTATCAATGTATATTTGGTTTGCGGTAACACCATGTGATTATATCTACTTTGCTATATACAGTAGATTGTTCTGTGAGAACTTGTCTTGCTATTATTCTACTACCGACTGAGTCTCCTGATGATGACTAGAGCAGGCTAGTCGAAACGTTGAGACCAAACTCACTCCGCGGTAGTGAAGTTATCCGAGAAGTCCCCCCAATCCACTAAGCGAAAAAGCAGTAGTAGTCCCGGCCGATTTCCTACCCCCAGGTAGTACTTAAAAAGCAGGACAGTTCTTTTCAGTACTACGTTGTCTCCCGAATTCCGAAAATCTACTCCGCGGTAGTAGACTAATAGCAAGACAAGTTCTCACAAAACAATCTACTATATATAGCAAAGTAGATATAATCACATGGTGTTACCGCAAACCAAATATGCATTTCAAAGGTACAAAAACATCACTGTGTCATCACTTTTCTAATGGTGCGCCTTATCTGGTGTCGCTTGAGATCAAATTGTGATGATCACTGTGTAAAATCTTACATTTATACTGTGAAATACTCCTTTGGGTTCGTCCAGGGTTATCCTACAGGTTATCATTTTATTAAACTAAAACCTACACACTGTAGTAATTTCTAGTCGTAAACAAGCTAAAGAGGAAGGTTTTTGAGGTACTGTGCGTCATTGACCATGCTGCTCTCCAAGGCGTGAACCAGCGACGACCCATGCTGTACCCACGGCTTTAGCGCAAACACCAGCGACAACTCTCGGGGAATTTTTATTTTATAGAGCATGCGCAGATAACTAGTTTTTAGTCATCAAATTGTTTACAAGTGTTAAACTGGTTTTTCATATTTTGGATCTCCATTTCTATTTTTGGTAAATGGGTCTATTGATCAAAAGTGGTCTCCAAAGCAATTTGTGGATTGATATTTCCTCCCCTCCCCCTTCAAATTTGTAAGCATTTTTAATCTATCAACCTTTTGATCATTATGGATATGAGATTGTAATTAACGACATTATAGCACTGAGATGATGATTTATCATTCCATTTTAAATTAGGAGCACATTCTCTTAAAAATTAGTTTACAAAATGTGGTGATGGTCGGGGAAGGAGGGGGGGGGGGGGGGGGGGGGGGAGTTGGTTAGACTTAAACCCAGTACAGTAAACTTGATGGAATCGAGTATTTAACTTTCGACAAACAGTTGTTCAACCTACAGTTGTGGGCTGAAAAGTAACGCGTTGCAAACACTGGTCCTCTGTGACATCAGGTTGTGTTTTTTTGGGGGGCATTGTGTGCAAACAGGGCCAGCAGTACATCAAAACAAACGGGTGACAGTTGCATGCGTGTCAACATGATGTACAGAAGCAACCCTGTGTCTAGACCCACCTGTACACACACACCACAGCTTTGTGAGACCGTCATATTGAATACCCATTGACTGTCTGTATCGTTTAAAAGTAATTACAACACCTAAAGATAGTTCCTGTTTCTCCACTACTGTCAGTCACATTGATTGGCGTGACACTAATGAGGTATATGGTGTGAGGTGCAGTGCAACCTCACACTGAGGAACCACGTGCTGGAGGCTATGTGGTTTAAAACCAGGTGCACCTGGAGGCTCTAGGAATACCCAAATTCCTGGAATTTCAAGATGCATGGTCTGTCACCTTTTGACCCTTTCACCACAAATAATCTTTTATTGAAAATTGAGTGAACTCTCAGGATTTTTGGTGTGTGATCAAGACTTCAAACATGTATGATCGCTGCTCCTGTGATTTCTGCTCGAAAAAGAATTGATTCCAGCGAACAAAATTTTAAAGAGCATGTTATTTTATAACAAATAAAATTAATAAATCCTGTTATGACCTTGTAGATGGCTATGAAAATGTTGTTTTTGAAATGATTATCCTGGCCAAACCACCCTTTGAGAAAAATTGTATGACGGCCATGCCCGCTGCTGGTACCCAGAAGCCAGCTATATCACAACGTCATTTGGTAGGCATTTTGTCTCTGTGTCGCAAGGCACCTGGCTGAAATTGAGCAAGCAGTGTGCAAAGTTTATTTATTGTACTCCACACAAATTTTTTTTTTTTTTTTATTATTTACTCGGTTATTATTTGTAGATGGATTTTTCCGTTCGATCTCTGATTTGAAAGTTAATATTAAGTTCGGTCATCCTTAAAAAAAAAAGCAATTCAACATTTGGATTCATTTTACAAGGTCAAATCGACTTGAGCACGGATCATATATCTTTAAAATGCAAACATTGAAGTAGAGCATTCTACATACCGTGATGAAATCCTGACATCAGATAAGATGGCGGGAGAAGACCGATAAGTGACGTGTTGCCCAGCAGAATGAAGTGGAGATAGCGTTTGAAGGCAGGGTAGTAGCGAGAAATGACAACATAGATGCAAAAAGAACACGACAAAAAAGGAATTCAGTTAGTAAACAATGTCAATTTACATTATGTTGAATCAGAGGCATGTAGGCCTGTATTCAAAGGATAAGCAAACAATTGGTAAGATTGAAAATATAATTGTTCACAGAGTTGAACCTATATGATATAAAGATGGTCATGGTGGAAACTTCACTAGAAATAATTTTGCTTTAAATGCTATAGTTTTTGAGAAATGAGTGAAACAATGAGTTTTTATCTTGCGAGTCCCAAACCTGCTAGAAATAATTTTCTTAGTTTCAGGAAAAGTTTTCTCGCCTCAGTTCTAGCCTTCTCCACATTGTCACATTTAAACAAATGCATGCTGCTGATCTTCTTCTTTTTGCGGAAAGAAATAAAATAATAATAAAACTACACTTAGAAACAATTATTTCTTATTAAACTCTTTAGACGGTCAATACAGTACTTTTAAAAATCGTGCAGACCATGGAGGTAGAAATTACGCTAGTTAAGATGTTCTTCTAAAGTTAGCTTGAATTTTGATGTTGAAGGTTGGTTCACTATATATATGTCCGGGTGAAGGGTTACGATGCACACGTGTGCTAAAGTGTCAAACAACAACATGTCACGAGCACTGCTAACGTCATCTCTAAAACTAGAAAATTATTACTGCGCCCGCGCAATCGAGGGCCTATCAAAAGCGCCATACCGGTAGTAGCTACCGGTCCCTATATACAGACAGAGGAGAACAATGCAGGGACTTGGGAACCAGTCTAGGGCTGGCAAAGACAAATGGGGAGAATGCCCCCCTCGCATAACAAATGTCAATATTTCGATCATGATTTTACACAGAGGGCCAGTGTGATATTGAACAACTCTGTCAAAGTTCAACTGCTATTTTCATAGCACTACGCAGATATTTTCTGCTGATGATTTTGCAGTTTTGTCAGTATTTGTAATTCCACATAACCACTGATTTGTGCACTTCCCTATCGACTGTGTCATCATGACCTCTTTAATTTCCGTAGCAACCAAATAAATGTAGAAGAAATATCACTTTGAGTTGTACTGATGCTCCGCAGACGAGCAACAAATGCCAAAGATCACACACAGCAAAAATGATTTATGTTCCATAAAAATTACCCCATTAATAAAAGTTTGGCAAGGTTTTTTTTTTATATAAGGTTAACATCATGTTGTGGTGACAACATGGGGGGCCTGCTCATAAATTGGTCTCTGAAGGGGTTCAAAGTGGGGGGAGCTAGAACAAGGGTTGCAAGTGGGTCCAAGGGACAAAGCCTTGGGACCCCCTGCCCCCGCTTCTAGACAGGGGTTAATAATAATAATAGTTTGGGAGGGCTAATCATCCTTACTGGCAGCTGAGAAGCTGAATTGCGTGGCTACGCATGTTTGAGCTGCAGGCATTCAATGGTGCCTTCGGCAGCCAGCTACATCAACCCATTTATGACCACGGAGCACAGCCTGAGATTGAAAGCGTTTAGTTTTTCCAAAACGGGGATATTTTGTTGAAAGGGGTATGAGGGACAACCTCTAACCCCCCCAATCACCTTGGGGGCTGCAAGGGTCCAAGTGACATAGCTTCAGGCCCCCTTCCCTCCTCCCCCCCCCCCCACACACACTTGGGTCAAAAGAACAAACCATCCCAGGGGTCGATTTCACAAAGCACCAAGATTTATTTTAAGTTTTGTCAGTATTGTCAGTATTACCATCCTCTAGATGCAAAAAAGAGTGAAAATTTCACTCGCTTGCCAGAGTGGTGTCAGTTTGGCTCTTTTGAGAGTGAACCTCACTCTTCACCACCCTTTTTTGAGTGAAAGTGGAGTGAATTTCACTCTGAATCTAGTGAAAATACATATTTTTCACTCCGAAAAGAATTGTCTGCCATATGGCTCCTTGCAAGAGTGGTATGGCGGACAAAAAGAGTGGTTTTTCATTCTTTTACATTTAGAGAGCATAGTAATTCATATTGTGACATTACACTTTGCTTAAGCAACTAAAATTGATTTGCACTTAAGATCGATCTTAACACTTTGTGAAATCAAGACCTGGACCCCAGACGGGAGTTGCAGGGAGTCCGAGGGGGCAAACCCACAAGCCCCTCCCCCAAGGGGGTTGCAAGGTGTCCAAAGGACAAATGCCAAAGGACCCCCCTCTCCCACACAGGGGTTGCCAGAACAGTCTTATCCCAGGACCCCACCAGCAAGGGGTTGCAAAGGGGGGTTCGGGGACCAAACCTCGTGGATCCCAAAATATCCTCTCAAGAGGGGGATATTTTGCATCTATGAATCATGCCCAGATAAGCCTTCATAAATCAATCACACGTCAAGCCCTCCCGTTCTTAGTGTCATGGAGTGCGTGATGTGTGCACTGGCCCATAGTCCTCTCCAGTGCACTGGCCTCAACAACTGTCGGCAAATTAACTTATCCGTGTTCCGTGTCCGCGTCAAGTCAAAACCAAACCCAGAAATATTAATTGAAAAAGAGCACTGCATCTAAGATGAACCCAAATCTGGTTGAAATAGACTACATAAACAGTTTTTAAAATGGGGGAAAAAATATTTAAATATTATCAACAAATAAAAATGCAAAGGTTGAAATTTAAATAAAACATTAATGTGCATGAGGTAGGCCTGTATGAGAATAAAACCTCTTTTTTATAAGAAAAGATAGTTAAAACACGAAAGGCTGTACTAATTAAAATTATGAAGGTGCATCAGTCTGTAAATTGCCCATGAATGAATTGTTTTTTTTTTTTATATTGTAGATGCATGGAAAGTGAAACTCAACTTAAATGTCCTATGAATTAGACATTTTTTTCCAGTTTAAACTATAAAGTATTCACATATCAACCTATAAATGCAAGTTTGTTCAAAAATTTATATGATATTTATATCTCAAAAAACACCTAAAGTTAGGGGTAAACCCCGTGCCACAAAGGGGAAAAATTTGTGACGTAGACAAAGGCAAATGCTGTTGGTCGGTGCACAGCAATCATTTGGTGCTGGATATGTGGCAGGGTGTACCCCCCCCCCCCCCCCCCAATCCTGTTGTGTCTTCATTGTCTTCTGGAAATCTCTGGAATTCATTTGAAGATTTCACAGGGGGTACTTCTGTTCAAGTGGGGAAGAATGTGTTAGAGTATGGGAACATTTTTTGGGGGGGGGGGGGGGCCTCCCTCTGCCACATATCGGGCATGGTATAGCATCGATCGATATGTGTGGATGTAATACATTATGCAAACTTTTTAACTTCGTGTGCTTAGTTTCCTTGGACAAATCTCTTGATACTAAATTTGGCTTTTGTTATATGGAAAATGTCATTGAGGTGTATTGTAATGCAACACTAGTAAAGATGGTTCTAGTTTGCACAGATTCCCAGATCCAAAATACCCACGAATTTGGACGTCTGCAATGAAACCAACCAGGTCAGGAATGTGTATTTCTCTGCATTTGCATTGTCATTCGGTGCCTCCAAAGCGTGCCACCAGGTGATATCGAAACGAATAATACAAATTTTGAGGGATAATTAAAAGGTAGTAACTCACAACAAAAACCAAAAAAAACCATAACCATTATTTTTATTAATATCAAACCACATATTAAGCCCCGAAAAAATGTAACGTGAAAAAAATACCACTTCATAAGACCTTTAAAAGCATTTGGTTAGGGTCTGCCCTTTTGCTGATACTAACAAGGACAGTATGCTGGGTGCTTACTGAGCCCCGTGGGAAGAAATCCACTAGCAGCTCGAACGGGAATCTAACCCATAACCTAGGTCTGGAATACACCCAAGTACTGATGGCGTCAAGGTTTGTTTACATATGTGCGCTTTCCTATGAGGTTCAAGTCTGTAGTCCAGACCGGAATCCCATCATGAAAGCGCACGTGTCAACAAACCATGATGTCATCAGTACATGGGTCTGTTATACAGAAGACACAAAGGCCATGGCCTCTGTTGCCCAGGGGCCAATTTCATAGAGCTGCTTAAGCACAAAAAGTAGCTAAGCACAAACAAAATCATGCTTTCCAGAATAAGGTTACCGGCCAAACTACCATGTCACGTGTACAATTTGTGACTGGTATCCTGCTCATTTTTGCTGAGCAGAATTTTTTTAAGCAACATTTTCTGCTTAAGCAGCTCCATGAAATTGGACCTTGGTCTTGGCCCTGATGCCCCTGTCAAAAGTTTCCCATAGACTTTAAGATTTTCCGATAGTGCCCTTTTGCAAAAGTAAATTTGCAAAATGAAAAAAAAACGGCCTCGCCCTCTCTCCAGTGAAATTGCAGACCTGGTAAACCCTCTGCATTCTTGAGCCAGGTCCAATTTTATGGTACTGCTTACGGCCGAATTCTGAGCTTACCACCCATAGAATGCCTTTTACAGAGCGCCGTAAGCGCAGAAATCTGTGGCAAGCAGGGCTACGAATTTGGACCCTGATGTGTTAGCTACATGTACCAGATCTCCTGCACTTGCAACCGGGAGTGTTGAATTATTAAAAACCTTCAATTGAGATTCTGCCTTTGCATCTACATGTAATAAGTGGGGGGGGGGGGGGGGTTATCGTATAACTTAGATGTCAAGTTTAAGATGACTCCAAGATGCAGCCCAATCATTAAGTTGTTAATCATCTAATCAAGTGCAAAGGCTCGTGGTAATCGACCTCTTGGGTACGAGTACGCCGCCATAGCCGTGGACAGAAAAAGAAAATGCCAGGGCGTGTAAGCGTCTAATACAACTGCCGACCAATGAGGCACCATCTTCCGACTTCGGAGTGAGGGTGCTATAATGAGGCTGTGATGTCATACGCAAGGGCTCTATTCAGTTAAGTACGTGGTGTAGAAGAATCAAAGGAAGGTAGTACAAAGACATTAAGGTATAAACGCATGGGGGGCAGACGCAATCTCATTGACTGTAAATTGACTATGAATTAATTATTTGTCATATTGTAAACGCATGGAAAGTGCAACTCAACCCTTTTCTTGTGTTTTCTCATCGCTGCAGAAATGGAACAAACTCTGTACGAGTGCGAGCAGGAACTAGACATGGCCCTGTCCGGTTCCTGCTTGTACTCTTACAAATTTCATTCAGTAATGGTTTTAAGTACAATTTGCATATATTCTACTTGCTCTTTTTGGGATCATTTTAAGGCGGCCATCATGCCACGAATAGAAAAAAAGGGGGGGAGGAGCTCAGGCTGAACTTGAAGCAGTCGCCGCTAAATGTAAAAAGCTGACAAGATTCTAAGGGTACGGGGTAAGCATGATGAATCTTAGAAATCAGACAAAGGCCCCTTGGCCCTAAAGGATGGCCCCTGAGCACAGCCTTTTCATACGTACTCAGTGGCTAAAATTAGCAGGGATGTTAAGCTGTAGGTCCATGTACTAGGATGGGTAGGCCACGCAAAAGAACCCTGAACAATTATCGTGAAAGAGTAGGGGTTTACCCCGGTGTTTTTGGTTCAGATAGAAAGCATCCTAATCTACAGGTTTTTCTCAGGCTTCTGAGCTACAGTGATTAAGTTTGCTTTTGAGGCATCTTTGGTTTCGTCAGCCAACAAAAATTATCAGTAATAATAAAAGTCATTGTGTTATATGCGCACGCATCTGCTACATGGCCAAAGTGATAGCTGCTTCTGGTTCCAAAGCTGACAAACGTTTGTGTGTAATTTAAAAAAAAAAACACAAAAAAAACCCATCCATTTCATTGCTTGAAGACATATCTTGTGACAGAAATGTATCATTTTGAGAAGACCTCAAATCTGTGAAGAGCGTACATATGTAAAAGCCAAGTCCAATTATTTGATTTTTCTTGCATAACTCGTCAAAGAAAAAAAAAACTACCTCAATGCAATTCCTATGGGCTTCTGGTAATCAGTGGAGCCAGTTTGTGTGAAGTGGGCGTGGCTTACAGGGACATTACATCACACTTACCAACAGGATTGTCTCTCCAAAGGTATCTCAATTTGCAAGAGATCCCAGACAAAACAGACTGCATTTTTTCAAGCCTAATTTCATTTTGTTCCAGTGACTTTTGAGGACCCCCAAGTTCTATAACAAGAAAGATCTAAATCGTGAAATAACTATTTTTTTTTAAACCTAAAACCCTGCATTGAACACACTATTATCACTATATTCCATCCACATGTGTATTGTATTGCAATCTCCAGACCCACCATCTCCAATAGAATCGTGTGTGTACATGCATGGCTGCCGTTCTTGACACTTGTCAGGACAGAGCTCTAATCAATCAAGAAGTTCCTTTTTTCCCTTTCTCCCCCATCTCTCTCTCCCTCTCTCTCTCTCTTCTGACTATACGTAACGATTCGATGCAGCCAGGAAAGTCAGAATTACCCCCCAGTAGTCGCTAGTAAACCACTACACATGTTTCCAGGAGCCCTTTGTGATGTCCATCACAAACTTTACCGTGTTCACCTCCTCGCAAGACTTCCACCGAGGGACTCATCAGCCAGGCGGAGGGACTCCCCGACTGTAAGAAGCCCCCGGTTTATTGATCCGATGCTCGCAGTGAAAATGAAAATCTCAATTCACCCTACGGCTTAATTTCCTGTTATACAAAGAGAGGAGGGCCATTCCCTTTGCCTGATTTGGTCATTAATGAGGTGAAATGGTTAGATTAGACCCCATCAGACTAGCTGCAGCATCTTGCTTTAAGAAAAAGAAGAGAAAAAAAATCATTTCAATTTAACTGGGCATTTATCCAAGGACACAGAGACGATCTATACCACTGGCGGGGAACCATCGATGCTAAACTACACTTATATACCCTACCCCAGTATCATGTCTGTGAGCTAAACACGCAAAACCAATTGAGGGCGCTACTGACTAGTCCATACTCCAGAGTCACGTTTAATAAGTGGGTGTGGCAACAACTGGGTCTTAATTATGTGCACCTTTAAAGGTCTCAGGAATATAGAATTGTTCCGCAGCTATTATGAGTTCATTGTTATTGTGTTCCTATTGTGTGATGGCAATTGAGCATGATGGGTCTGATGCCGACTGCAATTACACACTGAAACTCTGGCCCGTCTACTTATGCTATCAGACCCTCATACAGTCAGCATCTTGGTAAGGTTTCCTACTGTGCACAAGCAGTTTGGAATAACAAATTCAATTTTACACAAACAGGGCCTGACTACTCCAACTACCAGCCTCGTTTTCATTACATTGTTTTGAATTAGAGAACTCCCACCATTGTAAACTTCAACTACACAAAAGATTCAAACAAGCAGTTGATGAGAATTTTGCAATATTTAATCATTTGTAGATATGGGTTAATATTATTTTGTTCACCAACAATGAGGCAGGGTAAAAAATAGACATTTTGTATTCAAATGTTTTCACTTGAACTTCTGTACAGGTTAAATACATTTATCTTATTAAAAAAAACATAAAAACAAAAGAAGGGGGGGGGGAATGGTCTAGAAACATGTGATACAAAGCCAGGCCCAATTTCATAGAGCTACTTGAGCAAACATTCTGCTAAAAAAAAAAATGCGGGTACCAGCTGCTAACCATTATACAACATGGTATTTTAGCTGGTGATCTTTTTCTGGTAAACACAATTGTTTTGTGCTGAGCTAATGTTTGTGGTTAAGCAGCTCTTTATAATTGGGCCCAGGTTTGTATCGCTGTACAAGATATTTAACACTGTGCTCCAGGAAAAAAAAACTGCATAAATGTACAAAATACAGAACTATAGAAGTGTTAGTTTGTAAGGAAAAGAAAGGGCTTTTAAAACGCTGGGGGTGACTGGTGCAGACCAACGATGTAGATTGTGACCTAATATAACTGGTCATCTCCATTATTACATCCCCCAAGTATCATACATATGGACATTTAATATTTCATCAGTTCAGTTAGAATTCCCTCGTCAACTTGGGCCAACACCGTGCAATTTGCCCGCACAAACGGTAAGCCGGTACTCAGCCAACATCGCCTCACCCACGAGGAAAGTCCGCAAACATTGCACCGGTCCACCCCATCAAATGGGCGTTATTGGATTTCAAGCGGCCCAGTGCATGAAAAACTACAGATTAAACCCCTGGGTCGAATCCAACTTCTTCTTCTTTTTTTTTTAGCGTTCTTTAGGTTTTTTTCCCCCAACCGACAAATAAAGCCTTGTCAATACCTCAAAGTTTAAAGAAGGGATTACATGCGTACATTCTTTCCTGCGATAGTACATTGTAAAACTCCAGGGACTTCCATGGGGTTGATATCGAGAGGAGCCCGGAGATTCGTAGTTGATGATAGCCTAGACCCTCTCATCATGCTCGCTCCTAAGAACGTACGCAGAGCTTAATTCCCATCCCAGGCGGCACGGTTAAAATTCCTGGAGATCTAATATTTACTCTGGAGTTTGAGACAAGAGATGTCTTTCATTTTTGATTATTTGCTGGGCTGGAAATCAATAACTGCCTGGTTCTTCCTGTACTACGATCAAAAAGTCAAGACACCCAGAGGAGAGAGGGTATCTGGACCTAGGCCAAATATTTGCTGTCCAACAACCCCCTCTCCCCTTTGACTTTATTGTCCCACCTTGTAAAAAAAAAAAAAGGGAGAAGAAGAAAGTGATGGTAGACAAAGCTCCATCTGCCAAAAGTTCAATAAGGACAAATCAACAGCCGGAGTAAAATTCAATGAAATTTGAGAAAACAATCAGATCCGTCTCATCGGAGAAAACTTGTAAAAAATGAACTTTTTCTTTTATTTATTAGAACTCCCCGAGGGTTGTTGGTGAGTTTATATGAACTCTTTTTCATCGGATAATGTGGATCCTGCAATCTCCTGACAATACCCGATTTACTGTTCACGAGGTAAACGACTAGGACGTCCATGGGTAAGCTATGCTTACTGAACCCTTATTTCAATAAAAAAAAAATCAGGAGTTTGTTGACCTGGAATTAAGTCAAAGCGTCCGAGGGGACTGCCTTGGATGAGTGCCCCTTCCTCTTTACAATGGTGCCCATTGTAAAGTGCCAAAAGAAATTCATGCTTAGCTCACAGAAAAGACTTTGTCAGGGGAAAAACTGTTCTACCTCTTAATGCCCCAGCTCAACATTGGTAAGGACGAGGAAGAAAAACATAAACGTTCACAGATTTACATATACCTTACATGGTACAAAGATAATGATGCTAGGAAACTTTTCTTTAAAATACTTCTGCCTGAAGTGTTATCGTTTTTAACTAATAAACGAAATAAGAACCAAAATTATTTTTCAACTCAGTGAGACGAAAACTCTGCCTATAGGAATGCGTACAAAAATGCTGAATACATTTTTACCATTTTTTTCACAAATGAAACGACGAAATGAGCTGACATGTTGACAGTTTGGTTTTACTATAAATATCTTGATTTGTGCAAAGAATGGAAGCATTTACAGTCAGTTTACCAATGTTGAGCTGGGGCTTTAAGGAACCAAGTTCAAACTGTTTTTTTGTCTAAAAAAATAACAAAAAAACAATTCAATACTGAAAAGTTCTGAAAAAGAATGTCGTATCTGTAAAATAACTTTGGGGACTTGTCAAAGTCTCCTGATGATGACAAGAGCAGGCTAGTCGAAACGTTGAGACCAAAACTCACTCCGCAGTAGTGAAGTTATCCGAGAAGTCCCCCCAATCCACTAAGCGAAAAAGTAGTAGTAGTCCCGGCCGATTTCCTACCCCCAGGTAGTACTTAAAAAGCAGGACAGTTCTTTTCAGAACTAAGTTGTCTCCCGCATTCCGAAATCTATTCCGAATAATAATAGAATAATAGCAAGACAAGTTCTCACAAGAACAATCTACTGTATATAGCAAAGTAGATATAATCACATGGTGTTACCGCAAACCAAATATACAGGGACTTGTCACAGGAGTCAATTTTTAACAGGCGACTTGGAGACAACCAACTGCACTGCATGCAAAAGGAGCACTTCAGTAGCACAAGAAATGTTTTTCCCAACAGTATCTTACTTTAAAAAAAACCATACCATGTAAAAATTAAAGGCGAGTATTGCTTTACTTTCAGGCTGCCTGGACCTGGTGGCTTGAAAAGTGACTTGTGTGACAAAAAAAACCCATGAACATGAAATTGTGTTTTCCAAAATATTAACCACTCCCTGGTGTTATCTTTAAAGCATGCAAACAACTGGTAACTGTAAAAGACCAGCATCTGCACTTTGTGTGACCCAACATACACACAAAAACAACAAGCCTGTGAAAAGTTTCAGCTCAATCGGTCTTCAGAGTCACGACGAAATAGTGAAAAAAAAATCATCACACGTTTTCACCGTTTTCAAACATCTGGTCTTGGGCTCGCGGAATCAAAAAACTAATCGCTTTACGCATTTCAGGCACAAATATTTCAAGGGAAGTTTCCCACCATGACCGTCTTTATACCATGTAAAGTTCTGTGCAAATCTGTGAACATTTATATCTTCAACCTTACCAACACTGTGCACTCCCTCTCAGGCCTGATTGCTTCGTTCTTGAAAGGGCAAGGCCACCGAGGCATTTTCTTCTTGATTAAGCACACCTCTATGAGGAAATCGTAAATTTCTATGTGAACATGTCGAGGGCACCAAGGCAATGATCCAGGGGCAATGAAGGCAATTGCCTCCGCAGCCTCCATGAAGTATCAGGCTTTTCTTCTTGATAAAGGGCACCTCTATGAGGAAATTGTAAATTTCTATGTGAACACATCGAGGGCACCAAGGCAATGAACCAGGGGCAATGAAGGCAATTGCCTACGCAGCCTCCATGAAGTATCAGGCTTTTCTTCTTGATTAAGGGCACCTCTATGAGGAAATCGTCAATTTCTATGTGAACATGTCGAGGGCACCAAGGCAATGAACCAGGGGCAATGAAGGCAATTGCCTACGCAGCCTCCATGAAGTATCAGGCTTTTCTTCT
Organism: Marthasterias glacialis; assembly: GCA_911728455.2. NCBI lineage: Eukaryota > Metazoa > Echinodermata > Asteroidea > Forcipulatida > Asteriidae > Marthasterias > Marthasterias glacialis. Next base: position 27,765,330 of record OU452222.1, on the reverse strand, counting down.
TGATTAAGGGCACCTCTATAAGGAAATTGTAAATTTCTATGTGAACATGTCGAGGGCACCAAGGCAATGATCCAGGGGCAATGAAGGCAATTGCCTACGCAGCCTCCATGAAGTATCAGGCTTTTCTTCTTGATTAAGGGCACCTCTATAAGGAAATCGTCAATTTCTATGTCAACATGTCGAGGGCACCAAGGCAATGAACCAGGGGCAATGAAGGCAACTGCCTCCGCAGCCTCCATGAAGTATCAGGCTTTTCTTCTTGATTAAGGGCACCTCTATAAGGAAATCGTCAATTTCTATGTGAACATGTCGAGGGCACCAAGGCAATGAACCAGGGGCAATGAAGGCAATTGCCTCCGCAGCCTCCATGAAGTATCAGGCCTGCCCTTTAAAGCGCTCAAATTAACTTGTGACTGTAATATGTTGTCACAGCGCATGTTGCCCCCCTCCCCTGGATGTAAACACTCATGCTGCTCCCCCCCATGGGTCCACGTTCAATGATTTACATCATTTCACTTTGCTAATTTATAATACTCCTAAGGTCAACTCAACATCCTGTTTCAATCAAACTCCTGCAAGTTTCCTTGGAGCTCAAACCCACTTGGCAGGATATTGCCAGAAAAATTTAATTATGTAACTCCAGGTATGTTTTTTATATATATATATATATACATAGATTTTTATTTTTTATTTTTAAGAAATAAACACTTTACAATATTTTTGACGCATGTGTTTTTCAAACTTGTCGACAAAGACAAAAACACTGTGTGTTAAGCATTGTATACTCAGTACTTTCCCCGAGTCCTGTGAAAAAAAATCCACACGCATATTCCTCGGGCGGGATTCGAACCCGCGACCCCCACCAATCTTGAGCAGATGTCTTACCAACTAGACTACTGAGATTGCCTGGCAGCTAGAGGCAGTTCGAATCCTATTAGCAGCGGGTACCGCAACCATTGTAATAGATGTAAATTTTTGCATTGGTTCTTTATCCTTGATGCAAAAGTTTACATCTAATATAAAGACAACAACAAAAATTATTCAGTTGCGATTTTTTTGTTCATTTCCTTGTAGTTTTAGCTCTTTTAAAGCAGAGCTTTGCCAATTCAGTTTGATGGTTTCAAATATTTCAGTAACCCAAAATAAAATGCTTCAAAGTGCAACTTGTCTAATCAACTCCCACATCACTCTCGAGCTAAAAATGAATTATGAACAAGAAGTGTGAAGAAGAAGCAAAAAATACAACCCGTAGAATATGTGTAATAGGAAACAATCACTCAAGCTTCGGAGTTTCTGAAACAAGGCAAACCAGAAGGGACCAGTGTATGATATCATAGGAACATGGTCCCAGAAGGCCCTGGGCTCACTGGAGGTTAGCGATAAGGGAAGCCAGTTGGGAGGGTAATCCAGCGTAGAGTCAGGGAGTCTAGCACTTCACACGGCGGGCTTCCGTAGCGTTTTATACAATTACCCTCCACGACACAACTCATCAAGGAAGGCAAGCAAGACTTTGATGAATGTGATGAAATGTTGTGGTCTTGTCTCATGTCAGATTGGCTCTGGTTCTACGTCTGTATTCAGCCCGATCCAGAAGGAACAATCTTGGAGAAACTAGGGTGGCTGCACTATTACAGACAGTGGATCGGATGTCATTTTTATGACCATTTTTTATAATGCTCAGCAATCAGCCATTTGCCAGTTAGATTCGAATATTGTCTGGTACAATGACTTGTTTAGTCTCAAATGACCGCTTAAATTTGAATTCCTCAGACTATAGAGACAGTTTGCTATGTGTCAAATGGTTCGGGGCAAGCTTTTGTACATCAACCTCCAGATGAGCAAACCCTGGTACAATTGTGCCATAAAAATTTACTCAAAATTGTGCATGGGTGTACACCGTCTCTTACGTAACTACGCAAGCGCTTGCCCCGAATCATGTGACATAGCAACTGTCTCTACAGTCTGAGGAATTCAAATTTAAGGGGTAACTTGCGACCTCGACTAAGCAAGTCATTGATCCAGACTTTAGTAGAATCTAAATCGCAAATGACTTATTTAGAATGTCGTTAAAATCACTCTTTTTATAATTCAGAAATAAATGTGCAGATGTAGACTGATGGCCACCGTTTTGAAATAGCTGCGACACCAAAGCACATAGGGGTGTACGATTTTGAAATAGCACGAAGCGATCCATGTTGGAGATGATGATTTAATCCTTCTGGATTAAGGATTAATCTCCTTGATATCTCACTGATCCCTCACAAGATGTTCACAAAGAATACCGGAGGAAATTAACTGATTCCCCCTCACAGGGTGTTTACCCAAAACAGGTCCATAACCGGAAATACAGGTCGTGAATAATTAATGGGGCAGCCAATCCGAGGAGAGAGCCCCCGTGAATAATTAATCATCTCATAAATAATAAATCCATGGTTGCATAATGGGACCAGCTGATCAATGCATTCGTTTAATCTATACCATTCAAGTGGTGTGTTTTTGTCTGTCACTTAACTGCATGTAATGAGGGCTGATGCTGGAATGCACTGTTGCCTATTGATCGGAGAGGAGGACTTGTTTGTCAGCTCTTGAATTATTTGCTGCTTATCCAAACTCTCCAACAGCCAACATTTTTCTTTTCACAATAAAATGCTACAGGTTCCGTTCTATGAAGTGTCTTTACGGTTTAAGCCCATTAGACAAGCTGATGGCACACAATCTGTACTGAGTAATGTCCACACTCTACTGCCTTATCTATGAAGATGGAAGACCTTGGACTGTTGTCCATGGGCAACCCAAAATAGCTTGGGCTGTTGGCTCCACACTAAGGTCTGTAACTGATGGCTGGAATGCTGGAAAGTGTTATTCTTCAACGTTGTAACGACAACAACTACAGCGACCATAGCTGTGGCCGCTGTCGCTCGAGTCTCAGACCCGGCATAACCATAGACCCACAACCAGCATAGCTTCTGGTTTCCGCCACAGCAGTTCACAAGACAAGACTTTAAGTTGAGATTTTTTTTAATGGCATGGGAGGCTAGTGCGTTAAGTGCTTGCCTCTCACCACTGTGGCCCTGGGTCGATTCCCGGCTAAGGCCATGTGAGTAGAGTTGTGCCTTGGTTCTCTCCTTTGCCATGAGGGTTTTTCTCTGGGCCCTCCGGTTTTCCTCACTCCGTAAAAATCAAACACTCTCGATCTCTGGCTGTGCTCCATGGTCATGGGTTGATGTGGCTGGCTGACAAAGGCTGCAAGCAAGTGCCATGAAATTTTTCCCCATTTGTTAGATTTCTCTTCTATTTTTTTTCTTCTCCTTTTTTTTTTTACTTTAAAAACAGGAGGGGGACTTTAAAAACCTTTAAAATATTACCTTCTTTCCAGCCAATGTGATGTCCTGTTTGAGAAGATTTGATAAAGCAGTTAAGTTGGCCTTGGCAGCTTCCATCATCCATTGGTGTTCCAGGGGCTCCAACTGCAAGTAATCAAACAAGCTTTTAGCACACATGGATTGGATCAGCCACAACCTCATCCCCAATTGGGGGAGATGAGAATATGGCTTGCTGCATCACTGTATTGATGAGACACAGGGTGTTTGCAACAAATAGACTTTTATCACGGTGCAGCAATCTTCAAACGAGCGTAACCAACAGTAACAGACCTTATGCATCTGACGTCATGAGTCCCCAAGAGATATGTACAGAAGCGCCCTCAATGAGGTCAAAACAGCCGTAAGTTTACTGTAGGAAAACGGCTGTGCATACCCTCTATAAAGTTAGGTTTTGCAGTGACACCATTTAGGTTAACCTCTCTTTTGAGCATGTGTGGTTTGAAGAATCCGGTAGACTCAACGCTTCGGCCAACCTGACGACCAACACAGAATACTGTCCAAAAAGTCGAGTCTACAGGTTTCTTCGAAACCACACCCTTAACCTTACTGTCTATCCACCATGCAAACTTTTAAATCTTTTGTAACCATTAACCAAACTGAAGCTGGAACGGAAAACAGTCTGACCCCTCTTTACAAATTGCGAATTAAACCTATCAGTGTCATTGTGTATTCAGGGGATCAGACAAAGATGGCTGCAGGGTGATCAAGGTCTATTGACAAAAAGGGTACATCCAAATTACTTACTTACAACATTTTTACACGTGAATGAATGACAAATGAAGTCATCCAAAAGACGCCCGGACGCATATCAGAATAAGTAGACTAACAAAAGTGTGTCAGAATCAACATTAAAAAAAAACAGGGTTAATATCGGGCATCGTGAAGGAAGTTTCTGAAAAATCTGCAAAAGCCTTAACTGCAACAAGCGGATGGAGCTTCTTGTTACTTTAACAAAGCAGGAAATGAGAAGCAAAAAATGACGTCAAATATACATGACAGTTCACACAATACTTGGGGATTGGTAGATTCTAGAGTCACCTGACACCAATGATACAGCTGAGATTCTGAAGAAAGAACCACCTATTCATAATCTTGATGTGTATTTCAAATTCAATTTAATTCAATTCAATTTCAAGGAACTTTCAAGACATGCAGAAGTGCTTTTTACTTACTCTTGCAAATTATTTGAAAACCAAATACTCACCACTTTGCCAGCATTTAAAGGAAAATACAATACCCATGAATAACACCACAACATGATTAAAAAGCTTGAAAATTCAAACACAAATTTCAAAAATGGTCAGGGCATGTATTCAGAAACACATTTCCGACATCCATCTGCAATTTTCTTGATTCTCCTTTCTTGGTTAGATGTTTATTTGCAGAGGAAAGAAGCATGCTTGCTCAGCTGTAACATGAATGATGTAATGACGCAATGTCACAAGCTCAAACAGCGCCCCCACTGAGGTCGAAGGAAGTCTAGACACACACACACAAACACGCATTATTTTGTTTTGACTTCGGCGTATCAACAATGGATGGGAACTTGCATGCAACAAACACAGATCTCAAGGACCTTAATGCACTGACGTCATCATGCCGCCATCTTAGAAGTCAAGCGATGATGACACAATGGAAGCGCAGAGATAAAGTGCCCACTGCGCACAAAAGTGGGCCGATGAGCCACCTCATTTTGACCTCGCCGTGAGGGCGCCCACTGCAGTGACGTCAAGTGCATTTAGGTCTACTGCAAAAACTCTCAAATAACAATGATTCACATCGAGAACAGGGAAGGAATAGACTGGCTCGAAAAAGGGATGTTATGATACAATGATAGCAACTTGTGACTAGAGTTTTAACAACAATTTTGTCAGTGTTTAAAAACCTGTTACAGGAAAGTTTATCCCACAAAAACAGCTGTTTTAAGCGCGCCCATTTTGCTGAAAATGGGAAAACTTTTACGTTAGCAGCTGTAAATGGGTGACCACTCAGAACGCCCTCTTAAAGATTGCTTCTTTGGCTTGCTCAAGTAAATTTGTGCTTAGCGGGTAAAAAAACTTGTTCAACTCGATAAAAATTTATCGCTGGTAAGAGGCAATAGACCTTTATCATGGTGCGGCCATCTTGATTTTCTCCCATTCAAACCAACGTAACCAAACTGAGGGTGGAAGGGTAAATAGTCTGGTTCCTTTTTGTACAATGAATATTAGCATCTATTACTGTTATTGGATACAGAGAACATGACCAAGATGGTGGCAGCATGATAAAGGTCTATTCAAAAGCCCACTGTTGGTATCACTCTGTGGGTCACAGCCTGTATTTACATGTCTTTGCCATCAGCTGAGATGGCATAGTACCCACTATAAGTCATGTGATGACATGCAAACATCGGTTGTACAATCCGTCTATTAAGGGAGCTTAAGAGTTGCCTATTACCAGAGTAAACTGCAGGAACAGCTTCGCATGCAAACACCACAAGGAAAAGTTCAACCAGCGGGATGCAGACACATAACATGGATGGGTGGCAAGTTATTAGGGTCTCATACACAGGTTTACCTGTTGCCAATGCATTACGGTATCAGTACTACATGATGTGCTGGCTTCACTGCTAATAGATAGCATTGTACCACTGGACTGGAGTCCAGACTACCCAAGTGGGTAACGGCACAGGAAAACAAAAGGAGAGAATGGTTACAGGGAACAGTCTTAAAATGAATCATCAGCTGGGCCCAATGTCATGGCTACTTTTAAATGGTATCGTAATGTACTCCGATAAAATGTAAAGAAATTTGAGCCAATAGTGGTACACTTACTGCTTCGTCACCGTTTTTACGAATTGACAAATCTGCACCACAGCCAAAATACTGTGTTAGGAGAAAATCATGTTTGAAGTTGAACTATTTTTTTAACTGCTGTTTTGGAGACTGCTTACTATTTTTATTTTAAATTTTCCAACCCCCCCCCCCAAAAAAAAAGCTGACTACTTCATAATACAGATTCGTCAGTATGTTTTCAATCTTGCAACTGTTTTGATGAGTTATCAACTCCTAAACACATTCCTCGCTTCGTGGAAACGAGACAAGGAGACTTGCACGCAGAGCGCCGTGTACAAAAATAATGCATACAGAGATTTGTGACGGCAGATTTTTGACTGAAGGGTTTTTTGGTTAAAGGGTGTAAACAACATCGGTAAGATTGAAAATACAAACGTTCACAGATTTGCACAATGCGCATTACTCACATGGTATGAAGATGGTCATGGTGCAAAACTACGCACGAACCATTTTTGCTTGAAATGCTTTCGTTTTGGAGAAATGATTAAAGCAATCAGTTTTGATGTCGCGAGTCCAAAACTTGGCACTTGAAAACAGTGAAGACGTCAAATGTTTTTTAATGTATCCGATGGCCATGGTCAGTTAAGCTTTAACTTTCACAGGACACAAAGTCCATATACTGGTCTTGTGACAATGGTTAATGTTGTCAGTGTGCTTTGAACAACAACAAAATAATTTCTTGTTTCTAGAGCCCCCCCCCCTTCCTCATCCCCCCAACAATTGTGCTTATTACCAGGAGAACAGAGAATTGTACGACACCATTCACAAAGCAAGCAGTGGCATGACATTAGGCCCTGGAAACTCAGGCCGACATAAATGGAAGAATTTAAGCTACTCTGAAAAAGACACACAGTTAGGATTAGAGGACAATATTCATGTATTGCTTTAACTACACAAATCAACAGCAAACTGCATTCTACAAATACAAATAATGACCAAATACAGTGTAACAAATGGACTGCCTGCTACAGGCAATATGACAATAGGCTGTGCAAGTCTCGCCCGTATTCAAACTTCCAAGACAAGTTGGTCCCAACCTCAATGTGTTTTACGTGTGCGAGATAGTGTTTCATCAGATATTTTAGTTTATGGCTCTAAAAATCATGTTATATGAAATGTATAATGTCAGTAAAATAAATTTGACAAATCAACGAAGAAAACCCAAGATAAAGAGGATGACTTCAGTTTTCGGTAACTTGCTAACAATAAACAATGTTGCCCAACTGACTCTCATGTAAATCATTCAATCTATGTGATGATTGCACAAATCTGTGCGTGATTCGCAGTTCAAACTGCATGTAGTCTAGAATCATTGAGGTCGAATGAGCATCCTCTTTCCAAGTTTTCATTTTTGTTTCAATGTTAACTTTAACAAATTATTTGAATTACATAAAACTGGGTTGTTGTTGTTGTTTCTTAATAGCTACAATTATTTTTTTTCAAATTTTTTGTATACATCATTTAAAAAGAAGATTTGATTTCATACAAAAATATAGTCTTTTTTCAATTTGTTTTCTCATTTTTTAAAACGCGCAAGACTTTTACAGTCTAAAGACAGTGTTAAGTCCCACGTGTATTCAAACACTTTTCTGAGCCTTGCGTACCCACAGACATTACTTTAATGTGTGAAGGAAACAAATAGCGAACTATTCACGTTATAATACGAGCGACACTTTCACAGACGTTTCAGGAAATGAATCTCATGAACATGCACCAGCACGGAGCAAGTTCAAATAGACGGAGACATGTTTGAAATGACTGCTGCGGTTGTGGCGCAAGATGGGAACTGGAGCTTTATCTATCGTTGGAACGTGAAATACGCATGGGTGCCATTTCAGCAAGTGGATGTTTTGTTTCCCATTGATAGCAATGGTCATTGTCTGCACTGATCTGCACTGATCTATTATTGTACCAAAAGAGTAACTTGCTGAAATAGCGTCCAGTGGGATTTCACATTTCAGCCAGAGTTCCCCATCTTGCGCCTTCGGCACTCTATAGTCTTTGGGCTAGACTACTACAAAACAAGGCCTATTCTTCAGTAGCATTACCACCACAGCAACAGCCTTATAGCCAAAGTCACTTAAAAACTATTGTCACCAACTAATTGAGATGCAAACTTGTTGTTCTAATTAAGCAGCAGTACAACACCATCACACACCCAAAACTCCACATTGAACTCAAAAACATATCTAGTAAGTCATACTACACATTTACAAACAATATACACACAATACATTACAAACGAGTTAATAAGTTTCTTTAATGCAGGTTTTGCCCTTAACTGTTTTTGTGAGTAGCCAACGAGATCAGTGAGAGTATCAGTTCACTGGTCCGCCAGCATTTTCACCAGTCCGTATCTCATGTCAGGCAGGGACGCTTTTCAACACTGAACTGGCCAGCCCGCTTGGACAGACAACATTGACTGGTCCTCTGGTGTTTTAACTAGCATTTGACCGGCGGGCCACTGTTCAGGGAGAATTCTGTTTATGATTTGGCAGATGAAGTATGTTTCCCCACTGATGAACTACAAGAAAGGGAGGCGGTCAAATCAAAGTCGGTTGATGGAACTTTAATCTGGTTGAAATATTCCAAGAGTTTCATACCCATAAACGCAGGGAATTTATGCCAAGATTAGCTAGTAAACCACTGAAAGTAGACAGGCAAGCCACCTCGTGTTTGATTGTAAACGGGAAATAGCATCCAAACACATATGTCAAAATTGTTGTTGTTGTTTTTTGTTTTGTTTTGTTTTGTTTTTCTCAGTAGCCTTTTCTCAATTGTACATTTACAAGTTGATGTACAGGAACTAATGGTATCTTTAATTGAATTGAGCACGCTGGAATGGACTTTCTCACTCTCCCAGACAGCATTTCCTCTATCCATCAACACAACCCACTACACTATCCGCATCCACTCGTTTTTGCCCCCAAACTCCTGACCATTGCAATGATGGTGTGTCATGGCTGAGTGGTCAAGCACTCAAGCTCTGAAGTTTCTGATCAGCAGAGTGTGGGTTCGAGTCCCAGTCTTGACACTTGTGTCCTTACGCAAGACACTTAACCATTATTGCTTCGTCCTTCGGAGGAGACGTAAAGCCGAGATCCCATGTGTTGTGTAATGCACTGTAAAGAACCCAGTTACACTTATCGCCAAGAGAAGGGGTTCGCCCCGGTGTTTCTGGCAGTGGCTGCTGAACGCGCCTCAGCACCTTGTAAACCCTTACAAGGTGCTACGTAAATGGGTCTCATAATTCAAAAACTTCAAAAACCTGTCCTAAAAAAGAATATAATGAGTGCTTTGAGAAGCCCCTAGATAAAGCGCTATATAACAACTAGCTATTATAATGAACGGCCAAGCAGGCCAAGCAGGAAATACTATTTATAAAAGGGAATTGTTTTAGTCTTTGAGAAAGACTCTGCTAGGTTTGAATCATCAGGCCATTAACAATTGTTTGCCTTTCTTTTAAAGTCCAAAGATCAAGTATTTTCCTTGATCAGTATGTGTCCAGAACTCCAAATGATTGAATGTGTAATACATACAAACAATAATGCTAACTTTGTGCATTGCCTAAATTAGCGCATAACTTTTGATTCCATCCTCTATTTTATTTTTCACCACCTCACTTACAGTATTATGCTATTGTCATCAGCTAGGAAAACACTGCTTCCTGGGAGTGCAGTAAAAACAGATGAAAGGGTAGGTCTACAAACTAAATGGTTAAATTCTGAAAAAATAGAATAATATCACTCCTTGTACTTTGTCATGCTTGGTTGCTCTTGATGTTCACTGAAGCAAGGCTCAAAATACCCAATGGACTGACGATGGACCCTGTCCAGTCATTTGGCCTCAGGGCCAGTAAGTTCACATCCCCAAAAGTCCAGCAACCTGGCTTTTCCACATCAAGTAAATGTCTACTTTTTATAATTTTGTTAATATTTGCAGCTGTGGTTTTCAAGGCCCTACCACCTCCAAAAAAGGTCATCAAGTAATTTCACAACAGCAAATATTTTTGAAAAAAAAGGGGGCACTTAAAAACAATTTGTATTACCGAGTCTTGGCATGTAAAAAAAACTATTTTTGTTTGAGTGAATGTTCTGTAACACATATCATCAAATATAGTAAACTTTGATTATATACTTTCTTGACTCTCAACGCGGGGAACGATTTCGTCCAGCAATTTTGCATCGTAGCAAAGTATTCAGACAGTTTCACATTGTGCATGCATCAATTGAAGAAGCCTTTTAGATGGGTTTTACACCTACTGAGGGAAGGGTTTTAAATCTAAGTAAATGAACAAGCACGACCACAACCGAAAAAAACAAAACCACACGGAGGAGTAGCATGCTGCTTCTTTTACCTGTGGTACTAACGCATCCTCACAGTTAAGGCTGTTTCTGGAAGAGTCGGGCTTTTCACAAAGGAAAAAGCGATTATCAAAATTAGAAATAAGTCCAAACAGCGGCTGATTTTTCTCTTCACAGTTGCTTGAATTAACTAACGTGCTTCTGTGTTTCGTTTGTGGAAACATTCTTGAGACAGAAGTTTTCGCTAGGATCGATGGAGCCCTTGCTCTAGGATTGAACGAGGCACAGTGAGAGAGCAGTCTAGAGGTCTGCTGTGCCAGGAGATGTGAAGAGGAGAGAATCGGAGTATAGTGGAAGCTGTTTTAGTGTCTTTTTTACTTAGATCTACGACGAGACTTGTGTTGTCCCCTTTCCAACACATCGAGCCTATGAAACTGTCAAACCCCTTTTTAACCAGTTGAACGGCGGATGACGTGTATTCACGCAAATATTTTCCCTGCCAAAAATCGGACGACCTGAACTTTGTATTTTGGTCGGAGGTCGTCGAAACATTCCATTCGGGAGCATGCACAGTGCATGCACTTGCTGTGCAACGCTTCACTTCACCCATACACAGAGGACAGATGGTACCGGAAAAAAAGCTGAAATTCTCCCTTTATACGGGGGCTGTTATGTAATCCCCAATTTCCGGACCTCTATCCTTTTGTTATAAGAGGATTAAGAGACACCGAGAGTCTTCCACCATTGTTTATCATTGTAATTCAGCTCAATAGAGGTAAGTCCGAGTGAACCGAGATTCCAGCCTTGATTTCGGCCATGGGACCATTTATCAGCCGTGTCTCACGGCCAAAGTTTTACGATTCATGCTGAACGAATCTGATATTTTCCCGAAAGAGAAAACAAACATCCCGGTGCTTCAACGAGAATCTTTGCTCTCTCGAAGTTGTTTTGTCAGGGTTTCTTTGTTCCAGCGGTATTCTCAAAGAAAAAATGATTCCTGCAATTCCACGAAATTAATCCCGTGGGGGTGGCACGGGGAAATTTAAAGATCCCCGGCGTTACCTGGTTAAAGAATGAAAAGTTATCGCTACTTTGGAACACTAGCTGGCAGCAGGCTTACCACAACTTGCCATTGATAACTGCAATTATGAGTATGTGCACATTTACAAGATGACCAGGTCAATCTGCTGCCACCAGAGTCCCGAAAATCTCCCATTTTCACTACAGGGTGCTGTACTAAGATGTATGCAGCATTGAAAAACTCCCACTGCACTTGTGTATGAACCTTGGGTGTAATTTCAAGCTACATTGGAAGAAATTAAGCTCATCATAAGGAAGACAAATGGCGGTCTACGCCTGGCCATGTGCCAAGGGCTAGACTGGAATAGCACTATTGTACAGTGAGTGCTAGTTTCCTGTCCAATTACACATTCTACAGTCAGACTCTATTGCTAGGTCTGGTGTTCATAGCCTGTTAATCGACCAATTCAAACTGATCTTTTTCTAGCCCATGTGTCATGCAACAACAGGCCTCCAATTAACTCACGGCACCCGTGGAAATTGCCCTGGTGCCCTGTGGTTTTGCCGTGGTGCCCTTTGCAAAGTTTCAATACAAATTTACATTTTCCTCATAGAAGTGCCCCTTACCAGAGGAAAATTGACAAAAATCTACAGGCCACGTCACCTTGTTTACCAAAAGAGTGACCATGTGCACTCAAGGGCTCTTCCTGGCAGCCAAGATATGTACCTCTACTACTCAAATTATACTGTTACATTTTTTTTTTGTATCATAATTTCCACATAAAAATTAAGAATTGCACAAAAAACAAAAAAAAGGCTGATAACAATTTGACAAGTTCCCCCGTTTCTGCATATCAAAAGTCGTACAATGCAATTTCCATAAAATTTCCACAAGATTTAAAGTTTTTCTTCCAATTAATAAAGCTGTGTACCAATATTGTATCTTCAGGAAGTCCCGGCTCTGCATGGCTCTATTGTAAGCACGTGATGTCACATGTTATACGCTCTTTTGTGGAGACTGCCGAATCTTCCTGACCGTTAATGAAATCCACATGTATGCTTTGCACTTAAAATGTATTTTGTTCCTTGTCAGCTACATGACAAGTAAGCATACAAAGTAATAGCTTACAGAAAGAAAAAAAACGAAAAAAAAAAAAGGCAAGACCTGATTACTCGAGATGAACCCTTTGGAATGACTCCAGGAATCATCGTCAACACATGGACATCACACTTTCTGAAGCTCACCACCGCTCCTTCGAGACCTCAAAAAAGTTTCTCACCCCCCCCCCCAAGAAAAAAAAAAAAATAGAAATTCCCCCATCGACTGTTTGATTTCATACTGACATCATCCCAATCCAAACAAGCCAACCTAACACATGTTTCGGCACGTTCTGACAAATGACAACTACCCGCGAGGTCCGACACCTCCGAGAAGCCGAGGTGCCAATTTGAAGTAACGCTAAGAATTGAAAATCACGCGCCGGGCCCAGGGATGAAGTCACTGGTACGAATCTAATTAGGATACAAGTCCTAATCAGAAATCGCCGGAGTGTAACGAGAGAGATCGGGGTGGCCTTCACACACACACACACACACAGGGCCCCCAAATTATGGACAGAGGGGGGTTTAGTCAGACCTGCACCCCGTGACTGCTCAGAGAAGGGTGTGAAACTGCCACCGTTAATCTGACTGTGTTCACTTCATTATGGCTTACTGGGACAGTCATTTAATTTTCAGACGAGGATAAATATACAGCGGAACACCAAATGAATACTTGAGTGCCTTTGTGCATTTCCCAAGAGTGCGCTTTATATTGTACATGTAGGCCATCAATGATAGAAAAAAAGGACAGGCTAGTTTGGAAACTGATTGTTACTGCACTTAATACTCTGGGCCTGACATCATGCTGAGGGTTCAAGGTTTAAAAATCTCTTTTTTGAAATCGTTCTGACCATAGAGGTTCTGAACCACCAACCCACCCCAAATTTTTATTTTTTAAATCTAGGCCTATCGACAAACTATTCAATATCCTATACACTGATGAACAAAGTAATGCCTCAAATGAAATAGATATTTCAGATCAATACTCTTCCAGCTCAGGAGTTTTTCGATGGCCAACTCCCCGACTGGGTGCGGAGGTCAGCTATTGAAATGACAATAATGAAAATAACAACGGAACAGCACAGATTTGACAGATAATATTGAAGAGGCTGCTGGGTGTTTTTAAATTCTTTTTCCCCTTTTAACATGTTTGTTCTTCCATTCTAACCAGTTATAGCCAGAAGACGTAGTATGCACATGCCGATATTTTCTGTGCCAGAAAATGGTCTGACATGTACACCGGCTTTTGTGTAAACTCGGAATACCAGAATGTTAACATGCCTGGACATTCCACTGTGAAGCGTGCATCGTGCATGCACTCAACGCTTCGAGTCTCGAGAGGCCCGAGATTCTAACATGAAACCATGGCTGATTATCAGCCGTGTCCAATGGTGAACGCATCTCATTATTTTCTCGAAAGAGAACAACAAATTCCTTTTCACAAGAACGTTTGGTGTCTTCACTTTGTTTAAGTCAGGGTTTCACTGTAGCAATGATATTCTCAAAAACAAATGATTCTGCCAGTTCCCGCCCTGGGAATGGACAATTTCGGAAACCCTGGCGCTAAGTGGTTGACTGAAAACTAAATATTGATTTTCAGTGACTTCTTTTGACCAACTCACCAAGAATTCTGAACAAAGATCAAAATATTTCACCAGTTAACACTGGATGACCTGTATGCAAGTTATCGTCCAAGCCAGTAAACGGACGTCGTGTAAACATGACATTGTGTAAGATCAGAATACCGAAAAAAAGGTTGCCGGGACATTTTGTTTTAGAGCATGCACAGAGCATGCACTCACCGTGACGCTTTATTTCACCCACACAAAGAGGACAGATGGTACTAAATATTTCCCTGAATTTTGCCCATTGTCCTTTTGTTCCAAGAAGAGGATTATGAGACATCGATCGAGAGGCTTCCACCATTTGTTCATTCGTTGTATTTCAGCTCAATGTGGGAGGCAAGTCAGAATGAGACGAATTTCCAACCTTGGTTCCAGATTGAGGATTAATTTTCGGTTCTAGCTCACGGCCGATGTTTTGCAATTCTCGGTGCATGATTTTGACATTTTCTCGACAGAGAAAACAAAAATCCTGGTGCTTTGAAGAGAATCTTTTTTCGTCTTGGCTTTGACAAGTCAAGGTTTCTTTGTGCCAATGATACTCTGATGATTCCGGCAATTCCGACAAACTAATCCCGTCAAGCTGGACAGGAAAAAATGGAAGATTCCCGGTGGGAACTGGTTTAATGGTTACCAGGCACACGACGATTTGCTTACGGTGAGCGTGTTGCTGCAGGCATTGCAAAATCCATAAGGCAATGAACTACATCAGATGCATACATGAATGTGTGGTTATGTACATGTTTCAGAATAAATAGTGAGCTACAGAGTATGCTTTAGATACTAATTGGGATAGAAAAATCATTGGTATTCCGTTCAAACACTCATTCTTGTTCTGCTTGAGGCCTTTTAAAAAAGTGTTGTTTTGTCAATAGAATAGCAAAGGCAATAGCAAAGGCATTGTTTGGCTTATGGCCAAATACACTGAATTTTAGATAACTATTGTCTACACATTTGTACAATGGCAAATGCCGTGTTTGTGAAGTCTTTAAGAAGGTGTGATACTGTAACCACAATAATTTTTTTATTTTATCAATTAATGAAATGTAATTTATCACTTCTCAATATTTTACCTTACATCCTATAAAATCAAAACCCCAACCCTTAGTGTCTTTGGCTAGCTAGACCCTCCTGAACCGTCCAATATCCTCCACTCTAAGGTCAGTCAACACCAACACGTTGGGACTTAAATATGACTGGTAGGCCTATGCCTGGGCTGGTGATAAGCAATTGTTACTTAGACCTGGCCTGGATTTACACAGAGGCCCATGGTAGCCATGGCCTCTGTTGCCCCCTTATCCCGGCCTTGGTGCCCCCTCATAAATTTCTCATGCAGTTTTAACATTTTACAATGGGGCGTGCCCTTTGCAAACTGAAAATGGCCATGTACTCTCGAAGATGAAATTCCGAGCCTACAACAACCCCAAATCCTCCAAAATCAGACAACTTCATGAACAGGATTTTGGTGGATCTGGGAAGGTAAAGATTATAGGAGGAAAAGGTTTTGACTGCGATGCTATCCTAAATGTATTTGCGTGACTAATTTACACTGTAAGCCACACATATTCACACAAACTGGCTCTGATGATTGCCAAACGCCCGTAGGTAAAACATTGAGCTAGCTTACCTAGATGAGGAGTAATGTATTTAAACAAAGTAGTTTTTGGGACACGTCTGCCACACACATCTTGCAAAGACTTCAAGCTCTTGTCAGATTTATCAGTTTCACGAGAACTGCATGTATATGGACGGATAGATATTTGCTGCCTTATGGAGACATTAGACAAAAGGGAAAGCAAGGAACAATTTGTCTCCATAGGGAAATTCTAAAGAGAGGGCTGCTCCACAAGGAATTTTGTGCACAAAGTCTATGGGAGGATGTTAACTACAGGGACAAAGGAAAGAACAATAGATGTCTCCACAAGGATGCAAAAATTGGAATGTACGATGAAGTGTGTGATTTTAACACCACACAAACGAATGCCAATTTTGGAGCCAGATGCTGTGGAATCATTGTGTGTAGCAGATGTAAATGAATTGACAGTGAATCAACAATTCAGCATTTCAACATTATGTTTCAACAGTTTAATAAGCAACTCACCGAGATAATCGGGGCCGTCTCGTCATCTTTCAACGAGCCTGGTCCTTCGTCTTGTCTTGTTGCCTGAAAAATAAGTCAAGATCCAAACTATGTGACAGTCTTTTGTTTAGGTGATAAGTGTAATCAACAAAAAATGCTAAAATTTGGGGTTAATTTACCTGAATGTCGTTATAAGAAATCATGTCAAGACTCAAGAGTCTGGCCAGTGCAGTCTTACTTGTGAAGCATTTCCTGGTGTGACTTTCTGTAGTGTTACTTTTATCAACACCATGTCGGAAGGCTGATTGTAATGTACACTTGCAAATCACATGTTTCGAATTTCTACCATTGCGGACGTAAGATTTCATGTTAAAGATATATTACACTTTTGGTTTAACTCTTAAAGACTTAGAGTCATTTCCATGATCTAGTTTTCAATTCACAAACCACCCCCACCATTTTGTAATTTATTATTTGCTTTATTTATTTATTTATTTTTTTTAAAGCAAATTAAGCGATCACATTTGAGTGACAACAATTAAAATGGGTTGATATATTTTGGTCAGGGACTTTGTGCATGTTCATATATATTGACCCAATTCACCTGACGTCATCGTCAGGATAATCTTGATTGTGCCATCGTGGTAGTCAATGTCACTGTGCGATATATACACTGTAGTGTGTTTTTCAGGCGACGTGGCGTTTAAACGCTTGCCTGTTGACTCCCAAAATGGTGAGCGTGGCAGACATGCTGTGTGTGACGTGCGTACAAGGGGTCAATATCTGCTTTTTTTTCGATTTAAGCAATCAAAATACTCGTATTTTAGAGGGTCTTCAGATGCTATTTTTGTGACTTTGACGGTATTTCGGACGTAATTTTTGCTCTGCAGGGATTGATAACGATATGAACGTTTATAATCAGCGATCTTTCACATTGAACACTAACATTTTTTTTTTTTTAAATTACCAACCCTGTCTTTAAACATGACGGACTTCCAGCCAGACTCAGGAAACATAGACAGTGAATTGTACCCAGTTTCCTGAGAGACAATCGGCCAGATCCGAAACTCCACCACACCATCTGCATCTGCCATCACATTAGGTCACTGCACTCTCCCCTACGAATCAGCCCACCCCCCACCCCCCCCCCCCCCCCCCCAACTCCATCGCTCTCACTTGTTACGTCAAACCCATCATGCATACATATAGCCTGCCGATAGCTGCAGTGCATAGGTGTTTATTAATTCAATAAAAAACGACTCCTAACTGTATAAACTAATGATTACCCAAACACCAAATCGCGAGCCTCGCAAATGACGACCCCACACTCGACTGTAAGAAATACAAATGCTTCCAGAAATCTCCGGGGATATGCAGGCCCCCCCATTTAGTATTCATAAGATTTCACACTGTGTAGATTGTGCAAAACTCCGAAACGACCAATCCATCTCGACATCTGCCAAGCAGAGGTAACGGCTTGCCATTCTACATTTTATTTCTTTTCTTGTTTTTTTTTTTTTTTTTCCATATAGATTTTTGTTTTTTGTTTTTATACGAACGTCTGGGAAAAATGTCTCAGGTAATTACATCAATAATTACAAATTTTCTGGTGTACTTGGCTTGCTGAGTTTATTATCTGTGTGCAGTTGTGGCTGGAGTCACAGAGAGTGACTTGCAACAGCTGCGTTACAGAAAGGCATCAAAGATTTATGTCCACTGGAAGAGGTCTACCGTCAATATTTGATAGGGTTGTTGACGCTGAAAGAGACGTGGCTTTTACCCTGTGTGTTGTGGAGCAATCCACTTTGTGAAAAGTGTTGATTTGCTACTAAAAAATGGAGTAGAACATCACCCGCTCTTCCCATTAACGGCAAATCAAGAAAACAACATCTCAAAGTACAAACTTCTCTTCTTTCGAATGCATCCTGATTTTAATTGTCAATATTCGATTGGGTTGTTGACGCTAAAAGAGATTTGCTTTTTTTTTTTTTGGAGCAATCCACTTTGAGAAAAGTGTAGATTTGCTACTAAAAAATAGAGTAAAACATCTCACACTCTTCCCATTAACGACAAATCAAGAAAAACAACATCTCAAAGTAGAAACTTCTTTCGAATGCATCCTGATTTTAATTGTCAACATTTGATTGAGTAGTTGACGTTGAAAGAGATTTGCATTTTTATTGTGAAAAAAATTTTGTGAAAGGTACTGATTTGCTGACTAAAAATGGAGTAGAACATCTCACGCTCTTCCCTTTATTGGCATTCAATCAAATAAACAACATCTCAAAGTACAAACTTGTCTTACTTCAAATGCTTCCTAATTTCTGTCAACATTTAAATGGATTGTTTAAACTTTGTGGAGCAATTCACTTTGTGAAAAGTGTTAATTTGCTGCTAAAAAAAATGATCAGAAACATCACACGGTCCTCCTTCAGGGATGAGATTGTATGAAAATTTAAAAAAATCCTGAAAATTGGATAACAATTTCCTCTTGGTGTGGGATTGAAGCTCCCTGAATGTACAGATTGTTACATATTAGAGGGTTACAGACTCTCTACATCATTTCAAATAGGTATCTGAAGGTCTGGTCTTAACAAAGGAAAGTCTTCTTATCTCTGTGATGGCAAGTTTGTCTCTTTCAAGAAAATCTTAAGGTGAAGGGAGAGGAATGAAAAATCATGAAATCAGGAAAAATCCTGATAGATCACATGCCTGTTCCTGTTATCAGTGCATCAGGAAAACAGCATTGCAAAGAATAATAATATTACTAATACTAATTAGTATGCAATTTATAGTGCTTAATCTGAGCCTGATATTTTTAACAAAAGGTATGCAGAGCTAAGCTTGAATTTACACACACGCATTTAATATGTTGCACCTTGTAGAGGTTAACAAGGCGATGCAGGGCAATCTGCAGCCAACAATGCCAGAAACACTGGCAATGCCAGAAAACCCCACTTTTTAGGTGTACTGGGTTCTTTTACGCGAACCACAGAATACTCAGGACCTACGGCTTTATATATCAATCGTAGGACGGAACAATTATTAGCAGGACCCAAACCCACACTCTGACAATGCCAGAACTTGGGTCCGTACCATGACGCTCGGAAGTTTTTATTGCGGTTTTAGGCTCTTTCAAAAAAGCAAAAATGAATAACTCCCAATAACAGTATGGATAGATCAGATATTTGTGATGAAAGTCACCGGGTAGAACCCTAACTTTCTACTATACATACTTCGCATGCTTTCATTTATTGCCAACCATTGACAACATACTAACATCCCAACACCCAATGGGCAAAGCAAAAATCTTTAATAATGGTCGCGGTGCCCGCTGCTAATAGGATTCAAACTGCCTCTAGCTGCCGGGCAATCTCGGTAGTCTAGTTGGTGAGACATCTGCTCTAGAATGGCGGGGGTCGTGGGTTGGAATCCCACCCGACGAATATGCCTGAGAGTTTTTTCCACAGGACTCGGGGAAGTACTGAGTATACAGTGCTTGACACACATCGGTGTGTGGGTAAAAAAAAAACTAACCTTATTCTGGTGAGCAAAAATAGTTTGTGCTTAGCTACTTTTTGTGCTTAAGCAAGTAAAAGAATCTCATAGAGCTGTTTAAGCAGAAAAAGCAGCTAAGCACAAGAGAATTATGCTTACCAGAATAAGGTTACCAGCCAAAACACCATGTCACATGTACAATCTGGGACTGGTATTCTGCTTAGTTTTGCTTAACAGAAATCTTTGAAAGTAATATTTTCTGCTTAAGCAACTCTATCAAATTACAAACTGAAGCCGAGTTCATGTGCACCCCCCAACACATTGCACTTTGCTGTTCAGTCCTGATGAATCCCGTTTCTATTGAACATGTGGCATTCTCATTAAATATCAAACTGTTAAATTCAGGTGGTGACTAATTCTGAAACTAAAACGTCTGTGAGACCCTATTAAAAGGATATTTCATTTGTAGATGAACCTTAGTTTTGTCGCCAAAGGGTGGACTCAAGAATTCTATCCAACAAAGATCACCTTCAGGTATCCCCCTACCCCCTACCCCCCCCCCCCACCCCGCAAAAAAAAGATAATAATAAGTTTTCTAACAAAAACCCCAGTGGCTGATTTCACAAAACTTTACGCAGCTGCGAATGTTCACTTAGCGCAAGATTTAATGTGTGGGTGGTGCACAACTTACGCAACAAAATGTTGCGCAAGTGGGCTTACGCAGTAGCGTAAAGTTTCGTGAAATCGGCTGCAGAAGTGTAGAGCCTTGACATGGCAAAAGGATTTTTTTCAAACAAGGACGAAAACCAAAAAAAAATCTTTCCAAAGAGATTGGAAGGGAGTATTTATCACCCCCTCCTCCTCCATTCACTCCCCCCTAAAACCCACAAACAGACTCTTTAAAACCCTAACCATGCCCAACCCTTCAAAATCCAACTACTTGATTTATTTGAATCTGTTAGAACTGCCACTAGTAAACTGATGATGCTTTATGTGGGATCAAGTGCATGTATACCACCATAATCAGAGTCCAACAGTTTGAGTACTGAATTACCATAGGGTGTTGGATTCTGTTGGACTGAGGACTGCACTAGTAAACTGATTATGCTTTACGTGGGATCAAGCATACCGCCATAATCAGAATCCAACAGTTTCGGTTGTTGCGTTACACCAATCCGGGTGCGCAAGTGCTGGGCGCCGCGCGCCATTCCTTTGGTGTACCTGTGCCTAGTTTCGTGCACAAAGCCACGAGAAAATCATGCTCCTTTTCACTCTTTATGGAAATTAAATGTCTTCCTCAATGATTTGCACAATTTCCCTGACATGACAGCATGATACAACGATGTACTACATACTTGATAAATATTTACAATTTAACAAAAAGTAAATGCTGAAATTATGACAAAAAACCTTGCCGATGAACAGTGACTGTGCAGTTTCTGAGTCCATCTCACTTAAACTCACCTATAACCTGCATCGTTTCAGGATGATTCAATTTCTATTTAGTTGCAAATGTTTACGGACAGTGATCAACACTGGTATATCATGCTGTCCTGTCAAGGAAATTGCGTAAATCGTTGAGGAAGACATTTAATTTCCATAAAGAGTTAAAAGGAGCATGATTTTTAGGATGATTTAATTTCTATTTAGTTGCAAGTATTTACGGACAGTGATCAACACTGGTATATCATGCTGTCCTGTCAAGGAAATTGCGTAAATCGTTGAGGAAGACATTTAATTTCCATAAAGAGTGAAAAGGAGCATGATTTTTAGGATGATTCAATTTCTATTTAGTTGCAAATGTTTACGGACAGTGATCAACATTGCACGAAACTAGGCACAGGTACACCACTGGAATGGCGCGCGGCGCCCACCACTTGCGCGCCCGGATTGGTGTAACGCAACAACCGAAACTGTGTAGGGTGTTTGGTTCTGTTGAACTGAGGACTGCAGTAGTATAGTAAGCTGATGATGCTTTACATGGGATCAGGTATACCACCATAATCAGACAATCCAACAGTTTAGGTGCCGAGTTACTGTGGGGTGTTTGATTCTGTCACTGAGGACTTCACTAGTAAAACTGATGATGCTTTACATGGGACCAGGCGTAGATTTCACAAAACTAGTCCTATTAAACTTAGGACTAGTCTAAACTTATGTTTTGTCCTATAAGTTAGGACTAGTTACTCGTCCTAACTCGAGATAAGACTAGTCCTAGCGCTTTGTGAAATCCATCCCAGGCATACCACCATAATCAGAATCCAACAGTTTGGGTGTTGAGTTACCATAGGGTGTTGGACTGAGGACTGCATCAGTAACCTTATTATACTTTACAGTTTGGGTGTTGGGTTACTATATGGTGTTGGGTATTGAGGAAGGATCCTTGTAAATCAGTCCGGGGAATTACAGATGAAAAGCAAATTCTAAATCCATCCCTTTAAACACGACAAAAAATTGCACCGGTCCAAAGTGCTGACCAGCTACAGCCATAGAGTGACAAAACAAAACACACTGCTTGTACTGACCTCGCCGTTTTGCTCCGACGTTTCTTGTTTGTTCAGCGTCTTCTGGGGTGATCTGATCGGCGAATTTAACCTGTCAACCTCCTCCTTCTGTGATTGCACTTCTTGATCGAAGATGTCGGCAAAGCTCTTCACGCTCTTTATCTGTCTCTTCTGGTCAATAATCCGCTCGCCTTCTTTGGTCTGGAAATCAAATTGAAAAAAAACAAACAATGGATGATGAGGATCAATGATCACCAGGGCTTGAAATATCCTGCGGACCGCAGGCATGAGTCCAGTAATTTTAGCCAGTAACCTCAAAAGCGAACAAGTCCAGCGGTCTGGTAGTTTTTTTTACTAACATTCTTTTAAAGATTTACTTTACTTCAGGTTTTCATGTCAAAACCAAACGTTAAACGTATTGCTATCTACATGTAGCGTATTGCCAGTCCTCACCATGCACGTCCCAGTGGCGTGACACGGCTGAGCAGATATAAGAACACCAGACTCAAGCTCTGGTGTTTCTGATCAGCAGAGTGTGGGTTCGAGTCCCGGTCGTGACACTTGTGTCCTTCAGCAAGACACTTAACCATTATTGCTGCGTCCTTCGGATGGAACGTAAAGCCGTAGGTCCCGTGTGTTGCGTAATACACGTAAAAGAACCCAGTGCACTTAACGCAAAGAGACAGGGTTCGCCCCAGTGTTCCTGGTTTGATCGGCTGCAGATTGGGCCACAGCACCTTGTAAACCGTTACAAGGTGCTATGTAAAGGAACAGGTCTCATACTTCAAATTGTAACTCTGCATACCTTGCAGGAAAAAATACTGAGTGCTTTGAGATACACATCGGGTGTGATAAAGTCCTATATAACAACTGCGTATTATTATTATTAATATTATTTTTATTATGCACGTAGCACCCGTGAAAACAGGCTTGCACCCATACTTCCACAGCAGAAAGGATAATCCAGAGTACAACATCTGGACCAATTCGTGAAAATTTGGCATACATGGAAAAGCTACGACTCCACAATTCTTCCTCGAGAAGAAAAAATTCCCAACAGAGAAACTTACACTTATGACATCTCCTTGCTCTTTGGGTCCTGTGTACTCTATCCCATCATCAGTAACGGACGGACCAGTAACCATGGCAATGGTTCTATCAGCATCGCTTCGCCTAGGGGGTCGAGCCGGCTCGTCTGTCGGCGGTGGTTCGATAGGTATGGGATCTGAGATGACGGGGGTCTGCTGGGCTGGGTTGTCTTTGAAGATCACCAATTTCGGATGATCTACAAAATCTCCGTAGTTGATCTCCTTCTTTTTCCTCTTGAGCACAACCATTTTTTCATCCTGAAAATAAGAATGGCGATCATTAAGTTTTGTAACATTCCTGAAATCATTACAAAACACTGAATTAATTAAGGGTCTTCCTCAAAATGTTCAATCTAATAAACACACACGCATATATGCAGAAAGTGGATGCACAAAAAAGAAAAGAGCCGATTATGGTCCTTCAAACAGGTTTTTATTTTCTTGAATTGGGTCCATTTTAAAGTTGCATCAGGCTGGACTCTCGTCACAGGAAATTTTAAGGGATGGCCCATTCAAAAATCATCTTTTTAGGTGACATGGTTACCATCAATAAATAAAGCTTTTATTATTATTATTATTATTATTATTATTATTATTATTATTATTATTATTATTATGAAATTGTTAGAAGAAATACATGTAACTGGTCAAATCTAACAGACCTGCTCAGCAAAACTTATTACTTCAAAACTGATTTCTTAGCAGAAACAATAATTATAATAATATCAAAAATACTAATAATGGTAAAAATGTGTATAGTGCTTTATATCTACAGGTCAGGTGTCTGAAAGTTCTTCTAATTTTACACCAGGTATGCACAGCTCAGTGTTGTAGTGGAGTCCACATGGTCCAGGTCCAAGTCCAAGTCATACTGCTCCGAGACCGAGTCCGAGACCACAATAAATGGACTTGAGACGTCCGAGACCAGTCACAAGACATCCAGTACTGGCAGAGCTACATGTATTTTAATTTTATGAGACCCAGTTATACAGTGCACCTTAGGTGCAATCTGCACCTAATAAGGTGCAATCTGCACCTAATCATCGGAGGAACATCCGGGGGAGCCTCTTCTCTTAACGATAAGTCAGGTCTCACGCTTAGCACTAGCCCGGCGTACTTTTTTCGAGTAAAAACTGTTAGTAAACTGTGCTAGTAAACACCACTTCCCAGCTTGCCCTGTGGGCTACTAAAGACTGTGCAACTTATTTGTTTATAATGCTCATACTTCTTTCTATTCAGATGTGAATAATACATTTTAGAAATGTGTTAATTCATTTTTTGAGTGTGTGAGTGTTACTTCATGTGACCGCTATAAATTGGTTGTGATCACTACCATTAGTACCAGGAAGATACATTTATGACAATACAGGTTTAAAATTTGGGCACCGAAAACTTCCTGGGGGGCAAGTAAAATGCAGTTTACTAGCCCCTTGGGCTACTTTACAAAAAGCTTAAACACAAGGCCTGTAAGTGTACTGGGTTCTTGGATATGCACTACACAAAACACGGAACCAAAGGCTTTGCAACGCATCTTAAGAAAGGGACCCATTCCTGCCATTAGGCTAAACTGTCCTGAAAGGGAAGGAAGGAAAAACCAAGGCCAAGACCAGGGCAACAGAGATTGGAAACAATGGCCTTAACCAAGTCCAGGTTCGCTAACTTTTGAGATAATCCATGGTGGAGTATACATATATGTTATCAATTTTGGTTTGGTGTTAACTCCATGTGCTGCAGAATTAGTGGCTCGGAGGGACTATTTATGATATCAAACTCGTCACACTCTGGGATGGTGAAGATAATTACGAGAAGTCCCTCAATCCACAAAGTCTACTCCTCGGCTCGGCAGCAGATAAGAATTAGCAAGACAAGTTCTTTCAAAACTAACTTATCTCACTCATTCAGGGATAGTGAAGATAATTACGAAGAGTCCCCCCCCCCCCTAACGATTGACTAATCTATTCCGTAGAAATAGACAAATTGAAAGACAAGTTCTTAACAACTGTACTCACAAAAATAGTAACACATGGTATTACCGCTAAGCAAATTCAAGTCCAGGGGGTCAGGGGGCTGATTTCACAAAACTCTTCCTAACTTAGGACACGTCCTAGGCAATGCTAAGAGATAGGATTAGTCCTAAGTTAGGACGAGTAACTTAGGACTAGTCCTATCTCTTAGCATTGCCTAGGACGTGTCCTAAGTTAGGAAGAGTTTTGTGAAATCGGCCACAGGCTTATAATGACAAAAACTTAATAAATTTGTTTAGCAATTAGGACTAATTTAGTTTTTCTTTGTGCATTTGTTTTTTTTCAGTAATCAACAAACATGACGGACCCAATTTCAACTCAATTCAAATAGGCTATTTCATTACAGTTGACAATCAAATGATCAGAGCATGTTTCCTGGTGTGCACTACACAATGAAACTCAATTAATAACTAAATACATAAAATGGGAACTTCAAAATCAAGACAAAAACAAACAAGTCCCCCCCCCAAAAAAACTAAATTTTAACAAACAATTGCACTCAGAAGTTTTAACAAAAACAACTAGTGACATTTCATGGTTACTATAGTCCTGTTGACTACCATAACAAATTAGAGGCTTGTACAAGTTCACCGAATGCGTTTCACGGAGCCGTGTATGATTTGATTAGACAGATCTGACAAACAGTATAAAACAAGGAAGTATTCACTACACTTCAAGACATGAGTGGATTCCCGTTTCTGGTGCCACACACCAGGCTGCGACTTAAGCAATCTAAACCATCAGAATTACACAGGCATCAGCCGGCTCCGCTGCGACAAATATTTTAATCCCGGGGGGAGCTTCCCCGCGGGTCTCATTGGAAGGCTGCTGATTAGCGTTGTCTTACCATGCTCGTCTCCTCTGGATCTCTGCTACACATCCTCAGACAGTTCAACCACGGTTTCACGCAGCACACGTAGAAGCTGGGTTTTTCCCCCACTAAGTACATTGTACATGGTTTGTGAATTGATTACGCAGGCGTGTGATCGATACAATGTCATATTTTTATAATACTTCCTGAATTGTTACAGGGCACAGAAACAGAAACCAAAAGCCTGCTTTTCCTTTGTGATAAAAAATACTTCACCCACGGTGACGTTGTCCTTTACCTTTAGTACTTCATTTTTTTTCTCTTCTATTGAAACATCTGAACAGAGGAAGGAGGGGTATAATTGTCCGATACTTTTTTAGGTATGAAGAGCCTACTTGTCACATTGTTAACACTGACAAGGATTACTAATCGTTATCAATATTTGTAGTGCTATTAGTTATTAGTATTTGCTTGTCATCATTCATATTTTAACCTGAACACGGAAGGCAAATATCCAATACGGACAAGAAACTGAACTGACGACAGGATCTAAAACAAATGATCTAAACCACCACTGCCCTCTGGCATTTAGCTCCAGATAGATTCAAGGTAAGAAATTATAGAAACGATAGTGGCAGCACTGAAATTGTTATATGAAGGTAGTATTTGTTTGTCATCATTCATATTTTAACCTGAACACGGAACATAAATGTCCAATACGGACAAGAAACTGAACTGACGACAGGAACTAAAAAAAATGATCTAAACCACCACTGCCCTCAGGCATTTAGCTCCAGATATATTCAAGGTAAGAAATTATAGAAACGATAGTGGCAGCACTAAAATTGTTATATGAAGGTAGTATTTGTTTGTCATCATTCATATTTTAACCTGAACACGGAACATAAATGTCCAATACGGACAAGAAACTGAACTGACGACAGGAACTAAAAAAAATGATCTAAACCACCACTGCCCTCAGGCATTTAGCTCCAGATAGATTCAAGGTAAGAAATTATAGAAACGATAGTGGCAGCACTGAAATTGTTATATGAAGGTAGTATTTGTTTGTCATCATTCATATTTTAACCTGAACACGGAACGTAAATGTCCAATACGGACAAGAAACTGAACTGACGACAGGATCTAAAACAAATGATCTGAACCACCACTGCCCTCTGGCATTTAGCTCCAGATATATTCAAGGTAAGAAATTATAGAAACGATAGTGGCAGCACTGAAATTGTTATATGAAGGTAGTGGGTTACCCTCTGACTTGAAGCGCCTGAGAATCTGTTTCATATTTTTGGTTTTTCCCTTTTTTTTTATTTTCCATGCCAGAAATAGATCAAGTTGACTCAGTGGTTTCTTTCCCTGCCTTTCACCTCTGTGGACCCCGGTTCGAATCCCGGACCGGAGCCCGGCATGTGGATTGGGTTTTCAGTCCCTACCTGATTCCGTGGGTTTTCCCCCATTTGGGGGTTTTCCTCCCACTTCTAAAACTGAACATTTCTTCTCGTTTCCTAACCACCATCCTGTTATTGGCGCTTACGCTGTTGGATGTGTAATGAAATAAAGTTTTTAAAAAAATAAAATAAAATGGGTGATGTGAGTTTTTGTATTGTGTGAAAATTTAAGCCTGGAACAAAGGTCGCCTGGACATTTCACTATGGAGCGTGCACAGAGCATGCACCCACTGTTTAATGCTTTGTTTCACCAATACAGCGGATGAGTGGTACTGGAAATTATGCTGAAATTCACCCATTATGCGGGGGTCAGGTTAACTGTGTAATCCCCGATTCACGGCAGGAACTGGTTAAAGAGTTTTTATTTGAAACCAAACTTTTTAAGAAGTGCCTAATACCTGAAGAGAAACTCTTTTAAAAAACGTGATTTTGAAGCAGATCTTCTGATTCCATATATGATTAATTAAATACCCAGTAGCAGTGATGAGATTTGCCGAAGGTGAAAATTCCTCAAAGATTGCTTTCCTGCCTGGGTCTCCCCTTATTCTGGAGCCAGAACATCCTACATGTTAAAAATCAGGAGGCTTACAGACTCTGTAGGCCTACATCACCAGAAATACACTACTATCACTACAGATTATGTAGACGACTGCTTAAAAAATTACTTCTTTCAAGAAAATCTGACGGCTCAGGGAAATTTTGAGAAAAATCCTGAAATCAGGAAAAAACATGAGAAACCATGCCTACAGCAGATAAATTCATTTAAATAACCGTTTAACACTGTGCTGTCATACACTGTTTACTAACCAATCTAGGTCAGTTGCAAACTTTTCTAAAGTGACACTGTGTGATTTTTAACTGGATAGCGTGTATGTTTTCAGTGTGTGAATTTTGCACACACTGAAGTTTAAAATGGAATCTACTCCATGCTCCAACACGTGTCTTACGGCCGGTCAAACCGAAACGCATACAAGGACTGGTATCCTGCCTGTCACGACCAATCAAAAGTCTCATATATCGTTAGGGGTCCCCAGACCAGAAGTAGCAATAAGCTTTCTCCATTATGGCGTCGTTTGGACACCATCCAGAGCTGGAGAGTTTAATGGGGACTTCCTTTGGTTTATCCCAGCCAGTCCACTCACAGATCCTCCACTAACACTCTGAACTGGGGCGCTGGTCAATATATCTGCACTAAAGCCCAGTGTTAATGACTGGTGGCATTGAAGGGGGAAAACTGATGTGTCAATTTGATCCACCACCCCCCCTTGTGTGGAACTTCAGTACCACTTGTACAGTGTGTAACATGAGTCATGGACGTTTATTGAACAGCTGACGGGGACAATGGGCTCACAGCCAACAGGCCATCTGATTTCAGAGCATGGACTGAAAAAGCTTTTCGTACACAATAACATGTATTTAATGTGTTCTCTCCCAAGGAGCAAACTATAGCGTATTGAAAGGCAAAACGTGCAAGTTGCGGGTCGATGTGAGTTGCGGCACATACACAAACAAAATAATAGTAGGAACATATTTAGGTGTTCGGCCAGCAGCCGAAAACCTATTGTTATTGTTCTGTTTTTTTAGGTGTTCGGCCATCAGCCGAACAACTATTGTTATTGTTATGTTTTTTTTTTTTTTTCTGGGTATTCTTCCCCCTGAACCTTGTCTGCAAATTTTCTCAAAAAGTAAAGCTCCTATGAACTTGAAACTTACCATGTACAATGATCTTAGTGAGTAGATGAAACCGCAACTTTTTTGGATTGATGACGTCATTGATGACGTCATTATGTTAAATAAACGTTAAATAATTAACAAAATTCATAATTCAAGAACGGCAAATGCTACATTCAAAATCCTTAGTGCATATGAAAGGTCTTGTAATGTTGGACAAATTGTATGCACACCTTGACCTCATTTGACCTTTACTTCCGGGCAAAACCGGAAGTTAAAGTAGCAAACCATGTTATTTGGGGCTCTAGAACCTAAGTGAGTAAAAATATGGACAAACTTTTAATGAATAATATTTTTTATAGGTAAAGGGCATTCTAGAAATGTGATATATGACGTCATAGCTACGTCACAACGAAATTGATACACATGGTAGAAAAAACAATTATTTGGCTATCTCAAAAAATACAGCATGTATGGACTTGAAACTTACTACATACCTAGACCACAGTGTGTACATGACAAAGAAAATTGTTTGGAATGATGACGTCATCGATGACGTCATTACATTAAATTGAAGTTTTATATTAAAATACTCATATCTCCAGAATCAGATATGCTACATACATGATCTTTACACCATATGAAAGGTCATAAAGTATTAAATAAATCTTACACAGGGTGTGGCCCCATTTGACCTTCACTTCCGGTCGAAACCGGAAGTAGTCGTTTTTTACATAAAAACCATATCTGAATAACGTAATTTTGTGTATTAATATAATAACTTCATTTTAAGGCCCTTCGACAACTCTACAAATATTTACAAAGTGTGACCTCATTTGACCTTCACTTCCGGTCGAAACCGGAAGTATAAGTTTGTACAACAAAAATATGTATTTAGTAAAGAAACATGGTACATTAATAATCGTTACATCAATTTCAAGCTCTCTGCCAATTCTAGATACCATGCACAAGGTGTGACCCCATTTGACCTTTAGTTCCTGTCAAACCGGAAGTTGAAGTTTCATATGATAAACCTTCATGCATTAAGATAAAAAGGTACAAATAAATATTTCGCCCGTCAGCATAGCACAAATAGACAAAAAACTTGCACACAATATTGACCTTAAAATTTTCAATTACGTAATTAAGCCGAACACCGTGAGTTTGTTCACAAACTCTAAATTTCTAGTTTTTTTCTGGGTATTCTTCCCCCTGAACCTTGTCTGCAAAGTTTCTCAAAAAGTAAAGCTCCTATGAACTT
Source organism: Marthasterias glacialis (assembly GCA_911728455.2). Taxonomy (NCBI): domain Eukaryota; kingdom Metazoa; phylum Echinodermata; class Asteroidea; order Forcipulatida; family Asteriidae; genus Marthasterias; species Marthasterias glacialis. Next base: position 27,734,663 of record OU452222.1, on the reverse strand, counting down.
GAAACTTACCATGTACAATGATCTTAGTGAGTAGATGAACCCGCAACTTTTTTGGAATGATGACGTCATTGATGACGTCATTATGCTAAATAAACGTTAAATAATTTAAAAAATTCATAACTCAAGAACGGCAAATGCTACATTGAAAATCTTTAGTGCATATGAAAGGTCTTGTAATGTTGGATAAATTGTATGCACACCGTGACCTCAGTTGACCTTTACTTCCGGTAGAAACCGGAAGTTCAAGTAACAAATCATGTTATTTGGGGCTCTAGAGCCTAAGTGAGTAAAAATATCAACAAACTTTTAATGAATAATATTTTATTTAGCCCAAGGGCATTCTAGAAATGTGATATATGACGTCATAGCTACGTCACAACGAAATTGGTACACAAGGGAGAAAAAAAAATTATTTTGCTATCTCAAAAAATAAAGCATGTACGGACTTGAAACTTACTACTTACCTAGACCACAGTGTGTACATGACAAAAATTTTTTTTTGGAATGATGACGTCATCGATGACGTCATTACATTAAATTGAAGTTTTATATTAAAATACTCATATCTCCAGAATCAGATATGCTACATACATGATCTTTACACCATATGAAAGGTCATAAAGTATTAAATAAATCTTACACAGGGTGTGACCCCATTTGACCTTCACTTCCGGTCGAAACGGGAAGTAGTAGTTTTTTTACATAAAAATGATCTCTGAATAACGTAATTTTGTGTATTAATATAATAACTTCATTTTAAAGCCCCTCAACGATTCTACAAATATTTACAACGTGTGACCTCATTTGACCTTCACTTCCGGTCGAAACCGGAAGTATAAGTTTGTACAACAAACATATGTATTTAGTAACGAAACATGGTACATTAATAATCGTGACATCAATTTAAAGCTCTCTGACAATTCTAGATACCATGCACAAGGTGTGACCCCATTTGACCTTTAGTTCCTGTCAAACCGGAAGTTGAAGTTTCATATGACAAACCTTCATGCATAACGATAAAAAAGTACAAATAAATATTTCGCCCGTCAGCATAGCACAAATAAACAAAAAACTTGCACACAATATTGACCTTAAAATGTTCAATTACGTAATTAAGCCGAACACCGTGAGTTTGTTCACAAACTCTAAATTTCTAGTTTTTTTTTTTTTTTTCTGGGCTTTCTTAGTCGTCGAAACTTGTCCACAAATTTTCTCAAAAAGTTAAGCTTGTATGAACTTGAAACTTACCATGTACAGACATATTAGTGAGTGGATGATACAGAAACTTTTTTGGAATGATGACGTCATTGATGACGTCATGACGTTAAATAAACGTTAAATAATTCAAAAATTTAATAACTCAAGAACGGCAAATGCTACATTCAAAATCTTTAATGCATATGAAAGGTCTTGTGATGTGGGACAAATTGTATGCACACCGTGACCCCATTTGACCTTTACTTCCGGTAGAAACCGGAAGTTAAAGTTAAAGTTCATGTTATTTGGGGCTCTAAAGCCTAAGTGATTAAAAATATCAACTAACTTTCAATGAATAATATTTTCTTTAGCTCAAGAGCAATCTAGAAATGTGATATATGACGTCATAGCTACGTCACAACGAAATTGATACACGAGGTCGAAAAAAAAATTATTTTGCTATCTCAAAAACTAAAGCATGTACGGACTTAATACTTACTACATACTTAGACCACAGTGTGTATATGACAAAGCAAAATTTTGGGAATGATGACGTCATCGATGACGTCATTACATTAAATTGAAGTTTTATACTAAAATAATCATATCTTAAGAATAATACATGCTACATACATGATCTTTACACCATATGAAAGGTCTTGAAGTACTAAACAAATCTTACACAGGGTGTGACCCCATTTGACCTTCACTTCCGGTCGAAACCGGAAGTAGTAGTTTTGTTATGAAAAATCGATTCTGAATTACGTAAATTTGTATATTAATTGTATAACTTAATTTTAAAGCCCCTCGACAATTCTACAAATATTTACAAAGTGTGACCTCATTTGACCTTCACTTCCGGTCGAAACCGGAAGTATAAGTTTGTACTACAAAAATATGTACCTTATTAATGAAACGTGGTACATTAATAATCGTTACATCAATTTAAAGCTCTCTGACAATTCTAGATACCATGCACAAGGTGTGACCCCATTTGACCTTTAGTTCCTGTCAAACCGGAAGTTGAAGTTTCATATGACAAACCTTCATGAATAAAGATAAAAAAGTACAACTAAATATTTCGCCCGTCAGCATAGCACAAATAGACAAGAAACGTGCACATAATATTGACCTTAAAATTTTCAGTTACGTAATTAAGCCGAACACCTTGAGTTTGTCCACAAACTCTAAATCTCTAGTTTTGTTTAGTTTTTTCTTTTAAATTTAAGATCAAATTCACAAAAATCATTACAAAAAAATTGAAACTATTTAAAATGCTCCAGATTGCACAGTTTAGAGCTTTTCAACCCAAACATAAACATCAAGTAAAAACACTCCGAAGACCTTGTTTCAATTCAGCATGCTTCTGCCAAACTTGCAAAAAACTGTTGAAAGTTTTGAAAAAAACCTGGGGAGGTGCATGATGCTGGCTGTCCACATGACCAGACCAGGCCACTAACACCAGTGTAAACCCCTTATACATGTAAGTGTTTGGAGTTCTTTTCTGTGTGTGTTACACAACACTGGGGACCTGTACAGCTTTATGTTCCATCAGAACAATTATGGACACAAGTCAAAGGACACAAGTGTCATGACCAGGATTCGAACCCACACTTAGCACTCTGACAACTACAGAACTGGAGTCCAGTACACTAGCTACACGGCCACAACACACCAACGTTTTCCAACAAAAATATTTTATTGATTTCATTAAAAAAGAAATCAAAGAACTGAAAACAAATGACTAAAATAACTAAAAATCTCACCTTTTCGTCTTTCTTTATCACAGCAACTTCATTCATGATCTCCTTAAATTTCTTCCTGTTTGCCTCTGCGGAGCAAAAAATGATAGTTTGTTGTAAAAATTTCTTACCAAACAAAATGACACATCTGTGGTAGAAATGCAAGACAGGCCTCACGTTACCATCCTATCAGAGTTTTTCTCATTTTATTAGCCTAGATATGAGAAAAAACTCTGCATTGGTCAAGACATGAGACAATTTCCACCCCGTGCAAAAATCATCAAATACATGTGCACCAGTCACATTTTAAGAAAAATGAGGAGAGCTATAAACTGTTCCCTTTAAATTATTGAAGGGCGCTCTTTGGGGTCCTCAGAATCAAACTTCACACATTTAAAAAGTGATATTAAAACATAGTTTTATCAAATCTGACTGTTCATGGTAAAATTAAAAAAAATTATTAATGGCCTCACGTTATGACCCTAGCAGAGTCTTTCTCAAAGGCAAAAATCAGTAAAAATTCAGGATAAAATTTAAGTACAAAAGTATCCATGAAGAGTCATTACTGCACACACCAGATTGGAGGATTGGCTTGGCAGATTGTTATTCTAGTTCTTGCAGTGAATACAAGTTTGTTTTTCTCCCCAAATGTTTAAAAATCCACTTCAAATTTTGAGGACAGCTACTTTTTGCACTCATCATACAAGGTTAAGGAATACAGTGTAATTAATTTAACCAATGTATGGCAACAAAAAGGATTGGGTGGTGAAGGTATTTGGACATGGGGAAAGGGTAAGGACTAGGGGTAGGGGTTGAGTTTTGTGTCTTAAAACTTGATTTAAATTAATAATATAGGCCTAGGCCTATATGTATGAAAACAAGGTTTTTTTGGTTCATGTTTTGAGTCAGTGGTCTTGTATTGATTCTGTTTCTGAATATCAGAAAGTGCGAAAAAAAAGTTTGTCTGAAAGTTCAGAAGTTATGCTGCCCGATGGTGGTGATAGGATTACAATCACTGCAGTCAGGGTTGACTTATGGGCAGGTGTAGTGACAGGATGGGAGGGGAGGTCAAGTGGAAGTGATGGCTGGTGTGATAGGAAAGTCTGTAAGAGTTGATGCACAATGTCCTACATGTACATTGTAGGCCTACTGTTTTTGAACTACATACATGTAGTCCTATCACTCAGGATTGCATGGCCTAATTTTCACCAAAAGAAATTTTCTCTAAACGAAATTTGACAGACAGCTGTTTAAAAATGAAAAACATACCAAACCTTTTGCATAATGCCAGGGACAATGTACAAAATACAGTACATGTAACATGCAAAATTAATTGTACATTGCTGATGGACACGAAAAAGGCCGGGATCCCCACAATACTATTGTGTGCAATACTTTAAATGAAAGCTTATAACTTTCTTGAATCTATAAAAAATAGCTATTTAAAACTGAATATAAAAATGGCAAAAAATCGGACCTAGCATTTTTAATCACTAAAATCATGGAGGTTTGGCAACGTTTACTCGGTGCTCTCAAATACATAAAAGTCGAACAGGAAAACACTTTCAACTTGATAGACTAGACTCCTTCAGATAGCAGAAGGGTACACAGGTTGATATTATTCCTGGAAATTTGACGTTCGAACCTTTAGTAATTATGAGGTCAAACTTATTCTGTTAGTCACTGTCATACAATCTGTTCATGACATTTTTCCAGCCATTGCCGATCCACTGAAGGATGAAGGCCTCAGCATGATAACTGATATCTCCAAATGTCTCTATTTTGTGCCTGTTGATACCAATTGTCTTTTCCCCAGTATTGTCGCAGCTCGTCTCTCCATCTTTTTCTCTCTCGTCCTCTATTCAGTTTGTTCCCATATGGTGTCCAGCGAGTGATTGCTGAATCTCCACACAGTTAATGTGTCCTGCACAGCTCCATTTTCTGTACTGCTTCTAAGATGTCCGTAACTGTGGTTTGTTCCCTTATCCATTTGTTTGTTTTCCTGTCCCTGTAAGTGATCTTTAGTATACTTCTTTCCATGTTGCGTTGAGCTGCTTCTAGTTTTCTTTCCATTTTTGATTTTAATGGAGTAGATATATATATATAGGGCATGTGACATACAGGTATGGATAGAACTGGAAAAGTATGAATTTGATCCGACTTCGAATTTGAGTGTTGGCTCTATCTACAATCAATATTTTTTTGTGTACATTCAAACGTTAGCTCAGTTAAATTATTAAACAATAATGTACTGTAGAGCCAGTATTAACGAGTGACCGGCAATAATCTATGTGCTTTGTAAAAACTTACATGACAAAAAAGATCTGATGTATTTATACTCCTAGAACTATGAGGTTCGTTCCGCTATCGTCTCCACGAACCTCATAGAGTGACATGTACAAAATCCTATTCAAAACTTTCTGCCCTTCACGTTTAACATGGCTACAGTTCTTTTTGGAAATCAAAGGCTCTATGTGTTCTGTCAACTCTCATCGAGCGTTGCACTGGTCCAGAAAATCCACTCTGCAAACTAAAAGTTGTTAAAAAGTGATAAATTCTCATCGAAATTCAGATCCCATTCAAACAGTATTGCAACAAATATGGCGACCGGAGTTGCAAAATAACTGGTATGCTGGTATGCGGTGCGCTGGTCCTATGGGCTGGTTACGCGTACCAGTTAATTCTGCAATTCCACCGCCATATTTGTTGCAATACTGTTTGAATGGGATCTGAACAATGGTGAGAATTTATCACTTTTAACAACTTTTAGTTTGCGGAGTGGATTTTCTGGACCAGTGCAACGCTCGATGAGAGTTGAAAGAACACAAAGAGCCTAATTTTGGCAAGATCTGATTTCAAAAAAGAACTGTAGCCATGTAAACGTGAAGGGCAGAAAGTTTCGAATAGGATTTTGTACATGTCACTCTATGAGGTTCGTGGAGACGATAGCGGAACGAACCTCATAGTTCTAGGAGTAATGTATTTAGATCCATTCTGAGAGAGACTGAGACTGACTGTATTTTAAACCATTAAAACATTCATGTACACCCATGATTAGGTTACAGATCTGATTTGAATGTCAGGCCCATACATACACCAGTACAATAAACCCAGCTCTTGGTTGTGTGTGACCTTCCTGAGGATCGAGGGTCAGGATTATACTTGGCTATCAATCACTGATCAGTGTTGATAATGATATATCAAAGCTTTGAAATAATAATAATACAAAGTTTGGGCTCTGGCCCAACTATTATTATTAACTTTATTTAACATAATGCAGGACTACATGTAGGCCTACCTCAATACCATAATATAAGACAATAAGTGAATACTCGTAGAAGATTGTTCAACGTAAATAAATAAATTACTCAAGCTGTATTCTATCGTTTGTGATGTAGCTTGCAAAAAAAAAATCATAAAAATCACTACTGGTTAACGGATTTTGTTTATTATGCGGCTGGCAACACTAGTTGCAAACAGTAACTTTAACACAACAGTACACTGCTGTTACTCCAGTCAGTGTAACTTGCACTGAAGCATGTATGTCACAATGATGTAGTGCTATTTATCATAGCTCTCCTTCCTGTCGATCAAATGGCCATAGCCGTAGTCTTTTGGTTAGCCCCGTAAATAGTTCCAATACGCTGGACTACCTCCGCTTCCTGGCCCTACAAACACTCTGACCCATAATGTCACATCAACTTTCGAATTGAGACTTACATTTTTCTGCCAAAATGTTCCCCTCGATGATCGCTTGGTCATTGCCTGAGAGTCTGGAGTCAACCTTAGATTCATGATGCGATGACCTCTTTTGGTAGAATTTTATGAGAAATCTCAGAGCTGATACTGACACAAATTCAAACATTGTCGGAGCCATGATGGTTACTGTTGTGCATGAGCACTGTACAGTGCTTTTAAGCACAGAATTAGGGCGCCGTAACTTACCGTAAGTGCAGAATTCCGCGGCAAGTCAAAGCGGTAGTCACATAGCGTGGCACACCACGCATGCACAACAGTAACCACCATGGCTCCGACAATGTTTGAATGTGTCAGTATCAGCTCTGAGAATTTTCATAAAAATCCGCCAAAAGAAGTCATTGTATCACAAATGTAAGGTACTTCTGCCTCTCTGGCAATAACTACAAATTTTGGCAAAAAATTGTAAGTCTCGATTTGAAAGTTGATCTACTATTAAATTGTGGGTCATAGCCTTCCCAGGGCCAAGAAGCAGAGGTAGTCCAGCAGCGTATTGGCACTATTTATGGGGCTAAGCCCTACGTAGATAAATAAAGAACTTTTTTTTAGCATGACTATTTTGACTGAGCTGAGCTGAGAACCGAGTAAACTATTCTCATATTAATATTAAAATTATTAGTCATTATTGTAATGTAACTACTAATAGTACTAATCAACGTACTACTAATGTTACTTGCTGTAAAGAGATGTCAGCGTCAATGTCAGTGTCACTATTACTGCCAGTGTGTTACTAACTGTTGAGTGTTTGTGTGTCAGTCAAAAAGAGTCTCGCGCGAGCCAAGCCCAAGCTAAGTCAGTATACAGTGAGTACGACGAGTAGTGCCGGTGACAGTTGTAAGGTAAACAAACAACCTTGTCCTTGTTAATCATTTGTAATTTTGTACAAATTACAATGCATTAAAGCGATCATACCTTTAACTTCCTTGTCGGGGTGTCGTAGATAGGCCATAAAGTGTCCCACGACGGCAACATTGCTGACTTTCCCACCATGTTTTATTATAAAATTCCGCACTCCTTCTGCAGAAAAGTCCACTTCCGGACTCGCAGCATTCGCCATTTTGAAAATAATTCGGAAGTACGCCCTCTGTTGAGTATGATTACCAATCGGGCGTCCGCTTTGTCCTACAAGGGGGCGTGTTCTTATGGAAAGTGGGAGGGTTTATACTCACAAACACGTATCATAGCGACCATGTAGGGTTCGGGCCTGGGTAAAGAATTATTTATATGGGGGTGTTAGGCTACTATTACAGAAATATGTACATTTGTATATACATGTATATGCTCTCGACGGTCAAATTTCAAAACTCTTCACGCTCGAAACTTGTTAAGCACACAAACCTTGCTTTGCATAAACAGGGCCCAATTTCATAAAGCTGTTAAGCAGAAAATACTGCTTAGCAAATTTCTTTGCTAAACAAAAATGAGTAGGGCACCAGTCACAATAATGTCAACTTGATGGATTTTTGGCTGGTAACCTATTTCTGCCCACCAATATTTTCATGTGCTTATCTAGTTTTTGTGCTTACGATCTTTATGAATGGGCCAAGGTAACAAGCCAAAATCCCATGACATTTACATTGTTACTACTTGTGTCCCTCTCATTTAAGGCTTAGCAAAGAAATTTGATAAGCAGTATTTTCTGCTTGACATCTCTTCGACATTTGACTGGGGTCTTTATGCCCACACCACTTGGCGAGAACTAGTCCGACACCCATACGCGTTGTAGTGTACCAACCCTTTCCCGAGCACACGCCCGACTCAGTACATGTACAAAATTTAAAAAGGAGTAAATCATGAAACCCAACAGCTATTAATAGTAGCGGGGAGACTAACATAACCTATGCATCCCAAACCGTTCAACCTAAAACTTTCATGTAACTTTGAATGTCTGAAACAGTACATCATATTGTGATCGTGGTCTGCAAAATGCCCCGTGAAACATATTACACGAGCCTATGGCGAGTGGCTTGTCCCCCGAACCGAGTTGACAAGTTTGCATCGCCACCGGGCAAGGTTGGATTATTGACGGGAAAACAAAGTCCATAAGCATTTCAGACAACTGTTATTTACGCGATTTATGATAGACGATTGACGACCCTGGAGTTGGTTTATGCTTACCAAAAATAAACACTTAAATACACGTACTGACAACATAAGAATGCAATTCAGAGGCAAAAGTTATCTCATTTAAGATTTTCAATCATATTATTATTAACAAAACAATCGTAACGACATATATAACTTATAAAAAATGATATCTACAGAAATACCCCATAAAGGTTGTTTTACTTTACAAAAGGCCCAAAATAAGTACCTTGCGTCTGTTTCTCTTTTATTTGTCATTACAAAACAATTTAGACTAACTTTTATATACAATTAATACTTGGATATCTTCGAACACCAATTTGAAATTAATTATAGTCACTCTGAAGAGTGTTCTTCTGGTCGTACCGCAACAGGTTATAATTATTATCTAACCCGAATGACAATTTACGTTGAAATAACAATAACAACGAAAGAAGGAATGCATTCAGACTTGTTTCATTTATAATGTAAATTGTAGATGGAAATTGTATTCAACTTGTCTTCACATTTGAACACGGGAGTCAAACAGAATTATTTACCAATATTTCCTTATTTTGAAATCTAAGATATTTTTTTTCCTCAAAAATATAAAAGTCAGTAAGTTGTTTCGTCCACGGTATCCCACGTGCTTTAGTTTATTCATCGATGTCGGTATTAAAAGCATCTTCCGTTACTTTGACAGCGTGATGGTGAGATAAGGATGTCTTCATGGCCTGACCGAGGTGCTGATCTGAATGATAAAATAAGAGACAGCATACAATGAGCATCTGATACCGTTATCAATAAATCATCAGATGAAAGTTAAGCCCTCTTGAAGTTTGGCCTTTGCCCACATTTTTGAAGATTTCAGAACTAGTGGTAATATTGAAATTATAGAATTCCTCGTGTTGCTTTTACAGTTTGACTTAAGCTTGGGTCTGAGAATTAAATTCAAGTTGTGAGAAACAGATGTTTTCATTTAGGACTTGTTGCAATCACAAACAAGTCAGTACCGAAACTGTTTAGCTAAACCGTAGCAGCGGACACCTTGTTTAAACGCCAGCCACTCCGGAAATAGTTCTTTGAAGTGATCCAACGCAGTAATGTCGGTGGTGTTAGGACGACGTGCTAGGCTAGGATTCGAGGCAGGTGCGTAGGGGTGGACGAGGCGAGGAGAAGGAGGGATGTGATGCTTACCTTTTACCACCTCGGCGAGGGCTTCGACACTCTCATTGTCGGCCCAATCGGCCTCGCGTGATGGTTCCTCATCTTGTGTTCACAGTGGCGGCTGCAATAGAAAGACAAGACAGGAGAAGTTAAGGTCGGTGTGTTAACAGGACTTCACGGCTTGCGACCGCAGCTGAAATTGACTTCACACTTTGGCTCTGCCACGTTTGTCAGCCAAGTTGAAGACGGGGCCCAAACGCGGATGCTATCACACATCAGTGAAGGGTGATTTCGGCCCTATCGCCCTGCGACACCCCGCTTCAAAAAACAGGTGTTCCGGGTTTGTTAATGAAAGCTTTACGGAGACTGATTTCTGACACCATTGGCGGTATCAACTCAAACGGTAGATCATGAGGGTTCGCACTGGGGATGTACCGTTTATATTACCAAAATAGCGGATCGTAATTGCCGGTGTCATTTATCTTACGATCATTCAACCTGTGGTGGGTGCGTGTACAAATAGCGACTAAGCTGACAAGCTTTCAACTTAAAAGGTCGTGTCACCTTGCATAACTTTTACGTTCACCGTTGCCGATGAATCAAATCAAGTGACCCGACCATCAAGCATCGACAAAACCATATATCATTATCAATGAAATCAATACAAAATAAATAATTGATTTTGAACGTCATCGTTTGTCGCTACAGGTCACTCAAAACTTGTTAAACGCAAAGCATGGAAGAGTGAAATGATTTGTCATTCTATACCCTTGGATTACAAAAACAAGTAAATAAATAAAAAAAAAAATAAATAAATAAATGCCGCTTACCTTTTTGAAGGAGCCGCATGGGGTCGGATGGTCCCTTGCTCAGAGGTGAAACGCCGAGGGGAAAACCGTATGAGATGAAGGACGGCAAACTGCTGGTGCGATTGTGCATCTCGGGAACTGAATGAGTTTGGTATTGCGATGAGTGTTGTACAACTGGATGCCTCAGCGAACTGGCAACAACACCCATGCCCGAGTTGTGAGGAGGATTATAGAAAGAGTCCGTTGTAATGTTGACGTGGATGGGTTTACGGGTTCGCTCGGGGCTCTTCGATAACGCCGTGTCTGCCAAGGACCATATCTTGGGCTTCTCTGGCTGCGCTTTAACACACGGTGTGGATCTCGTGGTGAGCCTGCACGTTGCTCTGATGACGGATGAAGGAGGCAAGGGGATGGGGCTTGGACTTCTCCTTACACAGGCAGCAGGACTGTTGTGCTCACGTGAGTGTGGGAAGTTCTGGTCTTCGCTTACTCTGTCTAGGCCTACCGTCAGGAAATCGGCCGGTACTCTCTGGTCGCTGACAACGGGTGTGTTGTGGGTACTGTCTGTAATGGTCTTCTCGGACTCGCTTTCGTTGTTGTCGGAGGATATCTTGTACTGTTTCTCCTCACTCTCAATGTCTGATGCTAAAAAAAGGATGAAAGAACACAAAAGTTAAAACTACTTACTATTTGTTTTAAAGTTGTAAAATGAAAAACAAAAACAACATACACCAACACATTTTTCCACACAAAGGCCTTGTCGCTGAAGCATAGCCCAGATCAGTGACTTAGCCTACTGAAAAATCTTGGTCATCGGTACATACAAGCTTGAATGGAAATTTATCAGATTTTATCTCATAATTATTAACAGCAGCGCCATTATGATTCACAATCTAATAAGAAGCTGTGTCGGTAGCACCCAGGCACGCCACAAGCGGAAGCTGCCTTCCGTCCGTCGCCCGGATCACTCTCTCGGCAGGCTCTTTATCTCGACACGCTCCTGCGGTGCTAACGAAAAATTAATTTGGGCAATTTTTTGCGCTTCTCGACAATCGATAATCGTACAATTGAAACTATAATGCTTGTTGTGAGTGTTTGATGGCAAACCAGACAGTGAGAAAAAAAGTACATACGTTTTAGATTTCGCGAAATAAAACATAAGAACTTACGTGGTCCGCCAAGGTTACTTTCGAGATCCGTGCCTAACCCGTCCATATCGTCATCGCCGTCATTTCCTTCCCCGTCGTCGGAATCGTAGTCTTCTTTCCCGCCGTCGCCGCAGCTATTGCGAGGCGACCACGTCATCTTCTTGTCTTTCTTGAGGCGTCTTCGGGCGTTGGCAAACCACGTGGATACCTGGGTGAGGGTCATTTTGGTGATGATGGCCAGCATGATCTTCTCCCCTTTGGTGGGGTACGGGTTTTTGCGGTGCTCGTAGAGCCAGGCTTTCAGTGTGCTCGTGGTTTCACGCGTTGCGTTCTTGCGCCGTGCCCCGTCGTACTCGATCGCGCCGTAACTACAAAAGAAAACGATGGGGAAACAACTCGTTAAAGATGCTAGGTCATTTTTTTGGGCCGGTTTGACCGGGACATTTAGACTTAAATTTTAAATAGTCATTTTTATAGATTCGAGAGAAATATATAAGCTTTCAGGTATTCCATGAAAAAAAAACGCCAATGATTAGTGGTGCTGGTAGTTTATTAAAAAAAATAATAATAAATAAAAAAAAAGATTTTTTGTCGAGTTCCCGACATTATCTCACGTCCATTAGCCATGTACAAACAATAATTTGCATGTTACATGATGTATTTTGTGTATTGTCGTGACATAGGCCTATGCGAAAATGTTTGTGTTTCTACTTTTGCATCATGTGTCAAAAGTCCTTCAGAGCCAGCAAAATAAAATAAATAAAATAATTTTTCGGCAAAAATCTTTAACTTCAATGGTTTAAAAAAGCGTTGCAATGGAAATTAATACGACAGAGTCTAGAATAATCATTTAAAAAAAAGCATTCTTCCATTTCAATTGTTTCGTTGTAAGTAATATATTTAGCATTTTTCGTAAACCGATCTTATAAGGCAAAGGGGTTCTGCATTTATATTCTGTGGATCGGGAACTTTAAATTTTGGGTGAACAAAAAAAAATGCCCGGTGCGGGATTTGAACCTGCGACCACCGGCTTAACGTACGGACCCTTTACCAACTGAGCTATCCAGCCCTAACTATGGAGGTCTACCTATTTTGTCAATATCTTTGTTCGGGGGTGCCAGTCAGAAGCCATACAAGCTGAAACTGCAGTGAAGCCAGTGGGATCACACCCCAAGTATACAAACAGACATAGAGCTATATAGCTCTGTGGATATAATAACCTGGGAAGAGGCAGGAAAATTGAATAAACTATTAAACAATTGAATGTTTACCTGTTACCGTAGTATTGGTATTGACCGAGATCGTACGGGTAGCATCCAGCTCTGCCGTTTGCCTGATAACAAACACAAAGCAAACAATTAATATGCATATACATACATAACTAGATTACAAGAAAATACATTAAAGGTATGATTTATAATTGGGATAGAGAATAAAATACCAATTTTTTTTTTAATGTAACTCAAAAAGCTTACTCGTGATTTATACCACACATATTTTGGTCTGAAATTCTACAATACAAGAGAAAATTGTTCCTCAAAAAGGAGTTTTTATATGGATTTTCAAAAAAAAAGAGAGGTATGAACGGTATGATTGTGAACAAAATCTCTGACAGAACACAAACGGGTGTCGTGTCGCTCAAATGTGAACATCTAAATTTGACAACATTTTCTAGGTGGACCGTTTCTATTCGACACTAGACAATGTGAATGAAGCACTGAACTCTCTGAAGAGAGTTCATTTTAACAACCAAATTGTCATATTTATAACAATAGGTAACGACAACAAAGATAGTTTTGTGAAACTTCTGGTTTACAAAGAAATCGACCCATTGGAATAAGAATAGTGCACTTACCAGGCTCTGTGGATAATACATGGGCGAGTCAGCCGCAAACCGCAAGTAGCTTTTCTCTGCTGCGTGTGGTGATGGGTACATAGGCGAGAGGCCGTGCGTAGCTGCCGGGTGAAGCAGCGTGGTCGAGCGATTGTCTACGGGCGAGCAACACACAGACTGCCCGGTACAGGGGTCGACCAGCACCGGTCGACCGCTCTCATAGCGCGGCGCAACTGGGGCCGTTGCGGACATCGGTGAACGCTGTGAACACAAACACACATTTTGTGTTTCATTGTAAATTGCTAGCTATGCTTAAATTTAATAGTAAGGGGACGATCAATTACTAAAAGTTTTCTATCAATATCACACCAAGCCGTCATATGTTACAGTAAAAGCAGCAAATGTCAAGTGCCAAAGTTAAGTGCAAACACGTCACCATTATACATTATATCTTTTATAAAATTACTTATCAGAATAAGACTAAGAGCGTCGATGCCTTATAATCAATTTCAAATGCAAGAATCAATACATCAAAAAAGTTGGCTTTGAACAAAAAAATATTATGCTTAACCTGTTGTCTACATGTGCATAACATATCTTAACACGAAACGGCCGCGGAAACTACTTCAGTAACTATTATTACTAATAATTAGGAATGATAAATTAAGAGTCAAAATTCATGTCTACAACTTCACAAGAACGATCCTTCATTCTGGTACTCTCCATTTTCACCATGAAAGCTTAATTATCACATTACACGGATGTAGAAAATCAAATAATGAAAAGTTTAACCGGTGTGACCAAAAAAAGGGGAACTTACCTTGCCCGCAATTTGGAACTGTGTCAGTGTTGACATGACGGTTGCAATTAAAAATTGTCACTCTTCAGCTGGCAACGAACTAGAAGAATCACGCAATAAATGCGACGTGGAGAAAATGGCAATAGACAAGGTGAACTTTATCTTTTTCCTGTGTAGATACAAACACACATACTGCAAAAGGCTATTGTTGGTGTCTCTTTTTTCCCCCAGCTGGTTTTCGACGGTAAATTCCTTGGGAAAATAATGTGTGAATCCGGCCGTCCAAGTCTATGTCATTAACGAAAGTAAATTGAGTTGTGGTGCGCTGGCTGTTGTGCCGATTTTCGCTACTGGGCGACTTTAATGACCGTGCTCACAGTACACGTAAGGTCAGCAGCAAATCCATTAATGGTATATGAGGTCACGAATGGGCGGAGCTACACGCACGCATCGAACCAACCGGATCGCTAGGCGTGTTGATTGACGGACTGTCCTATGGTAAAAGAGGACGACCTGGTAGCTACTTGGACGGGGTGTTGTTACTGCCCACCGGGTCCCGAATGTCGACTGTTTGTCCGTGGTCACGCCTTTTGTTCAAGCGCCTTAGTTGCTGACCGGTTCGCTGAAAAACGAATCAAGTTTTGTAGCCCGTTGTTCTTCTGGAACATGAACAAAGCGCAGCATCTTTTCTGTTCTTTTCCTGTCCCTCACCCAGTATGAACATACCTAGTTCTCACATTGCGGGGGCAACGCACAAATAATTAATCAACACGTGTGAACCAGAGTTTTTGCCTGGTATGCGCAATTATTCCAAGCACTTTTGTGACTAATAAATGATCCCATACACAGCAGCCAAGCACGGAAACACAAAGCTGCGCCTGTCAGTGGGGAACTCCGCCACCAACGGTGACTTGTGGTGATGGCGCCGTACTGTAAGTGTGACCAATCATGCTAGCTGAACAATAGCCTCCATTACTTTGAAGTAAATATATTTGCTGAAAGATCGTTCAAGGTAGAAATGTGTGCTGCTTTCTTGGCCATACAGGCTTGAGCATTTAAGTGCTTGATGGACAAATAAACCAAGGTTAAGTTTCACATACTGATTGTGAGCCAATAAAGTAGACCTTGATCTACAATATCATGGCCCAGTCTTACAAAAATAATAATAATAATAATAATAATAAATAAATAAAAATAATTGATATGCTTCTTTACTTGGCCTAGACCTAACATTTAGATGAATATCATGATACAAAAACCCAACAAACGACTTTTGCTTTGTGTCTCGATTCTTATGGTAATGCTAATAATGTTTTTAAAAAGCATGAAACCATTAGGGGGAAAAATCACTAAAAGAGACAAAATAACTTGAGACTATTTACAAACATGTTAAAGTTTAAGCTCGATAGGTCATCAGAATCACACGCAAATAATGAGGGGGAAACACTTATACGATCGAAACTAATCCCTTTACTTTATTTCTCCAAAACTAAAGCATTTTAGGCAAAATATTTCAAGGGAAGTTTTCCATCATGACCATCTTTATACCATGTGAGTTATGTGTAAATCTGTGAGCATTTCTACTTTCGATCTCTTCCCAATGTCGTGCACAACCGTTTGAAAAGTCAAAGCCCAAATAATTGGACACAAGAGATGCACGGCTATACAGGTCAACGCGGCATGCAGTTGACAATGCAACAAAAATGAGTACTCAATGCGGTCGGAATCGGAATTTAATTTCCCCTTAGTTCATACAAACTTTGAGAAAAAGCTTGACCACAATTATGCTTGATTGGAGCTATCAATTAATCACACAAAATGAATTAACGCACGATATGGACTCTGAAGTATGGCTTTTTTCTTGGAGTGCCACAGTTGAATTGATGAACCGCACGGCGGCGACGCGTACGGAGCCGTGAAGTGTTAGCGGGGAGTGGCAGGCTTCAAGTCGCCGACAAAAAGTCGGTCAGTACGGCTGTTTCCCACGAGAGAGTCTCGCCGCGCTCTTCGGTAAAAAAGGAAGAAGGTGCACCGGTTGCGACATGAACTTTGATAATGTACTTGATCCTGGGCCGTGATAGCTTCGTGGTATGCATTAAAAGAGAACTCTCGTTAATCTCACGTTGGGTATTTAGAGCTATGGTTCGGAGAGGAGTGAGTTCTATGGTAGCCGCATGAACTTCAAATATTAATTTGATTCTCGCTGTGCTCATCTGACTGTCGTAAGATCCTTTGAAGCGGAGGATTCTTCCAATTAAAGTGTAACTTTCAAAGAAAGGTTTTCAAAATCCGTAGTAATCCTATAATTCATTTATGTCGGTTTCTCTTCCCATGTCTGCCTGCCTCTCTTTCCCCCTTTTTTTGTCAGTGCATTAGGAGTCTGCGGTTGCCCTTTTCTTGTCCACGAGTGCGTGCCGTTCATTGTCTCCTTTGGCCCGCCCGTCTGTCTGGCACTTTCGCCCCGTCTGAGTTCTCTGCTGCACACGGTGTTTCCTCACAAATCTCTCTCTCTCCATGCTTTTGACTCGTCATTATGAATTTAACACGCGGGCGATTGAATGTAACATACCGGTACACTGTTGGTTTTGGTGGAGTACATTCGTATATATTATTTGAGTTTTCAATACCCAAATCAATCCAAGCCATTATTTTTTTTTATCAAAGGAGCAGGTCACGTTTCTGCGAGATAACGATAAAAACAGCGGGTAGAATGTTATATATCTTCGACTAATCCATGTACGTTTGTACATGTGCTTTAAAGTTGCATTACTCGATTTTTTCGCCGAAACATAACAAAGTTTGTTTGTTTGTTTGTTTGTTTGTTTTATTTTTTATGTCCTAATTTATTAAGAAATTTTTACAGAACGAATTTCGACAGATAATGCTCTCACAAAACGAAAAAAAACCCCATAATACCAACGCATGCAATACAAGAATATTCATTTTGTTACAGAGCTAGCTGCTGGCCACATGAAATTATGTTGGGTGCGGACAAAAAAAACAACAAAAACAGCAACATTAAATACAACAAATACAACAACAAAACAGAGTTTGGTGGACACATTTTCTTAATGGCGGTGTTTCAGACAGTTTCTTTGAAGAATCGTTCTTGTGTCACTTTTACAAGGGTTTTCAAACTAAAAAAATATTCATTTATTTTCCTTTTCTTACCCCCCCCCCCAAAAAAAAGGCATTTACTGGTATACCCTTTTTTAATTGTCCAAGTGATGAGCGTAAAACAGTAAATACTGGCAACATATATTAACATAATAATGCAAATGATATTATGACATGATGATCATTATATTCATCATTTGTTTTCTCTTCAAAATGGTGTACAAAGAGTAAAATGAAACGCTTGAAAATTACAAGGGAGGGTTGGGGAAGGATCGGTAAAGGCGGGATCATTCATATTAATATTTGTATTCTGATTAAAAAGAATATGCTAATATATAAGCTCAAAAGAAAATACAAAATCCGTGGTGTGGAACAGTTCCCGTATTCACTTTTCAATGTGTGATGACAGAAACACATTTTTTTCCCTGGATGTTTTGCTTGCCAACACTACTTCCAAGAAAACCTGACTAAAATGTTGATGTCATCCAAACTGATCACGTGTGGGTGTGGCGTTGAAGCTTCACAGTGGTGGGCGGATGATGGTAAATGGTTTAGTGTAATTGCGTTTACCGAATAACACTAATTGGTTGAAATACCGACAACACTGCAAGCCATGCTTTGTTAAACCAACGCAAGATTCCAAACCCGTTATATTAGTTAGTTTTTTTTTGTTGCTGAGACAATTAAATGTTATTTACTTCATTTCCTGCAAGTAATCAAGTCATTAGGCTACACACGTTGTGTGGCTGAATGTTGGTTTTCACACAGTTTAGTTTAAAGAACAATAATTTCTAAATATTTGACGGTCAAAAATTCGTAACAATAATGTGCTTCGGTTCCCCCCCCCCTCAAAAAAAAAACAAAAACAAAAACAAAAAAAAACAGCGCATACTTTATTTCTTGCTTTTGTTATTCCAACACAATATTAATAAATGAATGCCTTTATCAAAGACGGCCATTTGCATGAAAGAAATGCCTTTACATGACAATAATGTTACAACGTTCAGGCTTAAAATTAAAAAAAATACGATAATGCGTTGTTGATTTTGGAATAATACAAACATCATCAATCCTCAAGTTTCCAATAAACCCACAACATAAGCACTCTGTGAAAATTCTACCTAACCCTCTATAGGGGATATATTTTCCAGAAATCACCGAATAACGGTTTCAATTTGATATACGTTTGTACAAGAGTGCGTTTACCAAGTCGAAGAATCGCATTACTTTAGACGGAAATATTCCGTACTTAAGTTAATTAGTTTTGTTTGTTCACCCCCAAATTGAATAACACATTTGCAGCCAGTTTCCCTTGTGGTTCGTTGCTTAAATTATTGTACTGGTTTCAAATTTACACAAGCAAAACTATCAAATGGAGAAAGACGAGTCTTTCTCTAACCTCTTCTAACCAAATCACCTCAGGTCCTTTTAAAATATATAAAAAAAAAAGGAATTAGCTATTTCAAATTTCTTACAAATCAAAATGAACCGTGGGACAAAATGTAAAAAGTGTTAATGGCGCCATGTTTCGACCATCAGCGTCTTTCTCAAAAATGAAAATACAACACACCCACACACCCATACATGCAAGGTTATCATTCGTTTATTTTTCGATCATTTCCGGCCATGTATCACGCCTTTTCAGGTTACAACATGTACAGGAGTTATGCCTAACTGCATGGAGGTAAGAACCTTGTAATAGAGTCAGCGTGAAATGGGGTGTTTACAACGCGGCCAAACGGGCGCGTCGCTTGATAATGCTTAAGATGTCTCTGGCAACTGTTCGTTGTCTTCTTTTAAGATGCAAGGTGACAGTGGTATGCGGATATTGAGCGGATTTGTACCCACAACATGTGTCTATCCCTTAGTCTCCATTGTGCCTCATCCCAACAAAGCCCAAAACAGATCGAACAGGATTAACACGGGCTTCAAAACACACACAAACGGGCGAAGGGATGAGAACCATGTAGACTAGCCAAAGGATTAGTGCTTAACGGCGGTGCCGTGGCGCACACAACACGGCGTTTCTGATGTAACCGGGGCTGCTGCCGGTTTGGCTGCCGTCTCAAGCTGCTAAACTACCCACTGTCTTGCTGGCTCCACGCCATCCTGACGACACGGCCACTTCATAGAATAATAAGCAATTCAGATTCGCCGTTTTCTTTTTTTTTTCATTCTGGCTCATCAGTTTTTAAAAAAAGATTTCCGACTGGAAAACGGAACCACTGATTCAGAGTAAGTCGGCAGAAGAAACGTCCATGTCACCAGTGGACTTAACAATTTAACGAGAGACACAACAGAACACTTACAAAGTAAGACGAAGACATCCTTGTCTTCCCAAGGTTTTACAATCCGATTAAGCCAACGGAGCCGTCTTTAAACTGCACCGACGTTTTTGGCCCATTTCCCCCCTTTCTCTGCTTTAAAAGCCATAACACTAACAGGTCACTTCAGCGGCGAAACTAGGAGAACATTTTTAGGAGGGCACAAGGGGTTGCACCATTTCTTTCCAGCTTGGGGGCCACATCTGGGTAATTAAAATTGTAGTTTCCGTTTGCATTGTTCCTAAACAAGCCCCCTTATTAGTGCTGTTGTTGCGCGGTGGAGCCAAAAAAAAACACAGTCTGTTTGTCAATACAAAATTAGTTTTAAAAACATTGAAATCACTACCTCAAAGCTTCTTAAAATGTGACTTTTTATTCTGGTAATTTTAACCGAAAAAGTTCAGATTTCAAATTGGGTGGGGGGCACGGACACCAATTGGGAGGGGCCAATAGACATCATTAAAGCACCGAATCATTTTGTTTATGACTTGAACGTAACAGTATGCATGTATGCAGACCTACCCAAAGTGTGTAACACAAAGACCTTCCTTGGAGAAATTGAAGACAAAGACAATTCAACAGGCTGACTGTTTTTTTGTTTTTTTTTTTGTTTTTTGTTTTTTGGGGGGTTTTGTTTCTAGAGAAAAACAAAGCCAACATGAACATCTGTGCGCCTTTATAATAAATCCCCTGTTGCGACAAAATACTCCAATGCGCTTTAATTGTGCAATTAATAACACAACAAACAATACAACCAAGATTACAATCAATAACATTACACAACATCCGTATTAATCCGCCATGAAAGTTAATTCCATTCGAATTCATTTTGCATTATATATAAAAAAAAATCGGTATTTAATTCCTGTCTGATTGCAACCGGTTGCACCTGCAATGGGTAAGAATGGGCCACTCATTCTATCCCGGCATCCGGCCCTGTCAGACCCACCAAGATAGATCGATAAGTACGGTCGTGAGGAAAAAAAACCTTCTCCGGAGAAGTTGGTGTCTTGTTCTACCAACTTAGACCCGGCCTTCACACGCAGGAGCGAAGAGGGTTTTAATTCGACGAGTAATAAACACGATTAAAACCAAACCGCCTTTGTCCGTTTTGGAATAAATCAAGATGTTGGGTACAATAAGTTGGAATGGCTGAATGGATGACAAGGCATCGGCGGGAGCATACTCAATGAGATCATCCTTTCACAGTGAGATAATCTTTCTGCACTTCAAAATAATGACAATTTGTAATGCGCTTTATGGTTCATCTGCCCACACGCCAATACAGATCCATAAAGACGCGGGTTCCGGCAATTCACAGTTTCCCCATAAAATCCTTTAGATGGCGAGCCAGCTTATGTACCCTTCATCTCCTTTTGTATTGAAAAAAAAAAACAGAAGTAAATCCTTGTTTTTGGAATGTTTTCTACAAATCCTCGCCATCAGATGTTACCTTGAAGAGAATGAAACTAGCTGGGCGGCATTTGAGGCGACAAACTATATGTTGTGATTACCAATCGGCTGTCACGGTAACTGAGCCGACAATCTGACAATCTATGTGTAGTCAACTGCTGTAAATCTGTTGTAGTGTTGTTGTTGTTGTTGTTGTTGTTGATGATGATGATGGTGACAAATGACTATTCATGATGTCAAAGGGTAAAAGAAATCAAATGATACATTTTGCTCTGACAGTCTGGAGAACAAGTCTAAAAACCGGTGCAGGGAAATTTGGAAATTTCAAAACATGAGAACTTGGTTATCATGTAGTATATTTTGGTGGTAGCAAAATAGCAATCCAAGAATTTGAGAGCTTTAAGTTAAACAGAAGCTTATTTATTTATTTTTTTTTGTTTTACCGTCTTCAATGCAGTCATTCGTTTTATTAGAAGTCTATCACAAATTTGCCGAGAATAACGGCGATCATGGAATACTGCGGCGAGTCTGGCAACGGCGATGCCTGGCCCGATGAAAAGCCATAAACTTCAACCTTGCTGAGGCGAACGGTCTCAGTTGCACATGGCATTTTTGCTGCTAATCTGTTTCTACTTAAACATAAAATATAGGATTGGTAATGCTGATAGTGCAGTGTTAGTACTTTGTGTGATTCAATATATACATGAAAACAAAACTGTAACAGTTTTGGGCTCAATCCGTCGTCCGACTCTGGAAAAAAAAACGTGCACACCTTTCAGCATGTAAACACATTGTCCTAAATTTCGATCGTTACAATTAAAATTAAAATCGGGGTCTTCAAAGTTTTTTTTCTTGATTTTGACAGAATTTCAGACATAAATATTTCTATGGAAGATTTGTACTGGTATGAACTTCTTAATCAGGAAGCTTCAAGACTGCTACTGATATACAATTTTTGGTTGATACCAATCCTGTGTTTATCTGTAAGCATAACGTTCTTGCACTGAGCAGGTATACAGTTCCTCACAAAATATTTAACGTCTTTGTTTGTTTTTTTTTCTGGAAAGAGGGAGAATCTGTTTCAATGATTCAAAACATTTCGAGACAAGTAGAGGATTGAATGAACTTACTCAGGACAAGTTTCCTAATTTAAAATGCCCCTGTCCACTGTGTTATTGGTGAAGTTATGAAGAGCACAATGTTATGGAAGTTTACGGTGCCACGGCAACGTTTTAGAATTGGAATTGGGATTTTGAACCTTAACCTTGACATTATGGTATAAACACAATGAACATTTATAGCATCATCATAAACTTTCGACCAATCGCAACTAATTGAATTGATGACGTAGAACCCTGGCCCGGTATTACGCGTGACCCAATGTATAGACCCTTTTCGAAACAACGGGGCTTAGGCTTCGGCTACGGCTTAGGCTAGGTTCTGTCCGTCTCTTTGAAGTACCGTATCGTAAATACGCGTTTTCAAAATGGCCGACGGGAGCCTGAACCAGATCCATGATTTCGAAAAGGGCCAGAGAGTCTCATTCTTACCATCGGTAGTTCACGCGGGGGGAAAAAAAGGGCAAAAGAAAACAACACGGCCTGACGATAAGTGATAAACTAATTATTGCCTACTTAAGTATGCCTGGCCACGTTGCACTTGACATTGCCAGATGAATGTTGTATGCATGCATGCTCATGATGTAGACTGTGCATTTTTTTACAGGCCGTGTGAAATGCAATGAATACTTGATGGTGGCGTTGGGGTCCATCGGGAGTGATGGATGTCTCATAATATAGCGGCTCAGTGAGCCGTGTTTGATCATCATTAGTAGAGGCTTGGTGGACTTGTGTTTTGCTTTCTGTTAGTAAAGACTCTTGGGTGTTATCATTGAAGTTACATGACTCCAATCTACCTGACCGTAGCGGCCTTTAAGACGCTCCGGACTAACCATCGATAATACACTTCGTATTCAAATACACTGAATGGATCAACACTTCTCCCCAAAAGAGCCTTTATTCACATAGTTACTACCCATAAACACACTTAGTTCTTAGTTCAAACTAATTTAAAATTTTAGCAATGCTTTTAAAAAACAATAGGATGATCCTGCTTAAATGGAGATCACAGGATCGGTATTCATTGTTTTTCTTTTTTTAGTATCAGTCTGAAATCTTACCGATTATGAAGTTCATACCAGTGCCAATCTTCCATGGAAATATTTCTGTCTGAAATACTGTCAAAGTTGAGAAAATAGAATTTGAAGACCCTGATTTTAATTTCGGTTGCAAAAATGGGCACGGTTTTCACTCTTTTTTTTTCTCCCAACGCAGACGACGGATCGAGCCCAGATTTCCACAGGTTTGTTTCTTCATGTATAGAATCACACAAAGTAAGAACACTGCACGGACAGCTTTACCAATCCTATATTTTACCCGGAAGTTAATTTGCTAATTACAAAATAAGCTTTTTGGCCGGTGCTATGTTTCTGCTAGTGCAAAATTGATGATGTGCTTAGTTTGTCTGCGTCACCATCATATTATTAGCCCCGTGAAATGTTGCCTAAAGAGTGCTCAGTCTCCTTTCATATTATTTTGGTTCGACTTGGCTCGGCACAAATGTTCTGGTTAGTGTTCCAGTGAGTTGGAATTTGGTAGATGATATGTGTTAATTCAGGGAAGTCTTACCTCAGAAACGATGATCATTGTTTAATTGGAATACAATGAAGGACATTCTGCTTGGACTTTTTGGGGGGATCTTCGCTGCATTAGCTTGTTCAAACTCCATGCACAAATCATTTTTTCACACACACTGGAGACACCATCATTTCGACATTTCCACCTGAGTGTCACTGCAAGTGTAATTAATAAAAGTTAATTCAGTTTTGTTTGGGTTAAACCTATAACTGAAACAAATAACAAAACACACAACACCTTTGACAGTTTGCTTTAATGTTAATACATCCACAACAAGTGTTTCAACAAAAAATAGGTTGTGGAAAAATAAGATGTGTTTTTTTTGGCATACAAAAGTTTCACTTTGTGGGGGGGGGGGCAAATGGGTGACGCTACCCCTTGTGGAACATCTTCCCCTGCTTGCCCTATCAGCTTCGGGACACCGTGAAATTTGCTATAATTGGGCAATTTTAGACTTGACCTCAACTGAAAATGTTCCCTCTACAAAATAGCTGTGCCCCCCCCCCACCCTGCCCCTGCACACACAGGAAAAAAATATAGCTATTGGCCACTGGACTTTCACTAAATATGTACAATACAGTGGATAACTAAACTGGGATAGGAACAGCTTTTATTCCAATCATGCCTTGTCCTCGATACATTGCTGAGAGCTAAAATTCAAGAACATGGGCAGAATAGCTCTCCTCTGAATACAATCCACACCCCTTGAAACTAAAATGTTAAATGTTCACTGCAATATCAGCTGAGAGAAAATCATGAATTATTCAGGAGGGCAAGGCGGGATATTTACACTAATGAATTATTCATCAGCCCTGAGGATCGTCTTTGAGAGTCTGCAAGCAGTCATCTAAAACTTTGTCACAGTTTTTTTTTCCAGGAATAAACGATTGGATTTCAGTGATAGGATTGGGATCTGGACTTAGGGGAGTGATTGTCCAGCACAGGCGTTAACTTGTAAAGATATCAATAAGACTGCGGGTGACTGGATCCCACAAAGGGAGGAGTTCTATTGTGCTAAGTTGAGCCCCCTAGTGTCCTCTGGTCCTCATCTCACCCCCATATCCGGTTTTTACCTCCCCCCTCTTTGTGGTCTTTTGTGGATGGAGTTCAATAGAAGCAGTTCAAGTGTAGTCAGATGGTTGTAGGAGAGGCTGGAGGTGAGTTAGAGTTGGGTTATCCTCTCCGGATAACAACAGCCCCGTGTTGGCACAACACAAGGAGGCTGTATCAACCCTGATACGGGTACAGGGGGAGAGACTGGTTTACATGTCAGTTATCATTATAGGGGGGTTACTATGAACTGCCTGGTAGATCCTTCTTAATCAGGACTGTGATAGTACCAACAATAGCCACAGGTGTCTACAAGGGTGTTGACTCTGTCACTCTGGCACAATAGCCTATTGTTGCTAATCAGATCAGTGTATTGTTTCCTCTAACAATATTGGTTTACTTTATTTGTTTACTAATTACTGTTTGTCCTGTCAGTTTCTCCTGTGGTTTATAATGAGTGGTCAACAACCTTAAAGGAGCCGTGTCGTCATGATTATAGCAGTGAATGGTATAACCCAGTTGCTACGCACGCGCGCGGTCACATCACAGTTTGAGAAAGAGTTTTTTTTCACGTAAGCGTGCGCATGAGCAATATCTGGGTGAGAGTTCATCTTTCCACAACAACCACAGGCCTGCTATCATGACGACACAGCCCCTTTAATGGGTGTTTGCCATACTGGCTTGACCATTATGGCACGTCAAAGTAATAAATAATAAATCAGCTGAAAATATACCTGTTGCGACCCCGCCCCCGCCCCAACTTAGAAACAAAACTGACCCATGATGTATTGCATGTGACGTCACTGGTGGAACGAGAAATATAAAAAAAATGATTGTGCTATATTAACAGTATGTGGTAGCAATGAAATTCAACCTGGTTACCTTCCTTGTTCCCGTAGTGACGTCACATCATGAGCAAGGCTCGTTTTTGTGGGTGTTCCTGGAGTGCATTATTATAAATGAAAATAATGTCAAACAAAATTAATGAAGGGGATAATAACACGAACATTTTCAATCACAAACTTTAACAAGGTAATCCAACACACCTCGTCTCAACCCACTTGGGAACAACTTAACTTTTGATGAGAAGAAGAACAAAAAGTCAATTCCCTTACCTTAAAACTCAAACTCCTGATAAATTATCAATCAATCTAAATTGGCAAATTATTTTTACATTCATTCCAAAATCCGAGAGATTAAACATTCATATTTGAAGCGCTTCCCGACCAAACTAAAACACAGACGAGTTTGATTAAGTGCGTGTGAGGAAAGTCGATTGCGTGTGAAGAGAGATGAGGGAACGTGCCTAACAAACAGGACTAATCACGAAAACTCAGCTCTGCACCAACAAATTATTAGTATTTTCTTTTTGAAGCGGGAAATGAGGGAAATGAGGAAGACGATATCAATTTACCTTTTTTTTTGAGATCGACAAAAAAAAATTCAGAAATGTTGTAGGATGTAGAGCCATTCCCTTGTCTTGATATCGTCAAGGATGCAGCACTACACCCTGTTTTGGTTTCTTGAACTAGCGATGGGCATTTTCACCTCTGTGTAAATCCTGTGCGCGTAATTGTGATGTATGACGGGTAAGTGTTAACGGAAGCTGTAACTGTACACCACAGACTTACTGGCACTGCTTGGCATCAGAACGATAGGGCGTTTGAGAAGTGGTGCGGGTGGGGGGGGGGGGAGGTTTTTTTGGGATTGTTCAGGTGGCAAATCGTGGGGGTTATTTGAGGACACAAACAGAGGGGGGGGGGGGCAGATAAATGTACATGAAGAAAGAATTATGTTAAGGTGCCAGCTAAGGGAGTTTTCCTTCCTGTGTGAGAACATGATATCTGATGTAAAAATATTATGGCAACATTGGTGAATAGCAGGGAGCAGGACACGGTGTGGGTTATGAGTAAGCCATATCAAGTCCAGAAATAGCTCGACATTGTTTTGCACTGCTTTTGTTCACAGGCTTAAACAAGAATTCACAGCTTTTTTTTCAGGGGCAGTTGTCGCACGTGGGGAGAATCTTGACTTCCCAAAATGGCGCGACCAAGATTTATTATGGGTGATGACCCCGATGGAGGGACTCAAGACTTAAAGATGGCAAATTCCTGAATAGGACAGATTTGCAGACCTTAAAACTAATTCGTGGATTAGTCAGTGCTAATTTGTTTAGAAAAGTCATTTTCTATCGACCTATATGTCGTGTCGTGGCCGAGCGGTCAAGCGCACTGGACTCAAGCTCTTGTGTTTCTGATCAGCAGAGTGTGGGTCCGAGTCCCGGTCGTGACACTTGTGTCCTTAAGCAAGACACTTAACCATTATTGCTGCGTCCTTCGGATGGGACACAAAGCCGTAGGTCACGCGCGTTAATGCACATAAAAGAACCCAGTTACACTTATTGCTAAGAGAAGGGGAGTTTGCCCTGCCTTTCTGGAGGTGGCTGAGGAATGCGCCGCAGCACCCTATAAAGCCTATTTAAGGTGCTACATAAATGGGTTTCTAGATCAAAAATAAATAAAATAAAATAAAATAAAAAACATGTCCTGAAAATTATATCAAGCGCATTGAGTACCTAATTGTTGGTAGACTCCGGTATTATTATCTATGGATACCTATGTGTCTTTTAGTCCATGAGTAACCCAATCCTTTTTCATGACACCCCCCATTTTGACACGCAGGCTCCACCCCGCCATAAACTCTTGTTGTAGTAAGCCACGGGGATGGTAACTTGAAACCATCCAACTAGGTTCAAAGCGAGACGAAAACAAACGTCCTCTGTGTACTGATGAGGGACCAGGCTTAGCCCAAGCTTAAATTGTGTCCGCAAACAACGGATGTGTCCAGAATTAATGATTAAACAATACTTTAAATGAGTCATTGAATTAATGACGAGGTGGCTGATCAATCATTGAAGAAGCCGGTTCACCATCAACTCCGAGGATGCCAATACCTGTGGGAGAGTGTGTTACAGTCAGGCTGACGGTGCTAAGGCCTGGCTGCGAGGGAAACTTACACTGTATTACAACATATTATCGTGTATTCTACTATCTAAGTGATCCTGGTGAAATCTGAAACTCTCTAGCCCCTCTCGTCACGTCCCGCCCGTCCGAGGGATAACTACTCAAAGAGACAGCGAGTGCAGGCATAGCTTGGGACGTGACTTTCCCTCCCATTCAGGTCCGCAGGATGTACTATGATAGCGTTCCACTTGCAAGTACAGGCAGGTACGCTGTAAAATGAAAAACAACAAAATACTGGGCGTGAGTTAGGTGATATTTTTTACAAGAAAACTATCCCTTTCAAGTTAAATTGTGTCATTCATGACCTTATTAAGCTGGCAAACCTTATAGTCTTATGGGTCCAAAAAGGCGTATCAACATAAAAAAGACGATAAAAAACTGATTCAAAAGTAGGTCATACAAATTCATATTAAAATGTTTAGCTCACATTTATTCAATGCTGTCATTTCAGGTTTATAGCACATGTACATCAGCTGTATTTTTTTTTTGACAGCAAGAGGGTGCAGTGCAAATTCCATGTTGAAAGTACAACAATATTTCAAAACATTAAAAAATACAAATTTCTTGTAAGCAATTATCTCACACTGATTATATTGTAAAACTGTCAATAAAAAAACCCTCAAAAGTTGTATATTAACTGCTTTATTTTATAGAAGTCTAATTGCATCTGGTTTACCACACTATTTCTATGGTTTGACACCCAATCGACCCAAAGGGTGCCCTCTTGCAGTCAGAAATAAGGCCTCTTGCTGTGGAAAACAAAAACATAACTGAGTTTCTTTAAACTTTTTGACGGTAATGCAGTTATGGACAGTACGGTCAAATCGTTGGACAACGATTAGGTTTGCGTGAAGCATAGGTTTTGAACCCGAAACCTATTATCAGAAAACTACAAACGAGAGACCAAACTGGACAAAAGGACATACAGACAGGTGGGGGCTGGAAAAGTGCATTTATTTTGTAAAATAAAAAAAAAAAAAATCAAGTTCCCATTTCTGATACTGAAAAACTTTGAAAAGGGTGAGGTAGTTAATCAAACAAAAGGCTATGTTCCTAAATGTTAATGTATTACAAAGGAGTTTATATATTCTTAAAGGGACAGTTGACACACACACACACAAAAACTAAACATTTTGATGAGTAAAAGTGTATCAGCCAGTGGCGTAACTAAGGGGGTGGGGGCAGAGGGGGGGGCACTGGGGGCAGAGGGGGGGGGGCACTGGGGGCACGCCCCCCAAACTGATGTCCGTGCCCCCCCGGTGCCCCCATTTGAAATCTGGACTTTTGAGATTAAAAATTACCATAACAAAATGTTACATTTTATGAGCTTTTTAATATGTAGTAATTTAAATGTTTTTAAAGCTATTTTTTTTAATAAATTATTTACATGCAGAATGTATTTTGTTTTACCTCAACACGTCAGACGAGCGCTGAAAAGGGGCTTGTTTAGGAAAAATACAAACGGAAACTGCAGTTGTTATTGGCAAAAAGTGCCCCCTAGGAAAAAAATGTTGCCCCATTTGTGCCCCTCTAACATTCTACCCTAGTTTAAACGCTGTTATCAGCTTGCATTTTAAAACTGATTTTAATCCACGCACTTTTTTTAAGCAGCTTTTTATCAACTTCCTCCTGTTATATTATTCGTGTTTCACCCATACATTGATGTGTGTTAAGCACTGTTTACTCAAAACTTTCCCAAGTCCTGTGGGGTGAAAAAAATAACACAAATCCACAGGCATATTACTCCGGTGGGATTTGAACCCACAACCTTTGCCATCCCAGAGCAGATGTCTTACAATTAGACCAGCGAGCTTGGCAGGTAGCTAGAATCCTTCTGTTAATTATGTTTACTGATTTATGTTTATAAAAATACTTTCAAGATACAGCACTTAAAAAGTGATAGCTGAACCATCAAACTACAAAAACAAAATAAAAAAAAATACACACAAAAAAGTGATGATTGTGAATTGATATCACATAATGTGAAAATGAACAATGATCAGTCGTATCGTGGGGCCACTGGGAAATTAACCCAAATCAGGAAATATTGCCGAGAGAGGCTCAAGAATTGCTCCTAGACACGGCTAGAGAATACGCTAGGGCTGTGTAGAGACGCCGGTGTGTTAATGACTGTACGTCATAGGATCATTCCTTCTGACTAACCACCAATGAGTGGAAAGCAATCACAGCCATCAAGCACCGCTGATTCTTCCACTCAACTTGACTCTCTATTGCATTCCCCGATTGGCCCAATGCTGCTAATATACCATCTCCACTGTCTAATGAACCAGTCACACGCTGCGTATGATCTATCCCGGCTAGGTAACACCTCAAGAGGAAATGAATCCGCGGGGATGTGGCGTATACCCGATCGCTGCGCAAACAAAGATCAATAATACCTCTCGATAGAAGACAACCCATGTCCGCACTTCCCCAAGTACACTCAAAGAATTCCCAAACATTATCATGCCAACTCTTTTAATGATCACATTTTACAAGCATTTATAATCCATTCACAAAGTGACTAACATTTTCATGAACTTGTTTTCATTGTCTGTTATTAAATTTTCAGTTCTCCCTGATTTGGAGTTATGAACCCCATTTTGGTGGAACCGTGAATTTTTAAAAACTCAGTAAGTTTTTTTTTACATATCGTTTACAGCAGATCTTGCAGACTTCAGAATCGTGTCATAGAAATTGTTTACACGGTCTGTCAGTCAGGAGCCGAACTTACGAAACAAATGGTGGTGCAGTGGAGGATCTAAGATCAGCAGAAGGGGTGTGGGCCCCCTCCCCCTGCAAATAAGTAGATTATTAAACACCTGCTCGTATTACTCTCTTATGTTAAAGAGTGAAAAACCACCCCTTCAGTCCGCCAAACCACTCTAGCCAGGAGCCATTATGGTGGACAACTCTTTTTAGAGTGAAAAACATGTATTTTCACCAGGTTCAGAGTGAAATTCACCCCACTTCCACTCAAAAAAAAAAAAGAGTGGTGAAGAGTGAGTTTCACTCTCAAAAGAGCCAAACTGACACCACTCTGGCAAGCGAGTGAAACGTTCACTCTTTTACATTTACAGAGTAGGTGCATTGGATAGGTGATCAACCAGCCCTCCCCGGACACCATCCCCATGGACTCTGAGCCCCATCAGCAAACCACTCTCTGGGTCCACCCGTTGTGGAGTGTATAATTTTCAAAGCTTCTTTTAAATAATTATCTGACGAACAAAATGCGATAGGTATCTCATGTCGGTTGATAAAGGCTATAACGAGATAACTGCCACACGATTGTTTTTAACGAAGCATCTCAAAACTTTCATGATTCTCCTCACACACGCACAAGCCTGACAGCACCAATAAACCCTTAATTTATGACCTCCGTGACTGCTTGTCTCCCAACATTTCCGCAATGCACTGCCGTTTGTGCATAAATTCTACAAAACTGTTTACAATGCTCAGGATCCAGTCATTAGTAGGAACAGTTAAGTTTGCTCGGCCGCAAGATAATCGCCTTGTGGCTTCCTTTGACTTTGGATGTTCTCTCGTCCTACACGTACTAAGCTCACTTCCCCCTTGCAGTTGTGTCCACCATATAAGGTCTTCTCTCGTCATTAATCTTGATTTTTTGAGGAGCTCGTTGGCAGTAATTGCTGGTCGAATCTCTTCATTAAACTGGCCGAGAGAAATCAGGGCAATTAATGACTTGATTGGTTTGAAGTAGTTGGACATGAGTCAACTTGTAATGAGCGATGGGGACATGGTCGGTGGATGTCGGGTGTTAACTGGATAAATCATACTCCAAACGAGGAAAAGTGGAAATGAGATTGTGTGAAGTCAACCACTGCGTTATGGCAAGCGTTGATCGTGCTGTGTGCATCTTTCCTTGGACCTCTTTCCTACAATCTTCGTGAGAGGGAGGGGGGTAACCTTGACAAATCATACTCTCAAAATCTATGTGTTATCATCTGATGTCATGCTGGTGTCAGCTTGGAACATCTTTCTGTACAAGGGCCAAAAGCATAAAGGTAAAACTTGCAGGCTTATGCAAAAATAATGCAAGAGAATGTAGATGGGACAATGCTTGCAAGATATCAGAAGCCTAATAAAATGCAGAGAATGTGCAGTTTATGAGCTATTCAAACCAGAACATTGGAAACAAAGAGACAGTTTGCTGGCGATCATAAAAGAAACCTGAGAACTGTCGAGATGACTCGCCAGCTTCAAAATGTCAAAAGAAAGTGTAGAAAGGGCACAGTTTACAAGCAACATTTGACATACAACCCATGAGAAATGTGAGACTGAACAGCTATAGTAAGCTATCAGAAACACATCTCAAAAAATGTACCGACTATAAAAAAAACACACACATAAATAACACAAGACAACATGGAGAGCATCATAGCTTGCAAGCTCTTATTACTAGAAATACATCGTGACAAATGTAGAGACCATAACCAAGCTATCAACAGGCATATATCTGTACAAAAGTAGGAACATTTTAAGGGCTGATCTACATGTGCAAATGGTGTAGACTTTAGTCGACTTTCAGGCTATTTGATCACATTTTTTCCTGATTTTCCCAAGGGGCAAAAGAAATCAGAAATCAGACTGAAGTAAGAAGATGATCATGCCTGTATCATGCCTGTATTTTTTTAAGAAATGCAGAGACACTTTCAGCTGATAAAAAAAAAAATCGAACACAAGAAAATGTATGGCGGTACATTGGTGCACAGCTTGCGAGCTATTAGTATTCGAAGTCGGTTTTTATAACATGGGAAATGTATAGAGAGACCTTACAGCTTGCAATCTATTCAGAACAACCACACTTGAAAGATGAATACCCCTTTCGGCATGCTTCCTCACAACAGCTTACTGCACATTTTAGCGCTAATTGTTTCAATTGGGAAATAATATCACAGGCTGAGAATTTCATCAGAGTAATAAGAGTGTTGGCCTCGGGCTATGAGGCTTAATCCAGTTCTTGTGTATCAACGGCTTGGTTGGCTGGTCGGCAATGATCGTATGGCTTGAACCAAAAGCTGCCAGGATTGACTAGAGCTGGGGTTTAGATGCTCCGGGGGGATGTAACATGGGACGGATATTAAGACCTGAACTAATACTTGATAGAGGGGATGTTTTTGTTGTCCGAGCGCAAGGATCTGCTGGGGGAGGGAGGTATACGGTTAACACCCTATCCATTGCCTGATCAGCAATTCTAATGACACAAGCCGCATGGTACCCTCACACAATGAAGGGGTCCCCCCACCGTTTCCTTGGAAGGCCTGGCCAAGTCCCCCAGCCCCTACGGCTGCCAACTGCCACCATACTTACAAAACAATCACCAAATGGGAACTTAAACCGATTTTGATGAATCAAGAAAATTCATTAATTTGTGGTTGATATTTTGATGAAATGAAGTCAAACACGCTTGCTGTCAATAATGGCGCATATCGAGCCCTCTGGTCTCGAAATGTGGAAAAGGTTTTGGAATCCGTCCGTCGGGCAATATGCTGAGAAAGATAGGGGTTGCAATGATATCAGTAGAAACACCCCCCTTTGCCTTCACCCCTGATATATCCCGTATTACCTCAAAAAACCTGCCTCAGGATAATGCCAGATTGGAAGACAAGAATACCTTTTACCATCCTCATTCATTATTTTTCACAAATGATGCGTTTGGAGGCTTTCAAAACTTTCAAATACAAAAAAAAAATAATAATAATAAAAAAATTACAGCTTATGTTTTAAATATTAGGAGACAATTCAGACAGAAATATTCATACAAGTGTTAAATTTTCAAGCATAAAATTTGCAGCGTTCTCAGTTGCGAGCATCAAATTTGTTTTCTGAGTCCTGTAGCCAATTTCACAAACGTTACGCAACTGCGTAAGCCCACTTGCATAAGATTGATTGTGTGAGAGGTGCATTAAAATACGCAAAAACATTTTGCGCAGTTGCGTAAAGTTTCGTGAAATTGGCGGCTGCAGTATAAATTCTATGGGCACCTTTGGTGGAAATCGAACCCAAAATCTACTGAATTATTGAGTATTATTAATATTATTATTTTTATTATTATCAATTTCTGGTACTGAAACCAAGGATGCCTCAGAAGCGAACTTAATCACTGTAGCTCGGAAGCCTGAGGAAACCTGTAGATAAGGATGCTTGCTATCTGAACCAGAAACAGCAGGGTAAACCCCTACTCTTCCACGATAAGTGTTCTGTGTTCTTTTACGTGCACTACCCATCCTAGTACACGGGGACATACGGCTCAACGTCCCATCCGAAAGGACAACGTAATTATGGTAAAGTGTCTTGCTCGAGGAATTAAGTGTCGCAACTGGCAAAGCATGGACTCAAACCCACATTCTGTAAACTACAGACCTTAAACTCGGTGGACTAGACCGCTCGGCCACGACAGCTGGACCATCAAACATACCTGTTGATTCCTGCATTAAACAAGTCATTTGTGAGTTCATTTGAACGATGTCTCAATACAAGATCCTTGTGAGGTCCTCCTCATTGGCTACGCATTTTGTTTCCTCTGAACATAGAGTTATAGTGGATCAATGCTGTGAAAGACACAGCTGGCTCGCACCCTAAAGCCATTCGGTTAAATACCAGCAATACTTCTCTTAAAACTAACTGATTCAGGAAAAGTGCCCATTCGTATTTTATTGATTTACTAAACACACTTTCCGATTAGTTTACTCTTTTAGTGCTTTTTATTGTTTACTGTTTATATTTTTTTCTCTGCCCACATGTACACACACATGTATATATTCTTTTTAGCATTTATTTAATAATTTCTAACTGGTTTTATTGCTGATTTCACTATTTTTTGTTAAAAAATTCAATTTCTTTTTTTTTATTTGATTTGTGTTTTGACTATATATAGTTTTGGCAACATGTTCAAATATTTTGTTTGGAATTGCACGATTAAGAAGTTAAGGATATTAGAACAAGTATAATCAACGAACTTTTATTTGTCCATATGTTTTTGCTGGTTTTTCTTGCTTGTGGAATAGAACTCTAAACTGCTTTCAGCCTCGGACTTTGAGATTTCAACAACAACCTTGTCTATACCTAGAGTAACCAACCACAGGCAATAATAAACCCGGATTCTACAAATGTGCAAAACTAGGGCCGAACAACACCTCAAGCACTACAAACCATCACTAGCTTCCAACTCACCAATGGCTGTTCATATCAGAATAGTTGGAAACACTGTGGATTAAAAATGCCTTTCTACCCAAACTTGTAAGACAAGCTTCGACGACAGGAGCGGGACTTGATAGAATTAAATGCGTCTTCGGGGAAATAGCGATAGGAACAAACTTCTCTGCTGCCTAAAGATCACTTTGTCGCGCATACAAAACCCCCTCTAATAAGCTGGGCAAACGAATCTAATATATGTGCGTCTACTGGGAAATCAGGGGGTGAATTAAATCCGAGAAGGGCTGCCGTAATTTTGTTACTCATCGCTGGCGTGGTGCGGTATGTGCAGTCTGTGTCCCGAATGAGATTACAATCGTGCGCTTGTTGTTTACAGACACTCGCGCCTGTTTTCTTCTCATGAAATTAATCATTGGGCCGTGTAGCTACTTATGTTTGGCTTCCATTACAGGAAGATGGGCTGCAACTTACATACACACATGCAGGTATCATTGACCGTTAATTATGCACCTTGAGAATTCAACTGTTTTCTTCTCAAGCCATAGACGGCGCACTTTCAGAAACTCATATTTCATGAGACTTTAAAAAAAAAGGTTGGGTTTGCTCTCCGTTGATTCCCCTCACTTCCTCCCTTTAAAATAAAGTTTTCTGTTGCTTGAAATCACAGAAAAGTATTTTTTTTTTGGACCACGTGTTCCTCTCTGTAGAATGTAGTGCGCTGCCGTAGTCATTACGTCATCTCCAGGTCACTGAATCGTAACCATTAAGCAACTGGTTCAAGTCGTCCGGTACACACCCAGACAGCGACCAACCGTATTTCTCCAACAAGATAATCAATGATAAAAGCTTCAGTACATTGAAACCCATGTTTTGAAATCTGCACCCTTCTCCTTTGGTTACTGAAGAAAAAAAAAACCTGCACCTATGACGTTCAATAGCATGATTACCTCCATGAAAAGTCCACCATATTTAACTGTTAATTTTTGCTGGATTGTGATACTATCGGGACGTTAAAAAGTGAAAGTTCGTGCTCTGTCTAAATCCACGGATGAATGCGTTGGTATTGAAGTGGCATGAACCAGTGAGGGGGGGGGGGGGAAGGGACGGCTGTCCCCCTATAGAACATCTTCTCCTCCCCGGCTTGCCCCCCCCCCTGTCAGCCTCTGGACACCGTGAAATTTGCTATAATCAGGCAATTTTAGACTTGACCTCAACTGACACAGCCCCCGCTACAAATATCTGCACCCCCTCCCAACTTGCCCAATTGCAAAACAAACAAAAAATGCTGGCTACACCACTGGCGTGAACCTATGTTAAGGAAGTGAGCGTGATCTCGGGAGGAAACGACGTCAGACTACGATGATGAACTGGATAACGGAAAACAAAACCAGTTTCCCCGTAACTAGTTTGAACTTGTCGTGGTACTTTGAACAATACACAAGATAACACTAAGCCTAAGATTTCTCCCATTTTCTTATGTTTAGGGTTTTCCCCTTAAATTTGTTTATTGATGTTCTTTTTTACTTCCACATCAAAGTCCTTCTTTCTGATTTCCTTTCCTTGTACTTTGACATTATTTGTGTGCTATATGTGTTTTATTCATATGTGACCAGATCATCTTGTGAGATGTCTTTTAACACATCTTAGTATCTGTAAATTTTTAATACCTTTTACTTAATTATGATTAAAGTACATAAAATCAACTATAATCTGATGTTTATGTTCTAGCTATTCTCTCTTGTTTGCTATGATGTTAACCTTACGTTATTTCTTTTATTGGTGTAACCCTTCCGCAGGATATGGGGTATGTTCCGGTTTTTTTTAGTAAAAGAAGCAATAACAAAATTTATTGTTATTATTTTGCTAATTAGGGCATTTGTTTAAATTTGGATTGTCGTGTGTATGTAATAACTGTACATAGATATACATGTCTTAATATTGTGTGTGTTTGTACGAATTGGAGACCGCGAGTGACTGCCATTGCACGGGTCACCCAATTAACAAATGAACAAAATAACTAAATGCTGAAACTACGCCCTGCACTTTCAAATTTTACATCTCCTCCGAGTTCCAACGCCTGCTTCAACTTTTTCCATCTCTTTGTGGTCCATGTTAATTAATAATACTTCCTTTCCTTTACGAGTCTGTCAACCAACTACAATTAATGTCAATTGAATTTTTCCAATATTAGTCAATTATGTGATAAGATCAAACAGCGGTTTTTTTAAGGAAGCAGGGAGCTTGTGGTATATGAGTTTGCTCAAGTTGCAGCAGGTTTGCCCCAAGGTGAGACTATAGTCACCGGCTCAGCCTCTAGGAGTAAATCCTCATCTAAAATACACACAGCCAATAT
Organism: Marthasterias glacialis; assembly: GCA_911728455.2. Taxonomy (NCBI): domain Eukaryota; kingdom Metazoa; phylum Echinodermata; class Asteroidea; order Forcipulatida; family Asteriidae; genus Marthasterias; species Marthasterias glacialis. Next base: position 27,696,995 of record OU452222.1, on the reverse strand, counting down.
ATACATCTCCACATCTTCATCTTTTACATCTTAAGATCTTGATACCAGAAGCAAAGTAGGGAGAGAAAAAGAGGGAGAGAGAGGAGTACAGAGAGGCGTGTTTCAACCAGTCGTGCCTTGTTGCACCATTCCGCGGGTTATTGGAAAACACACCATCTGTAATCTGCCAGGCTTGGCCCCCAAATTATTCATGGTAAAGGAAATGGGAATTTGAATCAAAGACAATTATCCCTGTTGGGAGTAATGAAAAAGTAATCTAATTGTAGGCAGGCTGTGGTGATTGAAGCGGCACATTATGTGGCTAATCCCTTCAGAGGGGCCGACCAGGCTTCGGGACAAATGCCGCATTCGGGCAGGGGTCTCTCACCGATTCTCCACAATCAAAATGTCGTAGTCTGTTCCGCATTGTCTCTACCCACCATTCATACACAGGTATCTAACCCACGATATTGGTAGTTAGGTCATAAAGTTTCCCAAAGCCCTACAAAAGGTTCCTTGTCAAAGAGAACAAGCCTCAGCGATGTCAAGTCAACCAATCTGTAAGCAATGGGACACCTTTTTCCATGTTCACAGTTGTATGGTCCTATTGAGCAGAATCAAAGAGTGCCGACCTTCCCCGGTAAAGCATCGGTGCTGTTTGTTGTCCAAGGATCCCAGGCTTTACCGGTGCATTTATTGTTCACTTTGTGTACAAATTGGCCCCAGTGCAAGTGATACAGGATTAACACAGCCAAGTACAAGGATTGTCCAACACTGTGGTGCACTATGTACTTTCTTTCCTTTATTGTGGTTTGCCTATTGGGCAAGGGCAAGTGGCTTTTGTCTGTTTTATTGCTTTTAGCCACAGGCAAAAAGCTTAAGGATTTTTTCCCTGAAAAGCTGATTGATCACTGTGGTCCAAATCTATGGGATTTGTGGGGGAAAAACCTAGCAAAAAATACATTAAATCTATGGAGAAATCATAAAAAGAAAAATATTGCTCTACCCCACCCAGCCACCCTCCTCCCAATGGAGGGGGGGGGGGGGTGGAAGGTTAACACGTAGTATTGTTAGCTCAAATGAATGCAAAGTTAGTTTACCTTTACGATGCCATGATGCACTCTCTTCTGGTCTGGTGAAGGCTTTGGGAGCCAGTTCAGGGCTTGATTTACAAGGAGAAGCCATTGGGCCTTCCTGTTCTTGGCCTTGGTACCTTTCAAAAAACAAAATACACCTATACTAGCTATTAAATCTCCTACTGAAAGTGCCTTTTACTATTTCCCTTTGGTGAATGAGTAATCCATGTCTACTTGTATTTTATTAGAAATCTGGAGAGAACAAAAATAATTGAGTGTAAACTTTTTCCCCCCTGTTTCATAAGTCCGCTCATCATCTGAATGATTGTAATTGTTGAATGGGGAGCATCAACAGGAATTTCTGTAAAAAATCTCACTTTTCGGATACACATTGGGACCCAAAACCTTTACAGCAAAATTGGGTTAAGCCATGGGTAAGAATCCATGTGAGCGTTGAGGGATTTCAGTGACTATAAAGTCTTCCCAGATTGAATTTGTTTACGCCTGTTGATCCTCGTCGGTAAGCCTGTTACACTCTGTAATCTCATTTTGGTTTTCATTTCCCCTTCTACCCCCCCTCTCTCTCTCCTCCAGTACTTCTTTCTACAGTCTTGGATGGAGGGTGTAGCCACAGATTCGGTGGATCTCTGGCCGAGTTGTTGAAGCAGAATGTAATGCGGCGTGCAGGGCTTGTGGTAGTATTAGACACAAACAAGATCCACTTTTCCACTGGGGTACCGGATTGCCCAGGGACAAAACAGCCTCGATTAAAAAAATAGAAATTATATGGCAGCAGAGAGAAAAAAAAAATATGGCATTGCAGGCTTTGGGGTCGAGGGATGCGGTCGTATGACGACGGAGAGGGATGGAGCTATGAGGAAAGGCAGGACTGCAAATGTGATTGTGACTTGATTTGGAGGATGATTTTTTTCCCCTTCTTCACAGCCCCAGGTACAGGATTAAGGCAGAGATTGTTGACAAATAGGAATAATGTAATATGGCTACGGTCCTGATTTGACGATGATAGCAACAGTACATCTAACCTCACCAATCAATGGCACCATCCCCTTCTCTTGATAATGTGGATGGTTCAGCTAGCTTACGCTAAATATCTTCTCACAGAGTTAAAAGTAACACATCACAGAGTAAATTAATTGCTGTTATCGGACAGACGGGGTAAGGGGTTCTAATGTATGACTAAACCACATGATCAAAATAATACTAATACTAATAATGGCAAGATTGTATTAGAACAAAATTCAGTTTGGTGGTGATAGATGTATCACATTTAGGCAAAAGGTTGAGTGTAAAATAACCAGATCTTCTTGCTACAACCACCACCCATTCCAAAAAGAGATAATTTTTCATGGTGTACTAAACTGAAATGCACCACAAACTCGGTGTATTTCTGACCACCACTAAAGTTCAAAATGTAACCGGGAGGGCTGAGTTGGCGTAGTGGTATCTTTCCTTGCCTTCCACCTCTAGGACCCCGGTTTGAATCCCACCAGGGGCACTATGTGGATTGGGTTTTCCAGTCCCTACCTGATTGTGTGGGTTTTCCCTGGAATAAATCTCTGGGGTTTTCCTCAAACATCTAAAACTGAAACTTCCTTCCTTGTCTTCCTTCCACGGGGTTCTTGGCTATAGTATAATGATTAAGTGTCTCGGCGCGTCTTGACTGAGCGGATAAGAACACCGGACTCAAGCTCTGAAATAAATAAATATATAAATAAACAAATAAGTAAACAAGTATGTCAATACAAATATAAAAAACCTAAATAACTAAATAAATAAATAATTGAATCAGACTTTCCCCCAGTTTATCAACCGTAACTGAAATTGACTCGCAATCATCTGCGTTTATCAACAAGAAAGCCTGTTTTTGGACATGATCATTGCGCGTGTGTTCATGCCAGTGTGGAAAATTTGCAATCAACCCCGAATAAAGACAAGAAATGTTGGCACCAGAGGTGAACTAAACTGGATACTTTACAGGTTGCTATCACTACCAAAATTAACTTGATGGTCAAGTAAAATTGCGCGCTAAAAGATTTGAGTTTCAGTTTAATTTTCATCCCAATTCAGTTCATTTTATATTTATTAAAAAAAAACATTAAACTGGCAGCACACAGCTGAGTCATGTGGATTGTACAAAATGGCTAAACAATATTTAAAACTAACATTAAAGTATAAAGATTACAGAGAAAATAAAATATTAAAAGAGCAGAGACCTCAAATGAAAAAAAATAAAATAAAAAGAATAAAATGCACAGCGCTTAAATAGAGTAATGTAAGACTCATGAAAACCCCCAAAACCACCCACCCCCTTAATCACCCACCAAGAGGTCATGATGGACAAAACTATTCCAGTAATATGAGCTTTCTGAATGATGAATTATGATATTCAGCAACTATTCCATAACTTTTCGGATATGATTTCCTTCCTATACAAATCTGCCTGCTTCCTGCCAAAAGTGCATTGAATGTCAAGGTGAATCAGTCACTTTA